>VXBU01015306.1:825070-958442 GCA_013400315.1 Bombycilla garrulus
CAAGGCTGAAAAGCCTCCTGACCAGGGCCTGGATCATTCTGAGATGCCATAGGAACCTCCTGGGTTCCAACATCCTACCTTTTGGTGGTGATGACTATAGAGTTAGTTAATGGGGTAACATGCTTCAGACTACAAAAAGCAGCCCACAAGAAGAGTTTTGCTAATCCAGCTTTTGAATGCTAACTCTCCAAAAACTTACATGCCTATCTGAGCACTCTGAGACTTTCACCAAACAAAGGTACAGTGGACCAAGAACATTTCATTTAAAACCATTTCTGAAAGCAGAAGTGGAAGTTTATAGTGTTTTGGTTTGGGGCTCCCTCATTCCCTCCCACATCTACAGTATATTCCTGGGCAATAAAAATTTGTTTGCAGTCCTCTTTGTTTGCAATGTCCATGCAATCATGGAAAATTTACAGGAACAGAGTAAGAGGCCCATAATCTCATAGCCTAAGGAGGCAAAAATTGATGGAGAAGAAGACCTGCTTGATGTGTTTAGCCCTATAACCAATTTCATGTAGAATATGTGAACCATTTGGTAAAACCCTCTCTTCTTCATAGACTCCGTCCTCTGAAATAGCTGTCATGATCACTAGATTAGAAAGTGATACTGGCTGGCTTACTTTCCAGCTTTATTTATGGCTTTCTAAGAATAAAAATTATGAAAGTATCTCTCCCATCATCCTGCTCTGGGGGTGCAGCTTCTGAGGTGGATGGGTTTGAGTCCCATTTAATAAGGAAGAGAATCGAATATTGGATACACATCTCATTTCCAACCTTTGCTAGATGAACCGTCTGAGAATAGCTTGATTATTGTGATGAAGGAGAACCAGCACCTGAGCAGGAGATAATACTTCTCTGTGGTGCTATTTTAGTTGGTTTCATTTGGGAATTCTCTGTCAGGAGCCAGAATGAAAAATGGAGCTCCATATAAATCAAATGGACACACGTTAAGCCTGCTCCAGGGTTAATGCCCTCTGTGTCAAATATTTGAATACAACTGTTTGTTTGTCAGACAATGTTAGACTGACACACACAGTCTGTATTTGTCTCATCAGAAGTAAATTCTAAGTTGTAATAAATGTGCAAACTCATAGCCAAGGCAGATATTTTTTGCCTTCATCATATGAGTGATCACATGATGTTATTTGTCATGATAACCTAAGCATCATACTTAGGAGATGAACTACATTTGTGTTATCTGTAAGCACCATGTCCTTGCTCCCCCCTTTCCCACCCCCAATTTATTTGGAGAATAATAAACAGGCTTTTTAAAACAGAGTGAATAATCTCTTGAATATTTATTCCCATTAAAAGTAGATGCTTTTTTCTCTCTATGAATATTTTTCAAATAACAATGCTTTCAGCTGGTTTGCTTATAATAAAGGCTGCAAACATTACTAAAAGAATTGGCAGCTTTTATTCACAAGAGAGCTTTCTCTGGAAGGGAAGGAAACTGTTTGGTGAATCCTCTTTCTTGCTTACCCCCAGCAGTTATCACTGCATATAAAGAGGTTGGATGAGCCCCGAAGGAAGTCAGAATGTTTGTCCCTCTACGAGCATGTTAGAAATGCCAAGTTAGTGTGACTAATGAATAAGACAGAAAGCAAAGCCGGCGATCCAACATGAATAGAAGCATTAGAGGGAAAACCAGGAATGCAAATCTCACTTTGTTACAAACACAGACCTTATGTCTGCTCCAGAGTTTTGTTTCCTCAGCTCTTATAGCTCATGGGCTCCTTCGCTGTACAGAGCAACTGTAAATTCTGCAAAAACTGGGAGAAGTAGAGCCTGTAGAAGCTGATGTTTGTATATTCAGCATTGCTTGATGGAAGCTGCTAAGCGATACTGAAAATGCTGGCAGGAATCCCAGAGTTCGGAGGGAATTTCCATGTGCTGACTCAGACATGAATTTAAGCTTGCTGGAGTGCTACACCTGATCCTACTGAGGTTATGAAATCTGGAAGCAAGACTAAATGTGAAGCAAACTGCTGAAACTCTTAACAGCATGTGAGGAAGACACAAAAAGGAAGAGTTGTGGATATAGGATATAGCTCCCTGTCACATAAAGCATTCTCTGAGGAAAAATTAGAAAGACACTCACTGAACACTATGTCAAGCAACATCATCCGGAAACAGGGGCAGCAAAACTTTTGCCCACCCAAATTGACAAAACAGATTCTAACAGCTGTTTGATCAGCCACAGAGAATCAGCTATGATCAAAATACGTTGTTCTGGAAATACCTTAAATTCAGAAGAAAGTACTGGGTTCTTTAAGTCTTGCCATTTCCTGAACTGTCTTCTTTACATGCTGCTTTTAGCAAAACAAACTTCTCTACTTACATACCAATATGGAAGTTAAAGCTTAAAAAGCCTTTTAAGATTTTAAGATACACTAATTCAAAATTATTAACGGGAAATCATTTTTCTAACAATTCTAGTGAAAATGGAAACTCTGGGTGGTGGGGTAGATGTAGTAGTAAGATGACTTTTTGGAAGGAGAAGGCCATACAGGGCCCATCCCAGCTCCTGTGAGATCAATTTATTTCAGCTGCAGGGCAATAATGGGAAGAGACCCTTTGTTAACTAATGGTTATGTATTCCCATGGGAAACTTGCAGACAAATTCTCCCAACCCTGCTTTTATTATTTTCCTTCTTGTTTTCAAGAAAGAGCTGCTTGCTGGTCATATCTTTATTATACAGTAATGCTTTAAAATACTTTAACGTCTCTGTTTATATGGCAAACATCATCTCCATCTTTCCAAAATCTTTGAAAACTTATCACCAACCACAGGATCTGTTTTTCAGACTCTGGTTGGTGCTGTTCATGTCTAGAGCTAATGAAACAATTCAGAAAAATTCATTTGATAAATGACATCTCTGTCTGCTGTGGCTCATCAAATGCATCACAGCATTCTCAAATTTCTTGTTGATTTGAAATTTTTGTGAAAAACACCTTACACAGAGTCCTTAATGTTTCAATCATTTCTCAACAATCTCTTGCAAACCCTCAGTGTTTCAGCATCAAGCTTATGATTAGATGTAACCAGGAAGGTTGATCAGACTGATTAGAACATCTTCCCAGTCTAACCCTTGAAATTACAAACTGGAAATATTTGTGGCTATACAGGGTTTGTTTGGTTATTTTTATCTTTTTTGGATTCAAATAAGTCCAAGAAAGTTTAATAAGCAGTTGATTATGGAAATATTTGGATAAAAAGATGTTGCTCTCATGGGCAAGATTTTCAGGAGAAAAATAAAGTTTTAATCTGTTGTCAAAATTCTGTTTGGACTCAGTGACAGTTAGATTTTAAACACTGAGAAGTACTTTCCAGAACCAATACATTTATTTAGGAAGAGGAAAAATTATTTAACAAGTGGCAACAGCTTTCAAAAAATCTTTGGCAAGTGCTGTTGTATGCCCTGCACACTGAAATAGGCAAAAATCTATTTTTATCTGAAATTGCACTTATTTTACACACAATAATAGCTAGTTTAAAAACAAAAGGAAACTGCGCTGAAATATATAGCTTTTTGTCATTTATTTATTTCAACTTCTGTGCTCCTTAGTTTCAATGTCACTTTATTTTCATTGAGCTGCTTAAATTTTATTAAGGTTTCTTTTTACTTGGTGCTAAAATATTTGTGTTGACATAATTAGATCTTATGGTCATGGAATAACATTTATTCAGCTGAATATTTAACAATTATTTCGTACATGTCCTTTTTCATTACCAAACTCTAACCTACAGCTCTTTTCCTTCAGTAACAGAAAGCAGAGTTCATGAAATTTGTAGTGCATTTTCTGTGAATGAAATTCACCAAAAACATTAGATTTGTTTTGTTGAAAACTGCATGCCTTGAGGGCAAAAGAATTCTGCAATTTTGGGTGGTAGCTGTGGATCTTTTGCTTATAAGCAAGAATGTTTTTGGATTTAGTTAAAATTTACAACATAATTTCTTCCTAGAAATAAAGACACATTGCATTACTTTCACACAAGGCTGTGGCTGGGTTCCAGCAGGTTCATACAACTTCTCGCAGTGACATCTGGCTTGTGTGTTAAACACAGTATTCCAGGGGATAAATAGTCCTGTGTGGATGTGGCACTGGTGTGAGCCATGAGGATCTGCCCCATCATGAACAGAAAGCAAAAAAAACATTGCTGCAAAATACTCCCAAGTTACTCCTGTATGAAGCAGTTTCTTACTCATGAGTCACCTCCTCGTGTGGTGTAGGCGACCTACTGTAACAAGCTAACTTGTACCCAGACCCTTTTTTAGTTCTCTCACCTCCTTTCAATCTGTCTAACAGCTTTCAAGAGACAGACGTGTCCCTGTGTGTGTGTCAGGAAAGGAAAGCAGCAGCTCATATCAGCTGAGTGGGTATTTGTAGATCTGGGGAGATGGAGGAGACAATGCTTGCATGGATAGAAAAGCAGGAAGAATTCAGTCTCCAGTGGGTGACTTGTGTAAGTTCTGGTGTAGGTTTGTTCAGATTAACAGGGCTCTCTCATTTTTGGCTCAGAGAGTTATCTCTTTAAAGGTCTGTAAAAGGAAGAAACTATGATAGAGAATAAGCTTCTGGTTCAACGAAGTACAAATCACAGTGTGAAAATTCACTTTGTTCCTCTAAGATGAACAAAATCTTAAAATTAATTGGAAAGAAAAACAATGGTAGAGGCAACATAGCTTAACTGAGCTGTGAGATTGTGGTAGGGTACATGTACGGAGTATTTTTTCAGGCAGATTTGATCTCACCCTTCTCTGAGCCAACTGCAAAACCCAAATCTCTGTATTGGCAGGCACGTAGCTGTAGTCCTCACAACACTCATTCTAAACTAATAAGTCTGGCAGAGAGAGAGAGTATATTAGCTCATTCTTAGTTCCAGCAGCTACCCAGAAGGCATTACAGCACACTTGAGATATATCTCAAACAAACTCCTGATATGCCCACACTGCACAGAAGTGACTGCAGTGTGCTGTAGGGACAGCTTGGGCACCAGGAGATGTGACAGCTCAGAGTGAGGTATTATACCTTACATCCCAAGCTCATTGCTGAGTCGAAACTGGTTTAGCTGTAACTCCTGTGGCTGAACCTATGTAAAGATTCCAGTTTCTTCCAAAAATAATAATAATAAAAAATCATTATTCTCAGGGCAGCATGTGTGTTTCTAGTTTGAGCTCAACAAACAGTATTTTTGCCTCAGGTACCTCTGAACATTTCCTAGGTGTAGAATGTGTGTAATATAAGTTCTAAAAAGTGCACTGCTTACAGTTTGCTAGGTCAGGAAAAAAACTCTGTAGGGGTGGGATGAATTAGAAGAAAGTATAATGTATGGTCAGAGGAAAGAAGTTGCCACTTTATTGTCCCTAGCATTAAGCTAAAGAAGCACACCTTAGAAGAAAAGCATTTTTAATTATTTTTGTTTTTTGACTCCAGGTAGCATATCTGGAGCTGTCAGCTGAATTCAGGGTAGAGCTCAGGATTACTGAGTGAAAAAAACAGGGCCAAAGGTACTTTGCTTACTCTTTGCAGCGACAGGAGCTGCAGGTGCTCAGGTGGGAGACGATTGCTGCTGGGACTCCAAGAAGAGAGATCCAGGCTGCTCACAGCACTGTGTGGCAGGAAGAAAAATAGCAGTGATCATACATTTAAATAAGAAGGGTGGGAACAGCCTTCTTGTTTAAAGAGGAAGAGGCAATTGTTACTGCTCAGTCTACGGGCTCATGCGATCTCTGCATATGGAGGTTTGCAGCACCCAGCTGTATAGTCCTGAGCTGTGTGATCCATCTCATAGCTGAGGCTGCTCTGACCAGAACGTTAAATTAAAGACCTCCAGAGATCCCTGCCAATCTCAATTGTTCTGTGATCCTATTTCTCCAACAGTTTTCTTAAGAAGCACATTCAGTCTTTTTCACCAAAGCAGGTCCATGCCTCAGACTGCTCATAAAGGCTGTCATGAAGGCAGCAACTGTAAGCAAACACATTGTGATCAAAATAGCGGAAAAAAAAATAAAAATTGGTTGTTTCATTCAGGGTTTACTGTGAGGTAACATTAGATGTTTGCATGATTTTCACATGCAAAATCATGCATGAGAAAATTCCTTTCACAGAAGATGTCTTTCTTTCCCAGTCCTTTGTTGCTGCTTGGCTCTCCAAGTACGTTTTCCTTCTCTCAACAGATTATTTCCTTTTTCCCAAGCCCTATTATATGTAGATATAACTTCTTTTACTGAAATTCTTTGTAGTAGACTGAATCAGAAATACACACAAGGGCAGGAATTGAGGGGATTACCAATGACCATCTGATCTCCAGCAACAGATTACATGCTCTTAGCCCATTGCAACTTTTCAAAAACTCTATTAGCTTATGTTTGTTACATTTCTGGGGAAACTGAAGTCTTGTTTCACCCTTCCAATGAACAAGAGAGTGTGAACTGGTGTGCAGCAGATAAGCAGTAAAGATTTAGGGCAAAACTTCTTGTTTTGTGTTTGTGGGCTCTTTTCCTTTTGGATAGTTGTAGAACACCCCCAAATAGGCAAATATTATATATATTCAATTGGGAATAAAGAAAGAAATTCCTTCTGATATTAGTGTCTTCCTTGGTAAGGACAGTTGATAGAATCAGCCTTATTAATTGTAATATTTATATACTTACAATGTATCTAACTTCATTTATCATTACATGCTACTTTCCTGCATAATACTCTCATGTGTATTGTAAAACATCAGAATGAGCTCGATGTCAAATCTTTGAATATTCCATGTACAAGTGGTTTTGAACATTCAACTGTGTTTAAACTGTGAATGATTAGAGAACAAAAAGGTGGACCTGAAACAATGAGGGGGGAGCTGAATTAAGAAATGCTATGAGAAGCTGACCATAAAATGGTACCCTATTTTAAAAATGCAAGAGTCAGTAACCTCTCACAATATAACACTGGAAGAAATCCCCCAGATGCTTCAGCAGGACATCCTTCTTTCCTTAAGTCTATGCTAACATTTCTTCTCGTACTATATAAAATATAGCTAAATATCCACCCCCCCCCAGCACAGTTTTGGTTACCTGCAGTTGGGTATAAATGGGATTTGATCACACCACTTTTATTCATCATATATCAAAACTATCTCTAGAACCTGAAATTAGTATTTTCCAAGTAACTTACAGGATTTAGGCATCTACAGCCCCTGGATTTTTGTTTGAAATAATAGTGTGTGTTTGGGATTTTTTTATTTTGAGAATTTTAGCCTGAAATCTTCAACTCCCACAATATAGCTGTGCTCAAAAATAAGCTTTTTTGTGTTGCATAAAAGTGAGTCATCATTACGTTTAATTTCTATGAAATGGACGTGCATCACGAAATGAAGTTTTTCTTTGTTCTCAATTAAACCCACAGGTACAGCCATTTATCCTTGGACTGAGATGTTGGTTTAAATTCTTCTGCCTGCATAAATTTATTTAGACATTTCTCATTCATCAAGGGTCATTTCCATCCCTTTAGGTTACTACCTAAATGTTGTTGGAGTAAAATTATCAGAGGACTGAATGTTTGATCTAGTGTACTGGCATAACTGTGAGGCTATATAATGCTGACTCTTTAGTCAGCTGGTCATCTGCTCTTCCTTATACTTTTGGATTTGGTTGCAATGAACTGAATTTTATAAGCGGGAAACTAAGTACAAAGACCACTCCTGGGTTGCTTGTGAGAAGAGCTTAGCATAAGGATGTCACCTGGGTTGCAGCTTAATACTTGATAGCATTGCTTGCATGTAATCCTGTCAACAGCTCGAATATGTGGTCTTAAGGTTGATGTTGCAAAGTGGTGCTACTTCTGGATCATACCTTCAGTCCTTGTTTGAGCACTCTTGACAGAAAGCACTCTGTCAACAAAGTAGATGGAAATTTCCCTACATGAAAGGGACTACCTTAGAAAGAGTTAAGGCAATCAACATTAATTTACTTTTACTCGCAATCAGTGATAAATTTAGCCATTATCAGTGGCTGGAGAGTTTCCTTACTTTTACAGGTCACAGTTTACAGCAACCAATGGGCTGCTTTAATCTGTGACAGCCTGATCATCTTTGGCTTCTACTCAGCTCTCCCCACTGATTAGCTTAGGCAGATCTTCACCGGTCTCACAGACTTACAGACACACTGTTCTGAAAAGTTTAATTATTACCACTTGTAAAAGGCTCAGCTGTCTAACGTGGAGTTGTTGATGTCAAGATTCTGAGGATTTCAAGATGAACGAAACTTAGATGATTCAATTATTGTTGTGTGTTCAGCTGACACTACTCTTCAGCTGCAGGTAACCACTCTATGGCAAAGATACCTGAGCACATCCTCTGAGCACTTCTCAGAGAGTCAGTTTGAAACCAGTTGGACTCCCGCATGCTTTAACTACATCCCTCAGTAGGTCAATGCTTAACAGATCTACATCTTTCCTACTTTGTCTACAGTCAGTCAGGGTTTGTCTTAGTCTAAAGGTCTAGTTGTGAGATATGAGATGTTGGGTGGACAAACCCAGAGGTGGAGATAGCAAAGGAATGCTCATGTGGGCTCTGTACAGGAGTTTTGCAGTCATCCTCACAGAAAACAAGGAGCAAGAGGGATAGAAAGACTTTTCCTGACAGTAGACTAAATTTTTTTTGTTAGGGTATTTTAAATTAGACAGACTTAGTCAAACAGAGGCTCACCTCACATAAATATTCAAAATGAGAAACAAGATGTTGTGTTGTGCTGCCTTCAGACTGATGGAGCAGTAAGGTATTCAGTGAAGTAAGCCTGAGAGTACCAAACAAATGGGAAGGTACCTGAGAAGGCCACGGATCAGAGGTTTGATGTTGTTAGAGAATCTTTCAGGCTGCTTATCTGTGCTAAAAATTGGTTTGAGCACTTCACATTGCTAGTGCCCAATCTGCACAAAGTGGACGTAATATGCTGACGAAGTTTTGTACAGGTAGCAATCAACATTATCCTGGATGTGCTACAATATTGCTAAGATGTTTTAAGGAGGACCTGCCAGAGACGCATTACAGTAATTAACCCTGATTGTCAGAACGTTGGGCAGTCCTGAGTCTCAGAAGCTGAAGCATTCAAATAAATAAATAAATAATTACTTTACGTGCATCACTGCTTAGGGATGACAAGTCTGAAAACAGCATCCTGTGTCCATAAAGATAATAGCTTGCTCACAGTTGATGTGAATGGATGACAACAGGAACCTTTAGAGGTGATTTGCAAAGGCAAAAAAAAAAAAAGGGGGGAGGTTGTACCATTTTCACTTTTTTTGTGACGACTACAGAAGGCTTGAAAGCCTCTGCCCCTCCTCACATTTTACATCTAATCTGATCTGTTTTCCTGGAAGATTCTACAACAGAGTAGAGGGAAAGTATAATTATGATGTTTCAGCATACCATAGAAATAATACTAAGTTAGGATAGAAAAGGATTTTTTTTTTAATTAAAACCACTGAGCTCTTTGTGGTTTTTTTTTTTTTTTTTTTTTTTTATGCATATTTTTGGGAGCAGCTAGTTAATTCCAAACTGCTTTCTTAGAGGTTTTACTTCTATCTCCTCTAAGACTCAGTACTTCCAGTTCTACAAACAAATGCAGAAAAAAATGCTAATCCATTTCTTTGTGTACTCCACAGATATCTCCCAGGAAATAAAATGAAACCTGATATTACTAGTATGTTTAGTCAAAAAAAAAAAAAAAAAAAGAGTATAAAATAAGTGTGAAGCTGCCACTCTGTTTTGTCACAAGGCAAAACAAGGAATGATGGTAAGTGACATAATGCCATTCTCTCTGCCATCTTTGAATCTGTAAATGCTGCAACATTAAAGATGTGTGTTTAAGCTCTTAAATGAGATATCGTGTAAATAGCATCAATATCTGACACATTAGCATGCAGAAGTTGCTACAGCAGCCTATTTAGCATGAGCAAGTCAAAAGGATTGAAAGAAACTTGGAGATAAAAAACATGTTCCAGGAAAAATGTACGCTGCAAAAAAATGCATAGGACTGGATTTTCTGGCAAATTGCATTCTCTTCTCTTATCTCACAAATCAAGATTGGTTTGGATGAGCTCTTTTGTGACTAAAGTTATTGCTCAGCAATAGCATTTACTGCCAGAGAGGGAGAAGGAATAATCAAAGCTGACCCAAACAGTGTAAGCAGATATTCCACATGGGGTAAAATTTTGAATGATTTATGATAAACAAAGCATTCATTAAATCTCTCTGAAAATATGCATAGATAAGGCAACAGTCACAGATGGCCAAAAGATCAATCAGAAAATAACCCACAGGAAGCTTAATGCCAAAAGTAATTGACATAATCATCAAATCAATTTCTGATGGTTCAAACACTTCTGCATTCAGTCCGTTTCCCTGTGCTGTAGATAATTTTTTGTGTCGTTCTGATCACTGTTGCCCAATATAAGCTTGTAATAGTTTTGAGAAGTTCAGGTCCTTTCTGGAGTTTACTTTC
Organism: Bombycilla garrulus; assembly: GCA_013400315.1. Taxonomy (NCBI): domain Eukaryota; kingdom Metazoa; phylum Chordata; class Aves; order Passeriformes; family Bombycillidae; genus Bombycilla; species Bombycilla garrulus. The sequence goes on from VXBU01015306.1 coordinate 835,567, forward strand.
TACATGGTAACAAAGATGCCAGGTGAGGGCCAAGTTACTGGTTTTGGTAAGTGAGTAAATATGATATTTATTTTTGAGATGTAGCTTTATCCCCAGATGTTGTCCATTTCTGTATAAAAATAGGGAGCCTTGGGACCTTTGTGCAAGATGTTCCTTCGCAGTGATTACAAGGGAAGAAGTGCACAAACCTGGTTGCTGATGAGGTTTTCAGGCTAAGCCTTTAGGTCGTTAGTCAGAGCAATAGCAAAGCCTTCCACAGCTCAAAGACTACTGCTCAAAGTCATAATTGAGACCACTATGCAGACAAAAAAATAGATTATTTCAGCATAACTAAAGCACTTTTCAAAATGTGAGAGTTTTAAAAGTAAAAATGGGATATTTTGGCATATCTACCAGAGTAAGGGAGAGAGAAAGGAATTCTGTCTGGAGGTGCACTGTGGAGCTGAATCAGAGTTTAATGTTTCTCTCAGGCAGTAGATCACCAGCTATGAGTAGGAGCAAATTTTGTTTGCTGGTGTGATCAGTAGAAGTCATATGTTGGTAATTTAGAGCTGCCTACCTACCTATAAAGTGCTTATCTGTGCACTATCCAGAATTTTAAAGTTGTTTGGAAGCATAATATTTGAAAAGTGTTTGAGGTATTGTTGGATATTTATGTCTGTTTGGCTAAGGAAAGGAGTCCACTGAGTACAAAACTATAATGTTATTTGTGTGCTTGTGCAATATAAGTAGCATACTAAGTGTCTTAATTGTGGCACATCATTCAGAAATATTTTATCAGTCTAAGAATTTGATATGTTTTGTAATTAGTGGACATTCCTCAGACCTTCACAGAAAAGAGAGTATAATTTAGAAATGCCTAAAGGAAGAAAGCAAGAAGTATTTGAAAGGGGACTTTTGGTTGTTTTTTTTTTTCTTAAAATTCAGATCCATTATCGAAGTAAAGAAATACACAATGAATATACAGGCAAAGCTGTAATAAAATAATGCTGTACATTATATATCTCTGGCCTATATTCCATTTTTGTGATTTCACTTATATTTTAAGCCCAGGCTGTTCAATGATGAGTACTGATTTTTGATGTACAAGATGAAATACTTTAATTATTGAGTGTCTGTAAAATCTGAGCTGATACCCTTTCCTGATTTCATCCATCCTCAACCCTTCAGCCACTTTCCTGATTTCATTTAAACACAAGTCAATAGTTTCTTCTCACATCTCTCTATCTGCCTGTAAAGGCCTCTCTTTACAGCCACCTGTTGATGTAAATATCTCATCTCACAAACTCGCCTGGTACAACATCTCAGCACAGTTCTCTCAGAGCTACTGCACTCTATTATGATGTCAGTATTGTTTCCTGACATAGTAAATATGAAAACTACATTTCTTACAAGGAATTAGATTTTACAGTGTCCTTGCTAGGTTTAGTGAATGAACGAACTCCCTCCTCCATAACTAGTAATAAATAGTAATAAAACCTTTTGCTGACATTTTAAAGAATAGTGCAGAATGCAGGTAAAACACTGCAGAATTGATTTTGCACTTATCAAACAAGAAGAAATGTAATTATATTGCATTTTCCCAAGGATTATTTTCTTTTATCTAACCTCTTTATTAAAAAAAAACAACTGTAAGAGTTCAGTAGTCTTCTATGCATGGCAGGAGTATTCCAAGCCATTGCAATTCCTAGAATCTTTTTCAGAGGGGCCTATGCTATGTACCACTGTGGTTCTCTATTTGTATGCTATTATTTCAGAAAAATTCTAACTGGATGAATTTTTTCTGTGGAACTATGGGTTCTAAAATGGAGCCTTTAGATCTCCTTTTACAGCCTGCTGCTCTGCAGAGCATTGTGTCCCACTGCTAAGACAAAATAAAGCAAATTTCCTCCTCTTTGGCTCTTGCCACTGATCAGGTAATCTCCTTTGCTATTTTTTTGGACCATATGCACACAGGAATGCACCTGTGTTTTATATTTCTGTAGAAGATTTTTTTATCTTACTCATTCTTTTAATTGCATTTTCTTCCTGGAATGAATGAGACTGTGGGGGATGAACCCCTCACTGATATGAGGTAATAGAAGAAAAATAGAAACATTTTTGCTTCCTATTGTTACATGTAATTTTTCTGTATTCCTGAATTTTGTCCATGTCGTACTGTCAGTTGATGGTTAACAAGGCATCTTGATACTCAAAGAAAAGATCAGTATGTGTGAAATGGTGTTGGACTAGAAAACCAGAAAATATTTTGTTATCTAAATAAAGGTAAGAATAGCTGAACTCTTTGAAATATAGTACCTCTTCCAGGCTCTTCTTAGTGGTGCCAAGCAATAGGACAGGAGGCAATGGACAGAAACTGATGCACAGAAAGTCGCACCTGAACATGAAGAGGAACTTCTTTACTGTGCTGCTGACTGAGCACTGGAACAGGTTGTCCAGAGAGGGTGTGGAGTCTCCCTCATTGCACATATTCAAGAACGGTCTGGATGCAATCCTGTGCCATGTGCTCTGAAAGACCCTGCTTGAACAGGGAGATTGTAACAGATGACGCATTCTGGTCATTTTAAACGTTACCTATTCTGTGATCCTAAAACTGGTTGGAAGGTACACTGACCTAAGTGCATGCCTTCTCTGGCCTGAGGAACATCCAAATAAACTTTGATGCTTTCAGATTTCAAATAATAAATTCAAATGCCAACCATGATTTAAAAGCTAAACGATTGCAACCCAGTTATCCCTTTTAATACTACTTCGCAGTTTCTGCAGCATCACAGAGATGGTCCAATGAGTGGAGTTAGAAAGTAATAGATAATTTTAAAAGTCTTAAAAGAAATAATTTAATTACTTTTCATTTCTCCTACTTGCACTTGATAAATGAACATATTAAACTGTGAAGACTCAGGAGCCTCCAAAAGCCTTTGATGTGTATTAGAATTATCTAATAATTAACCTCAGGATTCACCAGCATGACTCATTGAGGTGAAGTGAAACAGCACTTATGATGAAGGGAATTCCAGATCTGCCAGCCCCAAGGAACCAAGCTGGCTTCATTCTCCTCCACTTTGTCATGGAGAGCTCTGAGCTCCCCTGATCTACCTTTTGTTGCATTTCATTCTTGATGAGAGGCTCTTTTTCAGTGCAGCTTTTATTTTTTTTTAACAGCTGGGCGCATCATTTTTAAAAGGCAACATTGAAAAGTAACATTTGGCTTACATAACATGTATGCAAAAAGAAGATGTATTTTCTCTGGACTATTTTTTTCCCATACCTGATATTAGAGAGCATTGTTCAGCCTTGGGTATCAGTTAAATACTTTATATTGATGTGGTTACCTGAACTAAGAGTGAACCCTCTCTTTAGAGTGAGAAAGCCTGTGCTCACAACTTCCCCTGCATCTTTGGCCATTACAGCACAGATATCAGTCCAACCTCTGCTCTAGAGAGGGACAGTACTTCAGCTCCTACAAGTACCACTGAAGAGGTGCTGCTTTTGTGTTAATAAATTGCTCCCCTTGCCTTTAACTGCAAGCATAACAATTCATAATAATGCAGCTTCTTATTTGTACCAGGATCAGAAGTGGTCACTGATTTTATGTACTCAGATTAAGTAAGTACTTTCGTCCTGAATTTGTAATGTACTGGAAAGCATCAATGCCAATTGGACCGAATGGTAAATGAGGGCATCAGCAGCTCCCTGAAAATGAACACTCAAAACCAGGAATTGATTAAAAAGTGGACATTTAAAAACCTGGGCAGCAGTTCCTGTCGTCTGTGACTCTCCGAGTGCTTTTATAATGTGCTATGGAAGCCAAGGTAGCTTCAGAGTCAGTGAAGATGTTTGACCAGCCACGGTCACTGTATTGTTTTCATTCACAGTATGGCTCAGGAGGGAGGGTGTTGACAGAAATGTCTACAGATCTGAGCAGTGACAATGCTACAAAAAATTACCCAAGGCAATGGTTTAATCTGCTGTTTAAAGACTACCTCTCCATAAGCATATGCTCTCTTAGAGCTGCGTTTCCAGAGCCCCTTCCAGAGTAAATAAAAAAATTCACTTGAACAAAACTTAACAATACTACTTACTTTCCAGTTTCACAGATTTTACCTAGGTCTTTGGAAGGATTTCTAGGAAAATAGAGGATGAGGAAGGACTGGTCTTGCTGAACCATGGAGGAACTTACCAAGGAAGTAACATCTTTTGAGGTGTCCTAACACTGTCCCGTACCCTTAAACACCAAGTAGTAATTTCTCAATGTTAACAAAGGTTGTCTTCAACCTATAGTCACAATAGGTTGTGTTGGGAAAGAGGCAATATATGTAGCAATATGTTATTGTAGAATCACAGAATGGTTTGGAGGAGACCTTAAAGCTCATCTGGTTCCAACCCTCTGCCATGGGCAGGGACACTTTCCACTAAACCAGATTAGTCAAAGCCCCACCCAGACTGGCCTTGAACACTTCCAGGGATGGCAAATCCACGATTTCTTTGGGCAGCCTGTTGCAGTGCCTGGATTGCTCACAGACATTTGTGTTGCTTCCCCAGCAGACATCTGGGTAGCTAAAATGACCTCCAAGTTGAAAGTTTGCAAGCAGGATGCCTCCTGTATCTGAAGTAAGCTTTGTTGAAATGCTCCCCCTGATCAGGTGCCTGTAGCAGACCTCAACAACAAAGTACCTTTTGTTGATAATTTCCTTGATTTTTATTCTCAAGTTCTCAATCTGTTTGCAGCCGGTTTGTGCTCTTATCCTTTCTTCTCTGTCAAGGGTACACCAACAGTGACCAACAGTTTCATTTGCAGAAAACTAATGAATTTCATTGTGCCTTGAACTGAGAGTCAAAGTCTAACAAAAAAGAAAGAGGAAGCATGCTCTCTCTCTCGGATAGACTACATGATATATATCTTCACTGTACATATACCTTCACTATACACTGCCTTGCAGTGCACTTCCAAGTCCAGATTTTCAAGATCACTGTCACAAAAAATTAATCCATATGTTTTCCCAACACTTACTGGTCTAAAAGCATTTATGTCTTTTAAAAGCCAAAGCTAGTATGTTTCTTCTGCTGAAGTGAAGCAGCAGATGTATTCAAAATATTACTTGTATTAGTGCAACCTGAGATAAAACTGCCTGGGTGAAATTTCCTTCCATCTGTAGCAAGTCTGACCGAGTCATACCAAAACTGAAGTTATAATTTATTTATTGCTGTCAAAGGAGATCTCTTTCCTTTTAGTACTTGAATGCAGTGAAAAGTCTCAGATGAACTGTAGTTAATAATAGTTTGTGGTCAGCCTGGGGAGGTACTTCAAGCAGTCATATTTGCTTTTGACCATGTTCTGTTCAATACTCTCACAGCTGATTTGGCCAGTGGAGCAGGGAGAGCACCTACATTAATTAAGAGGTTCAGCATTTGAAAGACTACATAAGAGTTCAAAGCCAGGTGAGTATATGCAGTTCAAAAGCAGAAAACCAGGAGTGTCAGTCAGACAAGTGGAGTTTTGGAACTGGAGATGAGGATTTTAAATGGCTTGGTAGCAACTGGGTGGAAAAATAATTCCAAGTTTACAGTGTGCCACAATTGCATATAGGGCTGCTTCAAAAGAACAAATCACATTCTGGGATGCTTTAAGGACACTGTTGACTGTAAGACAGAGGAATGAAATTATTCTGCTCTACTTGCCACTGGAGAAGTCCTGTATCCAATTTAGGGTGTTGCACTTAAAGACAGATGTGTACCAAGTGGAGATAGAAGAAAGCAGCAGGAATGATCAGCCAAGGAGGCAAGGCTGAATGGAGTAGCCTTATTTCTTTTGATAAAAAGGAAAAGCAAGAAGGAAGGCTGATAATGACCTCTGATCTCCTAAAGGTTTTTTTTTGTAAAAAAGGAGGTGGTCTGTCATTTCCTGAGTCCAAGAGAGGGAGGCCCAGAAGAAATAAGCTTGCTTCTCAACAAATTATATTTAAATTATATATAAGGGAGAACAATTTAGTCACAAGATTCATGAAAGCATTAGAGCAAGATGACAAGATACAGGTCAGATTTCAATTAGTGAAGATTTTTAGGACAATTTAGGCTTAGGTGAGGTGGGTTAGGTGTGACTAAACTTTGTTCATTGAAGGAATATGAAGAAGCTGACCTCTAAATGTCCCTTCCAACACTGCAACTTCAACAGGGTGAATTACACCTTCTCCTTTCTCTGTGCAGTGCTGTAAAATGGGGGTTCAGAGGTGGTGCAAGTAAAGACAGTAATTTAACTTTAAAGAAAATGATCTTTTGTTATGTGTGCTTCAAACATGCTGTCTCTTTTCATGGCGTCATAAAGATTGACAAGAAATTTGGACCAGGACCACAAATGCTGCAAGTTAGGAGTTGGAAGAGATTTATAATCCATATCCCTAGAATCTGACAGTCTGAATTCCTCCTAATTGCCTATCTAAAACAATAATTAAAAATATATCCTGGTGCTGTGTGGTTGCCTTTACTGTTCTCATTGGGAAACAAAAAAAAAAAAAAAGTGTCAGTCCTTTGTGAGAGCATTGTGGCATGAATTGCATGAACTTTTCACACTGTAATCTAAGACTGCTTCCCCTCACCCTCCCCCAGCAGTCCTTATGGATTAATTGAATTTGAAATTTTTGCCATGAGATTAAATCATACTATCATGCAAAAAATATACCTAGGATGACCAAGCCAGCCAGGTAAAATTTACAGGATGATTTTCTACAGCAGGGACCTTCCACAAGAAAATCTCCACATTTCATAGACTACACAGCCATGTGGCTATGAAAAGACAAACTTGAAAATGTTTCCCTTCTTATTCTTCCCTGTCCATGCAGACAAAAATGGAATCTCTGACTCAGAACAATAAAGCCTTTTTCCAATCAACACAAACTAATGATTAGGAAGCCTTGGAAAGTGTTAAGTAGGATTATTCTTAAAATTGCTGTCTGAGGTTGCCTTAATGGGGATATGACTGGTTTTGAATAAGGATGTGTAAGTCACTGTCAGTTTTCATCAAGGTGGCCCAGGCCTGTTTATCCTCTAGCTGTATGTGATGACACGCATTTCAGCCTAGGTGAAAATGTCCTGTCCATCTCCTAAGAAAGCTTAATAATTTATTTGTTGCCCAACTCATTCTAGACTTGTGCACACTGCTAATCTCTGCACTGCACAGCTGTCTCTTAAAGCAGCAATACTGCGTGCTTCAAACAGCTTTGGCTGACACCCTCCTGTTTTTCATTATATTGTTTGTTATGTTTTCAAAACAAAACAAAAATGAAGAATCGATACTGAGGATGTTTGGGAGAAATATCATGACCTTGCTTACAACTGGTACAATTCAGCAACCAAGCTGCAAAGGCAATTTCACCCCACTACCACCAAGGTAAGGTAAGGACACAAAAGAAGAAAACTGCTCATGACGTAACTGTTCTATAGGGTGTTAGGCTAAATATATATGTAAGGTAATGCAAAACTAGCAGCATTTCACTAGCTTTCTTTTCTTTTGCTGTTTGGAGTCAGCCTGCTGTATAGTAATACATATGCCATAGGAAAACAATGTTCCTGCATTTTTATCTGTTAGGGAGTTTCTGGCTCTATTTTACCAGATCTGTATGATGCTGCACTCCACCAAGAACTGGCTCTTGTCACACCTGAAATCACAGTGGGCTGAATGAAGTGAAGCCGCGTGGTCTCACTCCTCAGGCTTTCTGTGGCTTTCTTGCTTGTTTTTCTACCTGAGTGGGTAGTCCTGTATTCAGGCTGTAATCATCGGCTCTGCATCCAGAGCTATGAGGGTGCAGCTGGTCTGTGACTCAGCAGTTCTGCTTGCAGTAGCTTTGCAGGATCAGTTCCACTGTAGTTGAAACTATCCTGTATGTGCTGTTCCAGCAACATCCAGCTGCTGTGCTGCCGGGGATGCCATCACATGCATGCTGCGCTGCTGTTGATCAGAAGCCTCCTGAAATCTGAATTACCTGTCTTTATCCCCATAGTTGCTTTTAAAGCATAGTATACAGTACTGGGAAGTGCCACTCTTGCTCCTGAAGAGAGGAGCTGCTGAAGACCCAGAAATCAGAAGCAGGTGAGCATATCTGAACTAGGCAGGGTAGTTTGGGACTGCAAAACTCAGCTGCAGGGAGGCACCTACAGCCTCACACCCAAACTTCCCCCCTTGCATCAAATGAGATTACAGAATGAAGAGAAAAAACAGGCTGGCAGCTTTGATAACTCCAACTATGCAAGCAGAAAGCCTTTTTCACATTGTTAAGTTCCTACTCTCTGAAATCTGTGTGTCTCCCATCCTCTGACTCAGCTTCTTAGCACCAAACTACTGTTCTGCAGATCATCAGGGCACTTTCCCATCCCAATTCTCCTTTCTATGGCACACTGGGTTTTTTAAGGTTTTGTTCTTCTGACCAAAGGACCTGACATTCTGTAGTCTTTTTGGAAGAATTCATTTGCTTGGGATGGCTAGGACCATGTGATTAGATATAGACCTTAGGTTTTGTCTGCAGATTATGAGATTGGATTAAGTAGCAATTTCTAGACTCCGTGAAGTTACTCCTCAACCCACATGCTCCCTCACTCTCCCTCTCAGTGTTTTGAACACTTAGTAGTTATCAGAAACACACACTTTATGCCAGTTTCTGGACTGATCAATGGTCTCTTCTATAATGCAAGATTAGAGAGCAAGCAATATGCATCCACCATTACAGGATAATAGGTCCTAACATTCAGAGAATCCAGGTTACCTTCTTTATCCCCATGAATTTGGCTGTTCTTTCAGATCCAGGCCCATACTATGCTCTTGCTGATAAGGGAAAAAGGGCCAGGACATTTTTCTCCTTCCCTTAGTAGCCAGGCAAAAAAACCCAAACAAACAAACAAACAAACAAAAAAAAAACAAACCCAAACAATACAACCAACAAAAAAAACCCTGTATCAGGACAAACACTTCAAAACAGCCTCAGATTGTCACCTAGGAATAATTTCTGATTAGTAGCCTGCGGCATCTCCCAGCTGTGTCCAGCTTTACTGGTAAGAGACCCTGACCAAAACAGCAGCGGGATATGGTAGTGACTTGAATGTACGGACACAGACACGGCCACACTGTGTGTCTGTCTGCTTTATTAGTACAAATGTAGCCTGGGGGAGCCAGAGATGGCTGGTCATGAGATATGCAGATACCAGGAGGCCAGCAAGAGAGAGAAACCCACAGATCTTGAGGAAAGGGTGCACATCTGTATGAAAATGCAGACACACATCTGTTACACAGCGTATGAGGAGTGGTACCAGTGGGTACATAGTGGCACGAGCATTAGCTTTGCTAAAAGCCAGAGGAGATACTGAGAAGGTCCTCATCAACAGCAGGTTCTGATTTGCATTTTGTAGAGCCAGTGCTGTTGTGCTCTCAGTGCTCTTTGTATTATACCAGTCTTGGCAACCAAGCAGAATGTACTCTCTCATGCTCTAATTGAGCCCTCATTTTGCTGCACAGGCAGTAGAAATGCTGGAATACCTACAGTGCAAGCAGGAGCTGCCTCATAAGAACTAGAGGTCCCTTTAGTCCATTTCTTTGTCTCTCATAGTCCCCCATAGCAGATGCTCAGGGAGTAGCAGGGCATGCATCATATATCCCAAAGACAGCATCTGAGCAAATCTGGGACAAGAAGGACTTGGATAAAAAAGTGTGTTCATAATTTTTGAAGTTTGGGCTTCATCCATGTGCTCTGTTTGTGTGCATAACATCACTCCTGCTGTAAAAGCAAATGGCTCCTTCTGGCCTGCTGCAATGAAGAACAGAAATGGTACCATCCCAAGCAATCTCTGCTGTATAGACCCCCACAGTTCTGCCCCTCCAGAAGCCTGGCACAGCACAGCTCCTCACAAGCCACTGAAACAAGAGCGTGCCCTTGCTTCTTGATTGTTTTGTTACAATACCCAAAAGAGTATTCAGGTCTTGTGGCACCTTCAGGTCTGGGGATCACCCAGTCCACATGAGACTGTATAGAGAGCATCCTCCTCCAGTGTGCTTTACCTCCAGCACAGCCCAAATTAGGAGCACCCTGTGCACAGAAGCATCTCTTTGCTCAATGTGTGGGTGTCACACATCTCTGGGTTGCCCTGGAAAGCCTTGCAGTTCTTGGCTCCTCTGCAGCAGCCTGTGGTACAGTCCTGCTACCACCTTGTGGGCCCCAGTTTTCTCATTGTTCTGGGGAGCTGATGGCAGATGTCCTATCACAAATGGAAGGGGGTACCTGGGGATGGTCTTCCACTTTGAAATATTCTGGGTTATTTTTCTCAGAAAATAAGAGCAGGCCAAAGAGGATTGACTGAATATAAAAAACTTGTGCTACTATGGCCTGAGCCTACCCTTGAGAAGCATGTTCAACTAACAGAGGAGAAAGCCAGGCCAGAAAGTGGGTGAAGAAAAGAAGAAAGAAGGTGCTAATGAAATAAATCAGTTTCCTAGGACCTAATGGCAACAGCGTGTTGGCACAGCTAAACATGAACTTCAGGTATCCTTCTGTAACATGTCAGCCCCCAAAAAGAGCATCAGCAGTTTAACAGACTCTGTCTCATTTTTCCTCTCTTTTTCATGTAAGTGATCTTCAAGTTTTGCCAATAATGTGATAAAAGAGAGCCACATCTCACATAGAGGTAGTTCCTTCCCAAGCACTTTATGTAAATGCAGAAAGTGTTTTCATCTATGTATGCATTTCTGCTGTGGTTGCTCACTGGAAGATTTGTGCTATAACAGCACAATTTTGAGCTTTATCTCAGCTTCAGTAAGTAGAATGCTGCAAACCAAAACCACCATGGATTTGAAGCTGCCTCTGCACCTTCCTGACAGTTTTACTATCCCCTCAACACATCATATTTACAAGAGCATGTAGTGACAGGACAAGAGGGTATGGCTTCAAACTAAAAGACAGAAGTTTAGATTAGACATCAGAAAAAAAAATATTTATTGCAAAGGTGGTGAAGCACTGGAACAAGTTGCCCAGAGAAATTGTGAATGCTCTGTGCTTAGAAATGTTCAAACTCAGGTTAATGGGGCTCTGATCAACCTGGTCCAGTGAAAGGTGTCCCTGCCCACAGCTGGGAAGTTGGAACTAGATGAACTTTAAGGTCTTTGCCAACCCAGACCACTCTGTGATTCTATGAACATTCCCACGGCTCACACCATACATAGCCAGTATTAATTACCTCACTATAACGTGACAGGCAGAACTAGCATGGAAGAGAACAGCAAAAATTACAGAAGGTAGCACTAGAGCCTGCCAGGTGCAGCCCTGTGGCTGAGAGGGTGGCCCAATTTGTGCTGGAGGCTTGCAAGCCCCAAGTGTGTGCCACATCATTTTGCTCACTTAGAACAGAGAGCCAGGATCACTTGTTTGTCTTCATTGTCATTCAAAATGGGATCTTTTAATACAACAATGCTGCTGATGCTTTTGTGTCAGAAGGCTCATCTCTTGTGTGTGCCCTACAGCCCCTTTTACACGTGTGACTTCCACTTCTGAGCACGGGCTGGGTGTGGGGACGGACAGCCTTTTCTGCGCCACTTCTTGCCATCCTGGCCCTACACCACGAAGTCATGATGCCTGCAGTCATTTCACACCAACCCCTGGTGGGCTCAGACTTCGTCCTCTGAGAGAAGTGTATGTCCTCGAAGAAAAGAAGGATGGACACCTGCTTAATATCAGTGCTTGGCTGTGAGTTCCCCCCCGAACGCTGTCAGCACCACTCAGTGGGATTTGGCTCCCTGCAGCCAGCACCTCTGTGCTGAGCTGAGCCCCTAGCTCCAGTCGTCTTTAGTCTTCCCTATCCCCTGTGCTCTTTACGCTCTTAGCTGTCTTGTCTCTCTTTTCTCTTTCCCTGCCTCTCCCCATTTCTTTTTCCTTTGGGACTCCTCTTTGCTTCTCCCCTTTGGGCTTCCTGTCTCCTCTCCAAGCCGGCACTTCCGACAGTAGGAATTTCAAGATATGGCATGCTCATACATTTTGTATTAGCTCTAGGGGCTCTTAAGCCTTCTGACATCACGGGGTTACACAAACTAGCAAGCACTGTAGTCCAGGAAAGCACCTGGAAGTAAGGGAAAAGGAGGGGGGAAATTAAATGCTTAGCAACAGGAATACCACAGTTTTGAAGTAATAACTAGCTGTTCATTCAATTGCAAAGGGTTATTGCGTTAAGAACTCACATCAGAATTAAGCAGGAGAGAAAAAACACTTGATGGCTAAAGGCTGAGGATAAACCCAGCATTTCTTTATCACTGCCTAGGGTAAAGAAAAACCTTAATTACAATACTGGTCTTTGAATAATATTTCAGTCATAACAGCATATTTCTCAGATTCTGCATGATAAGTGCATTAATATTTATTCATTTTCTATGACCTTTAGATAATTCCTAAGGGTCCTGTTTTGCTAGCATTGATGTTTGCTTGTTTTTTTATGCTTCTTCTGTACAGTGGTCCAAAGCATCATCACCATATATCAGCATCTTTCTTGTCTTTGGAAATCTATTCCTGTGAACAGGATGAAAAAAATGTGGTGATGATTTTGTTCTCAAGCATCAAAACTGATATTTAGGATTAGGGACCTTCTGCTATGGTAGACCCTGATGGACCACAGGCAGTATAGAGACTTGTAGAGTAGAGAAATTTATTCCTGTAGAAACTGTCAGAACTAAGAAAGACTTGCATTCACCCTTTTTTCACTGGTTTTCCTTTCAGTCTCAAATGTTTGTCATTCATTGGTGTGTAATTCCCTTTGTCGACTCAAATACACATCCAGCTTGCCTTACACAGGAGGGCTGTTCTGTACACTACAGGAGTGAGACTATGTCCCTTTGATTTCACTATTTAAAAATGCATACTTTGCAGTTCTAACACCTTAGGAATGCTTTCTACACTCTAAAAACTTCTTAAAATACTTAAAATTTGTCTTATTCACCCACTGACATTCAAACTGAAGAGGGTTTGGTGATTTTTATAACTCAAGATATGGCCAGGTGAACATCAACAGTGTTCTTCTCAAAACATTTGCTTTCTACTAAAAAAGTTAGTATTTCAAATTGCATCAACATTACTTGTTGATTTCCAGTTATAAAAGTAGGATAGAGAAGACTCAATATTCAGACACTAGCACCTGGCCAGTGGATTTTGCTGAATTCATTTACAAATTGCATTTGGAGCAAAAATACTCTTGTATTTTTGTATGAGATAGGTAAGATCACCATGTTCTGAACAGTTTACAGGCAAAGAAAAATCTGTAGTTCTTTACCTAATGTCTGAGTGCATATTTACAAAGAAAGATCACTCTGAATTTCTAGAAGCAAGTACATTTGAATGAGACTATGTCTCTCCTTTTTGGTATGCCAAATACTTAACTCCTAATCATCCTGTTAAGTCTTTGGGGATAAAAATGCAATTCTGAGAAGAGTGTAAATGCCCTTTATGCAAAGAAAAGTCTCTTATCTGCAGTAATTTTGTGAATAGGCTCTGTGATGATATCTGAAGTGCTGTGCTTCACCCACAGAAACCCTGCCTCCCACCTTTACTTTTTTGGATCAGTAATTTCCAGAATCGGAGAGATAGCTAGGCAGAGAAATGCCAGGGTGGCACATTTACTTATATATCAGTGGATCACAGTCTCTTCTTCAACTAAGCAATTTAGAAAAACAAAAGACACTATCTTTCTGGATGGTTGTATTTCTTTCATAGGCAATGTCAGTAGATAAGGGTGTATTTCTGTTCTCAGCTAAGGAGAATTTTATCATCAAAGCATCAAAATATTATCTAGTCATGCACTTGTCCCAGTGGAAAAAGAGATTTTCAGAAGCTGAAAGAGAAAAATGCAACAGCTTTAGTATTAAAAAATCTTCTATTGAAAATACAGGACAATAATGACATGGTGAAAATAAATACTGGCATTAGATTTTTTTTGTAAACACAAAAGATACAAATCTTAGAATCCAAATGAATTTCACCTACATTTACAAACCAAGGAGAAGCCAGACTAGTTGTGAAGATTTTCAGGGAGGAGTATTCAAAGAAGAAATGCCTTTTGCTTAAAACATGCAGTAGTCAAAAGCCTACTTTGTACTTTGTGCATGTCCTTGGATTTATGATATGATTTTCAGGTATTCTTAATATTCACAGGAGCTGGAGAAGTTTCTTTAGAAGCTGGAGCGGTCACTATTCCCACATCTTAGGCACTATATTGATTAAACCCATTTCCAAGACAGCAGTCCCAAATCCCTCCCAGAGCCTGGAGCCCAGATGCCTTAGAGCACTGAAATGATGGATCTCTTCCTGGGAGCAGATTACTGGAGCATAAACACTGTGGATGCCTCCCTAGCAGTGCGCCAATGGCTGATGCCATATCTGGAAATGGATTCAATAGATTTGATTGTTTCAGAGTGTCTTATTTCAAAGACAAACACAAGATTGCTCCCCCCGGTATGTGAGAGAAAATATTCAGGCTGACACAACTAAACATGTTACAGCTACCATGGGTACAAATATCACAGTATTTGTCTCACTAGGAATAGCCATGGCCTGGATCCCAGATAGGAGTACCCTGATGAGAACCCACCTCAGTGACCAGCCAAGTATGACACAGCGTTTGGGACTGAGAGCAAACATGCTTCACATGTAGTTCAGCATGCAGTACAACCTTCCTTTTAAGCATGCAAAAATCTAAATTCACAGCCACTATGAACATTAAAGGGAGGTGAAAATCCATCATTAACCCATGCACTGGCTTTTTCCTGGCTGTACTGATGAAGGATAAACACAGCAACCTTGTCTAATATTTTATTTTAATTAGAGTAAAAGTAAACTGCAATAAGCACACAACACAGGGAATTAACAGAAAATTAAACAAGTTCTATGTGTAAACCTGTAAAAACACTCTGAGGCAATTTGAATTCTTCATCAGGCTGGGGACTGTACACATATTTCCTTCTTAATTTATTTTATTGAGTGCTCATGTTTCATTCCTGAGCAGACTTGCTTGTATTGATTTGATCTCATGTTCAGTAAAGTGTGTGTGTGCAAATGTCTAATGGGAGCAAAGACCTGAAAGATAAAATGGTCCTTTTTTGGCCAGACCACACACCCTTGGAGATTTGCCTGGCCCAAAGAGGATGTTATTGCACAAACAGCACAACCTCTTTTTTGAAGCCTAGAGGGGAACTCATGAAGCAACATTTGTGCATTGCAGCTGAGAAAAGCTCTAATTTGTACTGCTTATCTCTGATCCATGCACAACAGATCTGAGAGGAGGATTTTGCCCTTAATTTGTTCCCTGGTGTCTACACATTTTCAGTGTGTTAGATCAATGAACGGTGCTACATTCCATATGTGCCACAACACACAGACCAAGCTAGGTACACTGAAGATGAAGAGGCAGCATCAACTTTGAACCTCCTGTTTGTAAAACAACTTTAAACATTAGGCAGATGAGTTTGCAAAATGAATTAATTAGCAATAAAGACCAAAGGCACACTCTTTGTGAATAAACAACATAGATTTAGATCTTAGTTAAAACTTGGTGAATGTCAACTAATAAGGAGGTCTGTAGAGTCTGTCAGGCTTTGCAAATCCTGCTTTTCTGAAAGGAAAAGTATTACTGCTCACAGGAGAAAATGCCTGTATAAGGTTTGAATCTGTGTGGTGGAGTGAGACCTGCAGCTCAAAGATTCAGCATCTTTAGCTTTCTGTGAGAAAGATCATTTTATAACTGTTTTTTATTTAGCTAGGGTTTTCTCCTGGGAGGGCAGGAGGGCGTTAGCTCAAGAATTCACTTGATAGATTTCAGATCAGCAGCTAATCTGTCACTTCAAGAGGTGACAATGACAGGAGGGAAAGACTTCCTAATTTATTCATAAAATACTTTATCTGTCGATTCCATTTATTTAGTTCATTCTTCATAGGTAAAAGTATTGAAAAAAGGAAATTAATCCTGACCTTGGAGGTGAGAAGCGGAATGCTGATAACTCCAGCTCTGGGGGCATGAGTAGGCCAGGACTTTTCTCACCCAAGAGTGTAAAAAACATGATAGACTGATATTATCTCATGCATTTTACCCCTTGAATTCTTGTTGATACCACAATACCACAGAGGCTTAGCTGACTTATTAACAACACTTACTGGAAGCTCATATTCAGTATAGCAAGTCACAGCCTGGTTTGTTATTTTGGCATAGCACAGAAATGCCTGTAGTACATTCTGTCTGCCATTGTGTGCTTGCTGCCAATGAAAAGATTGCATCATGTCAGAAATGCCAGAATTTTCTGAAAGAATTCTTTAGAAAGTGTAAGAATTCATACATATTTTTCAGTGAGGTGCAGCTTATTTTCAAGTTCATCACAGTCTAGAAAGAATTATTGTGTGATTTGCTGGGCAAAGAGTCTGAGCAGCAAGAATTCTTTGGCCAAACCCCAATATAATTTTCTTCTTTGATAAGTGTTGAAAAAGCATTTAGAATTTAATTTTGCTAGAACTCTCACGTCCGTAAATCTTTGGTGATGCAGCATACTATTTATGGAGGTCACTATGATACTGTGCAATTACATTTTGATTTCACAATGGTAATATGAAAAAGGTTTTTGTTGCTAAAAGTTAGTTCTTCATAACACAATAGAATCTACTTATTTAGCCACTTTGAGTTACTATAACTTTTATTTTTTCATCACCAACCTCAGATGCAATCCTTACTAGACATTACAGGAACACTGAGTCTGCGCAAAATTAGATATGAAGATTCAAGACCTGTCTTTCAGCTAATGGACTGAATTTGATCAGGAGCTGAATACCTTATTTACTGACCTAATCTGTCCTCTAAGGTGGTATTTGGTCCATCCCTGGAAAAATTCAAGGTCAGGTTGGATGGGTCTCTGAGCAACCCAGCTGAAGACATTCCTGCTTATTGTAGGAGGAAGTGGAGGAGATATTCTTTAAAAAACCCTTCTGAATGAAACTGTTTTATGCTATGAGTCTGTGCTTCACTTAATATGGTCTTCAGAGACATTCCCAGCCTTTCTCTGCCAGATTTCAATCTTCAAAATTCAGATGGTTTGCAGTGATGAAACATATACAGTTTGGAACACATGCAGTTTTTTTACAGCTACTCCAAAAACTTAATAAAGAGGAAATCTTCAGAAAATTATCTCTAAAGAGACTTTAGATACTCTAAAGTGTTCTTTTCAAAGGCATGTAATTTTTACAAGTTTGGGTTTGTTTTTCTGGGGCTTTTTAGGATATCTGTAGAAAGTGCATCTTGACAAGTACTTTCTTGTCAGGTGCCAATTTATATCAAAGTATGAACATGTTAATATTTTTCGAAATATGGGAAAACCAATAATAACAATATCCCTTTCCTTAATTTAATTTTTGCAATAGCAAATAGGTTTTTAACTAATATATATTAAAAATATAAGGACAGCAGCTAGAGGCATGTATTTCTTGTGAAAACATAGGTTGGTTTTTTTAAAAAAAACGGCAAAATATCATTGCACCAGCAAACGGAGAGCTACTGTGAAAAGCAAAATATGTCACCATGTGAATTTCAGACAAATTCTTCAATTGTTGAGATTTTTGTGTGCAAAACATCTCTCTTGAGACATGCAGGAATGGAAAGCAATAGTATTTTATATAGCTCAACAGCACTGGGGACCAAGAGTTTTCTGTGAAAGCTTCACATTTTTGTTGTTGGCTTTCAGTTTTCCTCTTCTGAACAGTGCAGAAGTTAGAGTCATCCCAGTGCCCACCTGGGATGCAGCTGAAGTGCAGAGCAGGACCTTTGAGCTGAGAGCTGTTCCCTGATCACACAGTTTAGACAGGAAAAGAAAGTCTTACGTATTTGCCTTCCTTATTAGACCTCAGCCTTTTGTTACTTTTTCTTTATCCATCATGGCTCAAATTGAGTTTTCCAACTGTTTCCTCAATCTAGTATTTTTCCCTATTTATTTGGTGTGAACCTGAAATGTCTGAAATTGCTAGATGGTCTCCATCTCAAATATTTGTGAAGCCCAGGACTGCATATTATATAAAACACATGGGAGCAAATGCACTCAATACTGCCTATATGACTTATGTTCAGCAAGTTCAGCTCACACTGACAACCAAGATAATGCAGGAACATTATATTTATATCAAGGTGGAAAAAAAAATCAGTTTTAAAGAGGATGCAAAGAAATGTGTATTTAAATGTAAGTCATGACTTGGTTATCGATTTCTCTACTCGGTTATGCATGAATATGTCATTAGGAGATGTTAGACCAGAACATCAGTGAAAGTTTCATTCTTTGAACTAAGCTAATGGTCAGAGTGGCTGTGAATATATAATGTGTGGGTTCATATACATAAAAATATATAAATATATATATATATATGTATGTATGTATGTATGTATGTATGTATGTATATATGTATATAAACACTGACATGCCCATGCATGAATGTATGATCAGAGATCAAATATGTAAATATGCATGTAAATATGTTATCAAATGTCAGTACATGTATTTACAAATGCATTCATGGGAAACTAATGAAAGAGGAAGAGCTAATGAAAGAGAAGTAAAGCGGCTGAAATTTACATCTCCATTCACAGAGGGAATGTGTCAGAAAGGGCCACCAGCACCGGCCTCATTGAAAAAGCTACTCCATGAGTGGCCAGAGCTCCAAGCATTCTTGGGTCACTGGCAACCAGAATTTTGGAGGAACTTGCTGAGACATGCAGGAATCTTCTTTCCATTAATCTGAGAGATATTTAAGCAGGTAATGACCATTACTGTTAATGCACATTATACATGTAGGGCCCTGTGAGGCTCCGTGGGGAGCTGTACCATAAAAGCAATGTATTTGCAGGTGTAGAGATCTCATCTGAATTTAATTAAGTAATTAGATTAATAAAATGGGACATCGTAACTCTTCTGCCTGGGAAAATTATTGTTAGCATCCTAAAAATGGGGCAAAACTCAAGAAATGTCTAGAGACAGAAGGGAGAAATACTAGGGATAGAGAGTGTATTTTTGCAATAGCAAAGTCACATTTGGGTTAGTTTTTCACTGATTTTGTCCTCTGGCTTCTTCAAAACAAATGTTTGAGAGTTCCAGCTGTACCCCCTTTCTTCGTCTCCTCTTTGCAAAGCACATTAGAGTAGAGAGCTCCTCCAACTGAGCAATTTGCAACTTCCCTTCCATGTGGGACACCAGGCAGAGCAGTACAAACAGTTATGATTTATCTATTTTTAAGCTATTCAGCAGCACCACTTTGCATTGTATCTAGATGAAATGGAGTTCATTTCCCCCCAGCAGCCTTCACAGTGCTGTTCTTTGCATTGGTAGCTGGAAAGGTGCTGATAACACATCAGTATTTTGGCTACTGCTGAGCAGCTGGCACAGCATCAGCGCTGTTTGCTCAACCTTCCGCACCTCACCAGCAGATTGGGGTAGGACAAGATCCTGGGCAGGGACACAACTAGGCCAGCTGACCCAGATTAACCAGAGGGATAGTCCATGCTGTATGACGTCAATTCAAACAAAACAGCTAAAGGGAATGGAAGAGAAAAGAATTTGTTATTTACAATATTTGCCTTCTGGAGGAACTGCCAGGTGTGCTGAAGCCCTGCCTCAGGAAGAGGCCAGACACGGCTCGCTGATGGGAAGTAGAGAATAAAATTATTAGTTTTTCCTCTTTACTTGTGTGTGTGCAAACTTTGGCTTTTGCTTTAGTAAACTGCCCTATCTCAACTTAAAAATAATTTTTTAAATCTTATTTCCTCTGCTGTTCAGCTGGGAAAGGAGAGAGATAGAGCAGCTTGGTGGGTACCTGCTGTCTAGCCATGGTCAGCCCACCACATATAAATAGCACACAGACCTAGTCACAGATCTATCAAGACTGCTGCCAGTTTGCCAGAGTGAAGGAAAAAATTGTGACTTGTTCTTTCCCAGGATTTTTTCCTAGGCGTTGCTGATCCTCTTGGGTGGCTGGAGCTATGTGATGACCTGAGAAAAGAGGAGCACAGCTCAGAAAAATAAAAGCAAGGGAAAATGAGTATCATTTGTAATTTCAGATTTACTAAAAGGTGTGAGGAAAAAGAGGTGTCAGTATCTGCTTTGTCTCCATCTGCAGGTCTTTGACCCTAAGACAATTCAGAGAAGAAGGTTTCCGGGGCTGGGGGGAACACTCAGGCAGAAAATGGATGAGCCTCAGAATGTAACATGGATCCAAATCCAAGGTGATTTCTAGTTACTGAGAAGCTATATTAGATGTCTCACCTTGCTTTCTAAAATTCTTTTTTTCCTGCTTGCAAACGGCAACTTAATTTATAAAAAGACTGGTGAACCCAAGTCACACTTTGAGCCATAGAATAATTTTCCTCTTTTTCTTTTCTACTGTGTCATCTTAAGAGTTGACTGCTTTATGCTGGCTGAAGTGTTGCTCTTGGACCACTTCAGAAATACAATACTAACTGTACCTTGCTGAAAAATGCAAAATATTTGCTCTAATATAGAAGTGGGCCTAAGAAACTGAATGATAAATTCTGTAATGAGAGATACAAGTGAGGCAGGTGATTTAGTTAAATACGGAAATAATGCATCATGCTGGATTTTCATTTTCCTTGTTTGGGAACTGCATGATTGTGCCAAAAATAATTTTTATTTTAAAATTAGATAAAGAAAACTCCATTCAATTCTGCTTTCAAAATAAGAGTGTTTTACCAGTTGTATTTATATTCATTGAATTCCAGGGTTACATTTCAGAAACAGTAGGATACTCGCTTTGATGCTGAGATTAGAAAAATGTCCACTCTTATTTTTTCCAGCACTGAATTGAACATAAAATGCTTTCTGAGGATTCAGTTGGGCTTTTTCAGCTAAATTTACTTAAGCATGCCTGTTCATTGTGGAGCTGAGGAAATGAGAAGAGGATGAAGAGTGCTGAGGATTGTTTTCTTCTATGTCTGCAAAGCATTTTTTATAATTTTCCTTTGAAGTCTCTGAAAATAATCTGGTGTTTGTATTAACTTTTTTATGAAGAGAGAAACTGATTTGTCTTTCTAGGAACCATTTTAAACATCAGAGAATGCTGAGAGCAGGAATGAAATCCACCTGACTAAACAAAGCCCAGCACAACAAATGCAGGCATTGGAAGGGTTTGTTTTAAATTCTGACTTCGCTCTTGCAATAGCACTATCCAAATTCACCTCCTAAATAAATGAACACTGCAGCTCTCACTCCAATGAGAGAAGTTTCTTTATGCATGCCTCAGGGTTCCTTCTGACTTATGACATCTGTATTTCAGAGCAGCATCTGTGGGGTAAAATAAAAAAAAAAGAAAATACAGGTATAGCATGATGACTAGTTAGGAACAGAAGGAAATTCACTACCTGTTAATGGGGTTTATGAAAGTGCAGTAAGTTCTGCATCTGTTTCTCTGGTTGATCCTGTAAGGCAACACACTGCTCAAGTTAGTTCTGCTTTCAGTGAAAGTTAATCCATCTCTTATTTCAGCCTTAACCCAGGGAACCCCAACAAGTTTATTTTGGAATCTCTTAGATTTGCTTGGCCCTAAAAAATGGGAAACATAATTGAGTATACGGGATTTAGTCTTTGTAATTCAAATGTCACAGAAAGTCATAAAAGTCACGACCTTCTGTGCTTGATTTCCTGATGATATATGACACATATGTCTGCCTAATTTAGTGCTTATTAAATGAATAATGTTAATGGTTAAGGAGTATGACGATTTAATTAGATTTTGCAAGCAGCTAACTACTGTAGCAAAAAGAGCCCTTTATTCAGTATTTACTGCAAACATACCAGAATGTCACCAATAGGATCTGAGAAGACTAAAGCCAATACAAAAGCTGCAAACTTTGTTTAAAACTAATGGGTAATGTGTCATTTTTAAAAGTTAATTTTGATGTTATTCTCATAGGTGAGATTTATTTTTTATTGAGTCTTGACAATGAATAATTATGGGAGACTTTAGATGTAAAAGAACCAACTAAAGATGTTCAGCATTTTATTTGGAAACACTTCCAATTTGAGCTTCTCTACATTTTTTAGAGGTTGCGTTAGTTTATGTATCTACTTCAGAGTTAGAGCTGTTGGAATGATGCAAGAAATACAGTTGCAATTCAGTCACAAGTGACTGACCATAGATTTACTGCTACTCCTACCACCATAACAGAAGATATTTCCAAATATTTGTTGCCTAATATTCACAGTATTCAAAACACAGTCTGTGATTCTGTAATATTGTCCAAATTTGCACCTGAAATGCATTGTTCATAACTCACTATTCATTTGTTAGTCATAACTCATTATCTTTTGTTAAAGTTTCAGTCAGCTAATCAAGAAGCAGAAAATATACTGTATGACCAACAACATCCCACAAATAATGATTAACCAAAATGAGCTGTTCCTGAACAGCAGAGTGACTAAAAATCATGCAGCTAAACCAGTTAACAAAGACATAAAATACTCATGTATTGACACCAATCAAGAGGGGTTTGCGAATGAGTCATGAACCAAAAACCAATTTAATCTGGGTTTCCTAATAGCAATAGTAAATGACTGTTTTGACATAAAATACTAAATTTAAGTGTCATAATTCCCCTTCTTTAAATACTACTTCTGCATGCCTTATCAGAATGAACTGGGCAATCTATAGTTGGCTTTTGTAGGATAAGGATTAGCACCTCTATGTGTTTTATTAAAACCACTTGCTAGTTAATGCTTCCTTGGCTTGTTTTCTCTGTAAGAAACTGTAACTTCTTGTTTCTGTTGTCTCCTCTTGGGTCTCACTCACCATCTGGCATTTTCTTATTCTATTTTAGCAGAAACTCAATTTTGTTGATTGAATGATAGCATTTCTGGGGCTAAGAACCTGACCCCATATCATAATTCTAGTTACACATTTAATTTGACCATTTTTGTCTGAATTCAAACTAAAGAATAATTTTTCCGTCCTTTAACTATATTTCAGCACTCAATGCATCATCATTTTGAAAGTTCAGAATTCCCTGCATTAAGGTAGCTCTATTAAACAATGCACTAATATGTTGAATGGATTATCTACTCCAAATCAGGCTCCAATAAGTCATGGCCAAATTATATACTGCATCTGAAAAGAAAGTGGTTAAATGTAAAGATGTTCTGAAAAGACTGGGCAAAATATAAAGATATAGTATTTACCTTGGAGCTCTCCAAGACCTTACCATCATCTCTGAATTATGTGATTTTTGGAGTCCTAGTTTGAATTAGATGTAACTGCATTGAATAAAAGCGACCATGGAAGATATGGTTTCAACCAGTTATATTCAATTATTTTCATGAGAAAGCTGGTCATAATGCATTGTGCAGTTCCTCTTCTAGAACAGCTACACTGAGATTTTCTGAGATTCCTCTTCCTACTGATAAATCCAGAGATGACATTTTGCATGAATCAAGAGTTAACTCAGAATTTTTGGAATAAGAAAAGCCAAGAGCTGTTAGTATTGCCTTACCTGATATTGCCATTATTTGCCCAGAAAGAGAATTTTTTCTTTTTTTTTGGTCACATCTGGAGATCTGTAGGTGTGAGAGGCCATAAACATAATCAAATTTAGGGCCAGAGGAGGAGAACACCTGCTGCATGATGTCTATAAATATCCTAGTGAAAAGCCTTTTGCTTTACATGTGAATATACAGCATTATTGTCATACATTATGTGAACACACAATAATTTACTAAACATATTTTTCAGAACAATACGGATATTTTTATGCAGTTCAGAACATCAAAGAACAAACTAAGAGCAGATTTTTTTTTTTTCAGGTATAAACCACATATATTGCTTGCTACATTGCATTCACAATGTAGTGTTTCTAAAGAAAAAACAAGGATGGTAACACTAAGTGAAGGCTTGCAAATGATAAACAATTCACCTGCTGCCTAAATCTGAAGGAAAAAAAAATCCCAAGCATGAATATACACTTGTCAGATGCAATGAGAATAATTGGTCTAATGAACAGCTCTTTTCCATAGGGCTGGAAAAGATGTTGGTTCTGCAGCATAATTCTCCTCAATTTTCCCCCCTCTCTGAGCTCTACTGCCATCATACAGAGCTATTTGTCGGAGAAATTGCCAATTTTTCCCATTAAAGGAAACTGCTTATTGTTCTAGCTTTCCTAATTTCATTAGCAGATGATACCATGCCTTTAAGAGAGCTCAGAGTGACCTTTCATGAATGATTTTGATGCTTTTTTATTGAGAAATGCTTCATACACATACATCCTTTAATTCAGAACAAATCTACACATATATACAAGAAAAAAATTCTTAGAAGCTACAACGTGTCGATGGTTTTCATTCTTTAATTCATATGGCAATAGGTTTTGAAGATTATCTACAAATGTCCTACTTCTGATATTTTGCATGTCTTTTGTTTTGCTAAGTGTTTTCATCCATGTTTTCACATGAAAATAGTGTAACAAGACTGGAAAAAAACCGTGAAATAGGATGAATTTTTTAACATAATATAAACAGCTTCTACTACTTAATTGTTTAACAATGGAGAGGTGAATACAAAGAGCAAGCGAGGAAATGAAAGTACACAGTTTATGATGAGAAAATCCATGACCATTGGCTTGCAGGGGAAATAAGTACCTAATCATCAGACATGGGAACACTTGCTCATTATATGCTGAAACATAAATTGTAAGGATGTCTAAAAGCTCTCTTTCAGTTGTCTAGCCTCATATTTATGCTCCAAGCAAAATTTGAAATGCTATGACTACATATGGCCTAACTATGCCTGAAGGGATAAACTCAGATGTTTAGAACAAGAATTTTCCTGATAAATAGTGGTACAATCTGGTGATTTCAGAGCTTTTGCTAGCTAACTCCAGATAAAAGAGAAACTCCTTTTAATCCAATGAAATTATATCTTTTGCACACCATGTCGCTGCAGTCAGGCCACAGAAGTCTACAAAGTCCTATTAAATGTAAATAGTTCTATCTTGTCCTTAGTGCCATTCTTACCATATTTATTTTTCTGTGCTTTCTACTCACAAGTGAAGAGATCTCTGCTACTGAAGAGATTCTTGTTGCTGTTGCAATTGGTTTGTTCTTTTTCTGTTTTATCTTGTGTGTTAGTGGCAAAACTGGAGTTCACTGTACTGAAGCATGGGTAGCTGTACATCCAGAGCAGCAGAAGGATGTCACAGGTGATTACCTTCTTTGCTACATAAACTGTAAATGTTTGTTTATGCCAGCTACGCCACATAGCATCAGCCAGTGCCTTCAGTAGCTGGGCATGTTCCAAAAGTCCGAGGAAGTCTCCTCTTGACCCATTCTGCACCTTTCTATGTTTCCCTAAAATGAAAAGTAAGGAAAATCACTCTGATTTAAGGGTCTTAGCAAGAGGACACATGCAAATGAACTGCAAAAGCATGCCTGGAATATGACAGTCTTTTCTCCATAAAAACATGAACAGCTTCTATTCACAAGTGAAGAAATCCCTCATTTGTGCAGTAAAGGAACACTGGCTTGAGGTCTGCTGTCGGTTCTAAAGCACACATTAAAGATTTGTCACTGTGGGATCTAACTGTGATCTCTGCAGAGATTTGCAGAAACTTGCAGTGGTGTGACTGTGCAGAAGCCCCCGTGAATCTGAAGAAGTGTTAATAAAACAGAATGTAGCAAGGAATATGTTTTGGAGTTAAGATTTCCAAACATTGGTAATAAGCAATAAGCCATCCTTTATGGCTCAGAATTGGAGCCAGAATCTTTTCCATTTGAATGTGGCTTGTGACTTTATCCATTTGGAAGTCACTTCCCTGCCAATATATACACGCACATATGTATAAAAGACTTTCAGTGGTATTACCCCAGTTCAAGCTTTGCATCTAGGATAGAACTGAGTTCACAAAAATATATCCAGGAGCATATATACCTAAAACTCATATGGGTATTGAGAGCAATAGAAAAAACGTGTTTTTCAGTTTAGAAATTAGGACCAATGTACATATACATAGAATATTTGCAATTACATTATAAAATATTTTTGATGCCATTAAAGAATGAGATAACATGAGGACTGTAGCTATCCTGGTAATGTTAATATCTAGTCACTAGCTGGATTAATTAATTTATTAGAAAATAAATTCATGCTTTTAGCACTGATCGGAATTTCTTAATTTTCTAGGAAAGCACATTGATATTGAGCGTACTCATAGGCAGTTTGATTTTTCAGAACAACCAGTGAGAGCCCATTTCAAAATCTTGGAGAATATGAGTAATTTGAATATCAGTGGGAACTGATTGCAGGGAATTCTGGCACCACTGTATAAGAATCATCTGAGGATTTACTGTATTATACAGGACATCTTGAAACAGCAATATATATAATTTCTGTTGTATATTGACCTCATAGGATAGTTGCAGCTAAATGCAGGTAAACAAAATTTATCTATTTCTGCTTTAGATCATTTGGAGTTCACTTATCAATCGCTATCAGGCCTGTGAAACTAAACCTGTGGATTTGTCCACTTACGTGCCGTGAGAGTGAATTTACCCAGTATAATGATGTTAAGGACTGTGGCTTTCACAATATGTGACATTTGCTCAGCTAACATGCTTGGTGGTGTATGGATCATTAAAAGTCAAGGTCAAAAATGGAGTGTCTAAAACAGAGCAAAACAAAGCAAGGTATCTGTATCCACTCTCATTAACTGGGCATTGACAATTATTTTTCCTGGTCCTTCATATAATGAAAGAGTTCATATATAGAGATGTGTATTTATAGTAATATAATCCCATCTAATGAAAATTTCTGGAGGTATTTTATCCTTTCATTGATACTTTTGGAGTAAAATACAGATTTCCAACAGTATATAGACCTTTCTAACATGTTTGTCAATGACAGACCAGAGCTCTAAATATATAGAGGTTTTAGAACTTAATTCAAATATATTTTCCACATTGAAGTTGTGATGGCTAAGTACACCTGCTTACTTAAAAATTTTCTGTTAGTTTGTAGTTTTCAATAGCTTAATCATCATTTGATTTTCTCAGTTTGTATTGCAGGCAGTTTACCCACTCTTCGTCTAAACTTGAATATTTCCTGTTTACACATCAGAAAATACAGAAAGATGATAATATTTAGAAAACAAAGAAAAAATGAAAGCAGTGTTCAAACACATTATTTATATAATTATCCTGTAATTAAAGTAATTACAGTTTGTGATGAAAAAATAGTCTTTATTTTTTTGAAACACTTGCAGGTTTCTTGAAGGGTGTTTACTGATCATCACAGCAAAGTGACATGAAAAATACTTGGAGATGTTCTCATTTCTGCAAAACATTTAAGCTGCATAAGACATGTTCTTCATGAAACAAATAGGCATCTTTACAGTCCATTAATTGACAGGCCTGTATGAAAGGCAGTGAGACTGATATTCAAAGGCATTTGTGAGCTTTTATAATCTTGACTACAACCACAGCTACTCTGAATACGAATTTTCTGAATAAGAGTGGATTTCTAACAAATAACATTGCAACCAGTAAAATATGGTGTAAATGAAGGATTTCTCGCCTTATGGTATTTTTTTAACTTCTAAATTCAATTTGCTTTTTTTTATAGCACCTGGAAAGCTGGAAGCTTACCAACTGAAAGTTCTGTGTCCATGAAGCTACCTGAACCTAGGATCAGTAGTTTTGAAAAGTACCCACTGACCATTCGAAAATACTGATCTGAGACTCAGAACATTACTCAGGAGGCCAACCCAAACAGTATTTCTTCCTTCCATTGTTAGAAGTCTGTCACAGGCATTAGAATGAAGGAAAACAGGACCAGGGACCATCTCAGGGTGCTTCCACCACCGAGGTGTGCTCTGCAGCAGTGTTACGCAGTTGGCAGCACACAGCCTCTTCCTCTTAGATCACGCTCTACACAGACATTTTCAACTGCTGGGGGATGACAGGGTGTCCTATATGGATGGTAATTTTTAGGTCCCATGGAAAATGTGCTGGATTTTTTATCCTGGATTCATGTTTTTTCACCTCACAAGCCGTGTTTCACTCTCCACAGAGCTACACAACAAAAATCATTATGGTCAGATTAATCATAGAAGCAATTCACATACTTCAAATAACATATAAGTGGGACATATTCAGTAAGAAATACTAGTCAGCTACTACATTTGCTTGATTACATTCATGTAAATATCGATATGTGCACGATCAATATCTGCCAGGACTGTGTAAAATTAGGAAAACTATAACTCTCATAGCATGACATTTTTTTTATTGTACAACTAGAGAAGTGTGTATTGACTTGATCTCCAGAGAAAAACATCTATTTATTATTTGAAATGAGCCATATCAAAGACAAGATGGATTTTTCTACAATTATAATAAGCAAAGTAGAACTTGTTTGAGAATTTTTTCTTCTTTAAATACGATCTTTGGCAAAATGCAGTCTTTTATTTTTTCCTATCCAGCCTCATGAGCAGGGGCTAAACACAGTAAACACATATGGGTGTTAAAATAAAGCTTATAAAAAATTTAATCCATCCAATAACCTCCTTAAATCCACTCTCATTTTGAGAGTATAATGTGCTTTCACAAGTTCTTTCCTGCTATCATCACAATCATCATACATGAGCACTTTCCCTGCAGGATGGAGAATCTCAGCTAAGCACAATTTTAGGGTGCACAGGAAAACGTCTGTTTCTCAGAGGAACATCTTGAAGCTCTTAAAACCAAAACAAAACCAAGTCTTCCATCTGTCTAAACTGTACAACATTTACCTGCATAAATTTGTTTTTTTTGAGACCTATGAGTTCTAGATCTTGTTTTGGTCCTTTGGTTACGGCCCATGAGCAACTCCTGCTGTATCTTCCAGTTTGCAAAAAGAGACCACTATCTATAAGCAGCCAGTGGCTCCCTACCCATCAGTCTGTAAGGCATAGATAAACAGTTTAAGTTTATGACACCAGCCTTGTTAGATTCAATACCCCAGAACAAATTTCTTGGCAGTTCATGTTTGCACAGGTAATCAGATCCATATTCATTGAGTGTAGTTGGTTTTTTTGCAAATTCTCAGGTATCAAGATCTCTGCAATTTTTGGAGCAGCTTTCTGAGACTACCTGCTAGGAATAAATTAAATAAAATTAAAGGTTTGTCTCAGCTGATTTTCTTAAAAAATATTGAGAGAATAGACTTAGACA
This sequence comes from Bombycilla garrulus, assembly GCA_013400315.1. Classification (NCBI taxonomy): domain Eukaryota; kingdom Metazoa; phylum Chordata; class Aves; order Passeriformes; family Bombycillidae; genus Bombycilla; species Bombycilla garrulus. The sequence continues at coordinate 864,803 of VXBU01015306.1, forward strand.
TACGGTGCTGAAAAGATCTGGAACTTAGATAGGACTGAGCTCTTGAAAGACTCAGTGTACCTGCCCTACTAGTCAACTGTTCAAAACACTTAGAAAAAAAATCCATTACCAAATAATTTTCAACTATTTCTCAATAGTTTTTAATAATATAGCAATAGCTAGGAGAATTCATAGCAAAAAGACTTCAAGGATTTTTGTACTCAATACTTCTACATATGAGAAGACTAACTTTGCTAAGCCTGTCTCTTCCTAAAAGGGCAGCCACCTTGGGCAGTCAGTTCAATTTATAGCTAACTCTGCTCTTCAAATGTTTCCCTAGAATTAAAAATATGTCTTCCTGTCAAGACGAGCTTAACAAAAAATCCATAAAATACGACAAAAAAGTATTCTTTCAGCATTTCACATGTACATTTTTACCATCCTACTGGCACTTAGTAACACTTTAAAAAAATATTTCTTATATTCTTAAGGGTCACAGATAATTTTTGGGGCAGAATATATATATGTATATATATACACATATAATTCATATTTCTTATTCCTTTGAAGAGTCATTTTTTTTATTAAAATAATTGTTGACCTGGGGAGCCGAGACTGGCAGTTGTGTCAGGCTAGCAATTTACACCTTCAGCAGAGGACTTGGGAAAACTACACTATTTTGATATGTTTCTTTCACTTTTCCTCTTTTTATTTGATTTTATGGATCCTCTCCTATGTTTTGGAAGAGGTTTTGATGTTCTGGAAGAGGTTTAAGTTGCTCTTTCTTAATATATTGATTTTGTTATTGTCACTAGACGATACCAGAAAACACAGAAAGTCTAGTTACAGTCAAGGATCATTCTTGCATTTTCCTGAGCTCACCACGTAGCTGGGCTTTGATATCTGTGTGCGCTGCAGAAAGAGAGGACCTACCTTTGGAGCACAACTGTAAGTCAACAATTTACAAATCAAAGCACCTAAAAAAACCGCTTTCTGTAGATATGACATAACAGGTCTGGTGTCATAACAGGTACCAATACACAAAGAAGAATTGTCACTTTTTTTGCTCTAATTATCACTCAAATGGTAAAATATTTTTAGTTTCATCTCTTTCTTAAACTAATCATACAGCACATTAACATCTTAAGTGCATTTAGAATATGGTTAAAGAGAGAGATGCCTCAGAGATATTAAAAACTAGCTGAAACCTCTAGAGAAGCTAAGCCCTTTGGACCAGCACAGAGAATTTTCAGATGAAAGAAGATTTAGGAGGCAGTTACAGCCAGAGTATCTGTTGGTTTGGGTCTTGTCCTGGTTAATAAAGTGGCAGGCACTTTCTGTTACAACGTTCCTTATCAAGCTAATCTGCCATCTGCATAATAAAATCATCTGTCAACAATAATTGAGTGTGCTTTTTATTCAACTTACAGTGATGTCTCCACATTCCTCCATGATCCCAAACTTCCCAACTCACACTGCTGTGGTGTGTCCTAAATCACACCAGGCACTACACAGCTCCCAAAAGCAGCCCTTGCCCAGGTCATTGTAGAACAGCAGCGGTGTCCAGTGAATGAGAATTATTCTCCCATACCAGTAAAAATCTTCTCAGTAGTTTATTATTACACACTGAAGACCAGAATATCAAAATTGAAGTTAAAAAAAGTAATTTTTAGGTCCCTCCAAAGTCTTTTGAACGGTACATTAAAGAAACCACATTTTAAACCGCGGTTCAAATTATATCTCCTCTGGTATTATGCTGTGGAATTTGGGTAGATAAATCATTTCCACTTTTTGCAGTCAGATAATTATTCAAAGACCTTGGTTCTTCTTCAGAAAAACACTCTTTTTAAATCATTACAGTCCTTTAACTGAAGTTCAAAGGAGTTACTTGTGATCACCATAAATTTGTGCCCAAAGAGGCAGAGTTCAGCCTGAAACTTTGAGGTACTGATATCAAGGGAAACTCTGACAAGATACACAGTAGTTGTAGGATGTCTGACCATGAAGCAGCCTCTGGTTATTTGGCTGAGACCTCAGAACTGAACAGGATTGATCAGAAACCTTGTAGAGTGTTTGAACCCATTTTCTCCAATTATTTTTCTTTTCTTCAGCTCAGCCTTTGTAAGAGGTTAAATGAACTTATTTTTAAGTTGAAATTCATAAGAAATCATCTAATAATTTTTAACTTCCCCAAAATCTCTGGTTTTTTTTGTTGGTTTGTTTTTGGTTTTGTTGTTTTTGTTGTGGGTTGTTTTTTGTTTTGTTTTGGTTTGGTTTTTTGTTTCCTGTTGGATAATCATCAGCAACATCTGCAATCATGTGTAATTCCAGAGCACCTAGTTGCCAGAAAAATGTCTAAAAATTATTAAATATTTTATTTTTTCATTGTAATTAGAGGCATAAGTTCAATAAATTACTCTAAGCTGATTGCATCCTGCTTCCTCTTTTCTCATGTTTTCACCACAACCTCAAACCTTGGATGAAACAGAAGTCATAAGAATTTAAGCCCCATCCAGGCTGGCCTTGGACAACCTCCAGCTGTGACATCCACAGCTTCTCTGCACAACATGTCCCACTGCCTCACCACCCTCAAAGTAAAAAATTTCTTTCTGATATCTTATCTTAACCTACTCTCTTTCAGTTTAAACCCATTCCTCCTTGTCCTGTCACTAAATGCTTTTGCAAAAATCTCTCTGCATTTTTGTTGTAAATTCCCTTCAGGTACTGGAAGGTTTCAGTTAGGTCACCCTGAAGACTTCTCTTCTCCAGGCTGAACAATCCCAATGCTCTCAATCTGTCTTCATCCCTCTAATCACCTTTCTGGCCTCCCCTGGTCTCATTCCAACAGGTCAATGTCCTTCCTGTGCTGGAAACACAGTTATTTGATTTCATCAAGGTCTTATTGTGATGTGGCATTTTTTCAAGAAATGAGAGATTCGATATTCCTGTGGCAAAGGGAATATCAAGAATTAGAAAAATGAGAAACAGAAAACGTTCAAGGATGACACCGAAGACATAGATGCTCATAGTTAATTGCCTCAGCCAATTTTCTGTAGCATCTGCAGGAGTCACACAGACAGAATTTAATACAGAATGAAAATACCTGTGGTAAGCAATCAGATTAGTAAAGTGCATCAGTTCTATCATGACAGGAAATATTTTAAGGGATTGAAATGCTGTCTGCTCATTTCTACACATTTGGTCCTGCTCCCCTATCCTACCTAGTTAAGTAGGACTACTGGTATTCTTGGTGGGAAGCATGTATGTAAGCATATCCTGAGTTTCTTTTCCCAGGAAAATTAGAAATTACTCAAGTTGATATATCAGTGTCCCACTTTCTTTGAAGGTGCTCACAGTGACGTGGGGAGGTGTCTCATTTTCTTACAGGAGAGGAATAAGAGTAAAAAACAGGAAAGAATTAGGAAACAGCACTAGATATCTGAAAGATCAATTCAGTAATTATGGGTTTAACCCACCAAACACAGGTCTCTTGGGCAATTGAGAAGGGTCTGTATTTAAAAGACGTCATCTCTGGACAAGTACAGATATTGAGAATCTCAAGGCTGGGTCTCTCATTGGGGAAAACAGGAGGTGCACAAAAATCCCATTAGCTACTAACAGGATTTGCACCCTTGTACCTCATGCAGCACTTTGAAAATTCAGTCTCAGTCATCAGGAAGTAAGGTAATGTTCCAGCATTCAAAATTGCGTCATTCGGATACAGACAAGAAGCATAATTGGCTATCGTGTACAAAGAATCAGAAGCACAAAGAATTGTTTATGGTTAAATATTTTATTTAAAGCCTGGAGTTTTCCACTGAACCTGTCTACATAAGAGTCTTTAATAAAAAATAAATAAATAAAAAAATAACTGGATCTTTAGTTATTTATAACTCAGCTTTACAGTTGGATGAAAATTGTTTCTAATCTCAAAAACACAAAGACATCTAAAGATAAAAGAATTTTTTAAAAAATGTACTCATAAAATGGGAACAGTTCAGTTGCATAAAAAACTCAAACCAAACAAAATATGTATATGTATATGCGAACTGTTCATTTACCCATCATATTCCAAGAGTGTGTTTTGTTGATGACCATCCAGATAGGTTACCATATTTTGAATCTGTACCATTTAATTCACATAAATCACATTTTTGTTGTGATGGAAATTCTTTGGTTTTGCCTTAGAGGATTTTGGAATAGTTCTTATTTTCTATCTCACATCAAGAAATGAAACAGAAGCACACCAAGCAGATACAGAGGGGTAGGACAGGTGGAGACTATCATACCACACTCCATCCATGAATTCATACCGGTAATTCACTCAAGTCAAAATAATTTGTGCCAGATCTTCTACTAGCATAACCTTCTACCTCGAGGTTTTTCAGTCAAGAAAAATGTAAGTGGACACCAGGAGTACTGTCTTAATTCTTTATTAACTATATCAAATGTGCTAAATATCTTGACTAAGAAAATGGAAAGAAAATGATGTCCAGAAGACTCTTCAGAGCACCCTCTGTTTCCAGTGCAAGCTCTTTTCCCCAGTCATATGAAAAAAATTTCGCATAGTAGGTAAGTACTCAAGAGAGAAGTAGATTCTAATCATGAAAAGATGTGTTTTAATTTCTAATCAAAATCCTTTATATGATTGAATATGAAGAGTTCTTCGACATATATTTTAGTGAGATGAAATAATGTTTTATAGTAAAGGTTATCATTTCAAATAAGATCACTACATGCATGAAGAGTGATGAGTAAAACCTGAGGAAACCAAACCATATTTAAATGAAAGAAAGAATGTTTTTGTGTCAGGATGTTTAGCAAGACTGTTCCGGGAGTCATCGCGTATTCTGCCAAAATCTTATTCATCATACTGGAAGTCCTTCTGACAGCACTGCACTGCCTTTCCTCCAAAACAGCACCTGAAGCTGTGATTAGCCTTTGGAAAATAAGCTGAAGCCATTATAAAAACCTCTAATGAACCCAGAAAAATTTTCTCTTGTGGAATATTGAAGTCCTGATATTCTACTAATGGGTTCTTTTTAGCATATTTTTTTCCCCTCAGAATTTTATCTCTGAAAATTAATAGCCATATCCACAGATCGACTCTAACCCTGACAAGTTGTGTGTCTAGCTAAGCAGGTCACTCCTTTTATAGGGAGATCATAAAAAAAGAGGAAAGTCTAATAGCCTTCCCATGGTTTACATAAGAAAAGACCAAGTTTTCCAGAAGTTAGCCTTTTTACATGGTAGGTAGTTATTTTTTGAATTCTTTATACTTTAAGTAAAACCTGAGTGTTACCTCCAACTTCTCTATTTTTCTTAAAGCACCAACTTGCATCAGCTTAGCCAGAGGTGTGCAGGACAGCTCCATCCCTGATGCTTGAAGTAACCCCATGAAGTCAGTCCCAGTGAACTCACAGAAGTTGGGATTGTGCTGCTACTTGGAGATGTGGCTCTGGCTGCTGACTCAGATGATATATCTACCTTTCTAGTATTTGGATTCCTTCTGCCCAACAGGGATTTAAGGTCTCTAGGAAGTGCACAGGAATATTAGAACAGAGCCCAAACCACCCCATAAAGCCAAGCAGAGAAGATACAATATCACATACATGTACAGACTGTGTAATGTGCGGTGTTCAAAGTCTGCCAGTTAAAAATTCTAAGCAAATGGATATGTTTTCCCCTCATTCAGTGGAGAGGTACTTCCATTCACCCTCCTGAAGGTAGGGAGACACTTATTTACAGTCCAAAAAGTGACTTTTGCAATTGCAATGCAAGTTTGGGGAGGCAGGGCTGATTTTAGCTCTTCTTTCACAGCCCAGGCTTATGGCTCATGTATGAGTGAATGGGAAGCAGTCCGGCTTGATCCTCTTCGCCTGAAGAGTCATCAGCCAGCACTGCTATCAGGCTAAATAGAGCTACTGCTGGGGTAATGCTGAAGGGAGCAGAAATGCTGAAGGGAGGAGAAATGCTGCAGGGAAATGCACTCTATCCTCTCTGTTCAGCTGAATCTGCTCCACAGAAAATAAGAGTCATAGGGTCAGGAAGCACAGGGCCTGGGAACAGGAGTCTAACCCAGGCTTCAAAGACAATTCCTATCTATTATGTACCACACGTGGTAAAAAATGCATTAGTAATCCTGAAAGCAGTTGTCGGACTCAAGTTTTGACCTGCTGTGTGCTCTTGCAACTATGATATAGAGTCATGCCCCATCTTTGCAGTGCATTTGAATATTCTTATCGTAGACTGAATATGGTTAGTCTTTTACATATCAAGGCCCTTTCACAGAGCCCTGGGTAGTGCAGTCTTGGTTAAATGAAAACTGCCCTCAGCTGTTAGCCTTTCCAAAAAGTTTTGCAGACCACCTGAGGTATTTTAAGTGGGAATTATGTAGTCTGAATATTTCATATTACTAATTATCTCCCACAAATCCTTACTGTGTCCTCAGATAGTTAGGTCTGTTGTAATTGCTCCACTGCAATTTATGGAAGGTGAGAGAGTGAGTTCACCTTGTTTCAAAATCCTTTCCTATCACAAATTACTCTTTCATTCTGATAGCAATTTAGACCACTGATGGATAAGTTTTGTTCCTTAGCAGTTTGAAATAACCCAGTCATTACAGGTCAGGAGCTTATGCTGAATATAACTATGCATGTATAATGATACAACTGGTAGACTCAAAACTAACAAATAAATGTGCTTGTCATAGCATAACAAAATACATGGAGTTGGAAGGGACCCACAAGGAGTAGGTCTATTTCATGTAGAGTACCACAGTTCCTTAACTTCCTTGTAGACGCAGAATTGGTTCCCCTGATATGAAAACAGTTTTAAATTTTTGTTATAGAGACTCATCTGATGGGATTTCTCCTTGATGAGCCCTCGGAGCTCCCATCTCCGTTTGGGTTTTGTCTTACAAATACCCACGGCTTAGAAGGAGTGGGAAAGACACCTCGGGTGGTGTTGGAAACAAAAAAGGTTTATTAACTTACAAAATAACAAACTCTCTACCGAGAAAAGCCATGCCAGAGACTGGAGACACAAGACTGCTACTCACCCCCAAAATGCCACAAGGTCTTGGGTGTAATACCTTTTATCACTGATGGCTCAGGCGGGGCTCTGGCACTCATCCAATCCAAGTAGCTCCAGGGCTGGGGTGATGTCCAGGGAGTCCAATGAAGTGTCCCGGTTCGGAACAACTCCAAATTGGGAAACAATGCTTGGGCTCTTTACCTTTTAAGGGGGACAAAGACAGCCTCACCTTTCTTCTTGGTCTCGGCACTCTGCCTGTAGGAGGTGCCACACTGCAACACTCATCCAGCTTAAATGCATATTTGCCTCTGGTTGGGATTTAAAGAACATGGAATTCATAGTGAATGACCATATTTCTACTGTCTCATCAGTGGCTTCAATAATACAATAAAGAGATTTGTGCTGTTTTAAGGAGTAAGGAGACAACATGGTACTTGTATTTGGATTCTAATTTGTGAACTGAGTAGCAGTCTTCTTTTCCCATAATGTATTCATCACAAGATATATTGGTTATGCAATAAAGTATTTTTTAATTGCTAGCTTTAGAAATATTTAAGTACCCAATTATTTTTATCTAAGAGACTATTATGGAAAAAAAAGGAAGTTAAAAATGTATGTGGCTGTGGCTAGACAAGGATTGTGAGTTGCACAGCAATAGCGCTGAGCCTTTGATGAAGTGTATAAATAATTAGTAACACACGTTAAGCCATCTTTTTCTTGGTTCATAGTACCTGTGCTCATTTAATTCCAGCTGAAAATATGTCCATTCATTCACAGTGAAGGACAGATAAGTTGGCGACCAAGTCAATGGAAAAAATGTTTCATGTTGAAGCACCTAAGGCCAAATACTTTCTGCACATACACAGATCAGAGACTCGCTGAGATATTAGACACCAACAAAAGTTTGTCCTGCACTGGCAAAAGATCACAGGGGACGTGAGAAACATATATGTGGCAGAGTAGTACCCATACATGAAGGCATGTGAGTATGTGTAATAACATCTAGTTTTTATGTGAATGATTTTTAGTAATGTGAACAAGAGATTAACAGCAAAAAACAGCACTCTATAAATAGACTCTCCCATTTTTGCTTTTTTTCAAAGTTACATGAATACCCAAATATCCTTTTTTGGTTCTTATTCTACAAACATCGATGGGATTAATTTGGTCTGCACAAATGGATATGAGCCTCAAAATCAATTTGTATATTCACTGAACTTCACTAAACTGGACCTTGAAAACCTTCACAAAAATATTTTCACATTTGAAGAAGCACTTTGACACCTAAAGATACAAGCAGGGTGCCTAATGACTAAAGATAAATGTCTAAGTTCTGTTAGGTTCTCAAATCACTGCAAAATTCTGGTCTTAGTATAGATATGATTCTTGCAAAGAGGAACAAAGATCTCAGGAGCTATACTCAGACAGCTGTTTACTCATCTCAAACAGGACTTTGGAGAATTGTTCTGCACCAGTCCATTGATTTGCAGAACTCCCTAAAATATTAATCAAATAACAATTAAGTATGAAGCCAAGGAAGATTGCTTGCTAACTTTGCTTCTTTTTCTAGTGATTTAGAAACCACTTCTCCGAAGCTTGTCCTAGCAAAGTTCTTCTCATAACTAATACAAAATCAATTCCTCTTATCAGTGTATCTCCAGTTCAGACTGTCACACACAGAGTGAGTCAGCATTGCTGTCAGCTCCATCTGTGATATTTGCCTCTTAAGTGAATTACTCCAGTTGTGATGAAGTGGCTCCACTCAGAGAAGTCTAAAAGGTGTCATAGAATTACTTCGATCCAAACAGCGTTTTGTTTTATTGTAACAATTTTTCTGCATCAACACATATAATTAAAGGTACTGTACCATGCAAAACATTAAACAGGCTTCCACTTTGCACAGTCGTCATATTTCTGAGTTTATACTATACTCTTGGTGTTCATATGAATGTCATTACAGGACTTTTTGTAATACTTCAGAAATATTATTTTTTTTAACTTGAAAATACACCAGAGTAGGGAGGTAGAAGGCCTGACTTCTTGACAAAAGGGCTAAAAAATGGCAGAAATTTTTGAAGAAGATATGTATCAAATTGATTGTCATCAACTGTGTAGTGGAGTTCTGCTTGTCAGTTGTGTTGTCACTTTTCTACATCAAGGGGAAAAAAAAGAATCCCTGGAATGACTTTACTTTCCCTTATAAGTCTAGGCAAAGAGGAAAAGCACTGTACCATATTAATATAGCTAGAATGGAAACACAGTGTTTTTCATAAGCTCCTGTTTACGTGAGAGCAACTATGCTATTTGCTTTCCTTTTCTTTTGTTGTCAAAAACCTCGTGAAAAAAAACATAATGGGGTTTGAAAGAAGAAACTTAGAAACTAAACTGATTTTTAGGAAAAATATCCTCATATCCAGCAACAACTATAAACCTAAAAGTGCTATTTCATTATCTATTCCATCTTTTAGATTTAAGAATTATTCTATTATTAATTAAAGAGAAAGTTTATAAGTACAGTGAGTTTTCCCCATTTTATTTTTCACCCATTTTATTAATATTTTTAATTCATCCTGGAAAAAAAAAAAGAAAATAGAAAGAATTGGGAAAAAAGATGGTAAAACCTTTTTAGGCTCCTAAACCATGAATAAGTATTACTTTAATTTCTAAAAGTAATACAAATAATTTTAATTTTTATGATAGAGTAAATATATAAGCTTAGAAGTTTATTATAAATTTATATTTAAATGGTTATTTATTATAAATTTATATTTATATGGTTATTTTAATTAAGGTTGTCAGCTGTCTTTAGTTTGCTTTGCTTTTGCTGATAAGGAAGGCAAATAAGTATTTGAGGCAAATTATATTAGAGCTCAAGTTTTGGGAGGTAACACCTCACCATTGGCTGATGCTCAGGGCAGTGCCCAGAGTGGTACATGCTTGACCCTTGAAGGTGGTAGGGTGTGTGATGTGAATTCATCTCCTTTTCTGGGAGGCTCAGAAACCCTTTGGTGAAGCTGTCAAAGCTTTTTTGGGTACCATAAGCCTGGAATTGCTGGCTTTTCCATCTCACTGCTCCATACAACCAGAGTGGTCCTGCTTGGTGTCTGTTGCCAGGCGCCCACAGCCGCCCTTGCCCGGTTACCTTGTACAAAAGCGCTGCTGGTCACACAGGGTGACAGAGGCCAGTGCAGTCATCAGAGGTGACACTCCACTGGCCCTGCACATGGTCCATGTGCCTCCTGGATTGCAGTAATTCACGTCTCCCCTGGACTGGGAAAGGCTTGGCTGTTCCCTTACCTGTGCTTACCAAGCCACCCACATGCTTAAACGCGTGTTGGGCAAAGCAACAGGAGCAAGGATCCGTGTTCCTACAGTCCACACGTAACATTCCAGGCTGAGAGGTGATAATCTTGACTGCAGGGTCACTCTGCAGTGCCCACCAAACTCAGTAGATAAACAGCATTTTGCACCTCATTCGTTTTCTGCAGTCTCCTCAATGGGAGAAATGCGATTGTGATCTCTTCTTGATGGCACCTCTACGCTACTGCTATACATTTCTGCCTCATAAGGCATGTTATAATATGGATTTACAGTTGAATTTCTGTTTGTTTTGCTTTATTTTGTTTTGGATATTTTTTCTGGATTTCACTGGGCAGAAAAAAATCGCAGCTGTTAAATTGATTTTCTCTTATGGAAGTATATACTTTATATTTGTTTTCATTTGCACATACATATCAGTGCTTTCTATCTAAGATTTCCAGAGATTTTAGGCTATGCCTAATTAATAATTTTTCAGGAGACCTCTGTAGCAGTCCTAAGTGCAGCCAGACAAAGTGTTGTGAAATTTTTCTGTAGTTGGGCCTCTGTGACCCAAAGCTGACCAATAATTTCCAAGAAGTATCCCTGTAACCTGTCAGCTCTTTAACATCTCCAAATTTCCCTGTGATTTATAAATCACTAGAATGCAGTTTGAGAAACCAAGTGTAAATATAAAATAGATACAGTGTGCAGAGAGGCTATGGAACGTAAGTGTGTTGGTCCAAAATTCCTACATCATTAGATATTGCAGTGGATCTGCTTGAGGACCAGAGGCATGCTTCATCCCAATCAGGGGCAGCGAAGACTAACTTCAATGGTTCTTACCTTGGTGGAACAGTCTGAGGAGAAGATAATCAATAAAAGGTGAGGAAACAAAATGTTCTTGTGATGGGAGGCAGATTCAGAAAGAGACTGATATGTGCTATGATCCTTGAAAGGCCCCAAAGTCTGAGACACCTGGGAAGAAAAAAGCTACCAGAATGTACTTTATCTATATGTAAGTTAATATAAATTTATTGAGAAAGAAGTTCACTGGAAGTTTGAAAAAGTCCTAATGGCCAGTAGAAAGGTCTTGGAAATACAGGAGGACACCATCTGCTTACCAAAAATATTCTAATATTGTAAGTTATGTTCTATCAGTTTATGTTTGGAGTTTCTGAGTTTATCAGAAACATCTCAGTAGGTATTTCTCTGCAGAGAAAGCTGCAGAGCCCAGAAAGCTTTCTAGAAGAAAGCAGGACACTAAACCAAATGTAGGGAGTAGAGCTTTGTTTCTGATCATTATTTCAATGGATATTCTGGCTGTGCAGTGGTAGATTAAAGTGAAGCTGGCTTTTAGCTCCTCCAGCCTGTCACTTTGAGAAATATACACCAAATGCCAACGTCTAATTCAAAATCCTATTCCTATTTTTCTTGACCCAAGAACATTTTCTGTTCTGAAATGTTAACTTAGGGTTGTTTTTTTAACAATGAGTTTTGGGACATACTTTCATCAAACGATAGATTTTGTTCTTAACTAAAATAAGGGTATATTTTTGCACATTCACCTGAAGACAACCCTTAATGTAGTCTAGTGCCCTGAACACATTGTTATGTTGAACTCATAGAAGATTTGAATTTTAAAGGGAAAAGTGGTATGTATCCTCCTTATTCATGAACCAATAAGGTCAGACACAGATTTATTGTATGTAGAAAACTTGAAGTATATAAGGCTGTTGAGATTCAATAGATCCCAAGGGTAACAAATAAAGGCACTGCTGTTAAAGTATAGTGCCTCTTTTAAATTCTTATATTCTTTCTAAATTACCATTTGTGGGAATCTAACACCATAGAACAAAAAAGGTGAACTTTTCTAGCAGTTACCAAAAAGTCATTTATTGTTTGTATAGTTCCAGATGTAACTTGATTTGGGTTAAAGAAATTTAGGTTTTTTTGCATTGTATATTCATGCAGGGTTGGGTGGCTTTTTTAAGTATTTGAAGGGAAAAATCATCACAATGTGTTTTACCAGTTACGCACACTGAGGCTATTTGCTGTCTCTGGAAAATTTAAAAAGATAACTTCTGAAAGGCAAGTTGTGAAAAAATTCCTTTTAAAACTTACTGTTAGAAAATGGTGGGTTCATGGATTAAAAAAGATAAAGGAACACTTTTTCTTGAATCCTGTTTTTATTTTGCATTTTGCCTTTATAATTAATAATCTGCTCATTTATATTTCAAGTGAAAGCAGTAGGCCTATGTAAGTAAAAAAATGCACATTTCAGTTTGTAACTTAATGCAACACTTTTAACTGATTTTTTTTCTTTGATGATATATTTTTGTTGCATAAGGTAATATAAAAGTGGCATAAAAATTCCCCTTCATTTCTATTTAAAATATTTACAGTATTTCATAAATACAGCAGCTACTATATAAGAGTTTAGTACTGAACGGATTGATTAAACAGCTACCTGGATACATAATTAATATCTCAAGGTCCCTTTTAAAGCTTAAGTAAAACAGCCAATGAGAAGTGATGTGGCTGCTTTGGGATGAGCAAAGCTTTTGAATGTTACCCTTCAACCCACACAGCAGTCTCCCTTTCTTCAGAGAACTGTGTTCTCGTCCATAATTTTAAGGGCCTTTGTAAATGGTGTAAGCAGCAGGACCTTTGGTTCAGCAGCAGTGATGTTTTACAGTTAAATGTGTAATTCTCCAAACGGAAGGACAGACGCTTTGGAGACATCATTATTCTTCACCTATCTGTCAGAAACTACAGAGGATCTAGCTGGTTTAGTTGCAGTCCTTTTATCTTCAGTCTGATTTCTACAATTTTTCAAATAGATCCACAATGCATTCATCACACCATGAGCAGGAATTTCAGCCTGAGGATCACCAGTTATATAAGTTCTGGGCTGAGTAAACTAATTTCCCCTGATTTCAGTCATGTGAAGCAGTGGGTGGAAAGGTCACCATCATTAGTGGGGAGAGATGCTGCTGCCCTGGTGGCCAACTGGCTTTGCACCCTTTTAGTTATTGATCTGGGAGCATGCAGGACCAAGCAATGGCTGCAGGGCACAGCTCAGCTCTCTCTTCTTGAGGCTCTCCGAGAGAAAACTGCCAAAGGTTTGCTTCTACATGCTGGATCTCTGCTACGGGTAATTAAGGTTAGGTAAGTGAAATAGCTAAAATTGAAAGATTTGGATTACTAATTCCTACTGAAACAAAGGTTTCCAGACAACAAATTCAGGGAAAGTTTTCTGGGCATATCAGACTCCCACCAGGTTAAAGTGACTCAACATTTAGTTTTCAGAAAGCAATATCCCTCTGCATCCAAAGCCAAGGAACATGTTTAATATCCATCATTTTCCTGTGTACTCTCTGTTCCTGACCTTGAATGGCTGATCCAGAGCCAATGTAGGATTCAGACCACAGTACCAAGGAAACTGCAGAGACAGTCGACACCATTTCTTGTAGAGGGGTCATCCTATTCCCTGGGGTCTTGCCAGAGAAAATGATAGGTATAAATTAAAAAAAAAAGAAATTGAGGAACATCTTCAGCATCCAAAAAAAAAAAAAAAATTAATGACAGAAGCAAGAGGTAAAGCATTAGCAATTGTTTTAACAGAGGTGCACACTAATGGTGTAGGGATTTTTCTGACACACCATAAGTTTCAGAAATGGGTCTGAATTATTAAGCTGTTGAAAACATGAGGGGGAGAGAAAATAAGTGATGCAGTTTTTTGGGGAACATTTAGGAAATTATTGAGTTAATTTTCTAGATCACCTGGTCAGACAGTCTGAATACTACGGTCTATTGTGGACACTCAGATTCAACTTCTTTCTCCTCCTAAGCTGAAGAAAGATGATAAATTCTTCCCCAAATGAAGGAAAGGTATAAAGACAGCTGCTTGGCAAACTTGCTTCCTGAGTAGGTTTCTCACAGGCTGCCTGGTCCATAGTCCTGCTGACTGTCAGAGCTCACAGTGCAACACAGGGAGGAGTATCCAGTAGGACAAAAGTGAAGATTCCCTCCAAAACAACACATTAGTATGTGCAACAAGAAGCTGTGGGCAGTCACCCTGCATGGCCAGTTTGGGGCAGCTACCCTTGTTTTAAGGCAGTCTTGGAAAAAAATATCCTGCTCTCAATCCAGACTCTCAGGTTAGGCTCCTACACAACAAAGCACAGGGTTAAATGGTCTGTGCCAATTGTGACAGCAAGAACCACTTAAAATTAAAGTAAAACAATACGGAAAGTGTCCCAAACTTCATGATATTCTGTTGGATTCAAACACACTCTAATTTGAGTGAAAGCACCATAAGCAGGAGTCTGGATAAACACACAGGTAGAAGCAACAGCAATGTGGAAACTAACCTGTGACTCCTTGATCCCATAGGATGCTGGGCCATACCATGTTATAAGGTCAAATCAGCTTATTCTTCTTTCTTTGCTGATGGAGGAATAAGATTGTGACTTATCTTGGGATGTATACAGGAACAAACTGGAGGCCAAACAGAAAGAAGACTTGAAAGCAGAGTCTTAAAAATACTTTGATTAGTCTCTGAAAGAAATTACTTGAATTTTTTTAAAAACATAAATACTGTTACTTTTTCCTTCCATTTTTTTTATTTTACACATTGTTTATAATTGTAATAGGCCAGCTTGTGGAGAGTTAGTACAAAATGAATGAGTCAATTTTTTGTTTAAAGCTTTCGTTTCATTTATTAGTGAACCAAACAGTGATTTGCACAGAAGCTTTCCAACATAGTTGCTTTGAGCTGATTAGTACTTTATTCTGCTTTCACACATTGGCAAGGTTGCGTGTCATAAAGCAGAAAGTCCACTTGTTTTTCTGTCTGCATTTCACAAAAAAAGAAAAAAAAAAGGATCTTTTCCTGCGCAGAAACTTTAAGATATATAAAATTTTGTTCCAGTGAGAATTGATGATTGCTTTTAAAAGTATTTCTTAAAGGAGCTATTATTTTAAAAGATAAACAAATGTCAGAGTTCTGTGAATGAAAGAATTAGCTCTCCAAAATGACTGATGGTGCTGTCTTGCTTCTCTTAATTGATTGGTTCTTTGGTTCTGAAACCTTGGCCCACAGACCATCTGTGTCCTGCAGAGAACTTGCTAGTAGAGCCTTTAGAGAGGAGTAGACACCATGACAATAGTTTCTCTGTTTGATTACTGCTGTTAAATAATCTTAAAAACAGTTAAATATTCATGAAAATTTTGCTAATCAGACTTCTTCTAGGAAAGCAATTCTAAGTGGGAAAATTCTTTTTGCTTCTGAAGATGTTCTCCTTTTTTAATATACGCAAATAATAATTAATCTCTTATTTATAAAGCCCTATTGGCATGGCTGAAGTGCTTGGGGTACTGTACCACATCATCAAAAAAGAATCAAAACAAAATGAACAAAAGTTCACCCTCATTAAAGCCAAGCTAAACACAAGAAAAATTGCAGATAAGAAAACAGGATCTGCTTCTCTTATCATGCCATCTCAAGATCTGTATTTTTGAAATTACACTGGGGTTTGAAATATGTCAGCATAAGCCTCAAAGAATGTTCAAATAAGGGTAAAGTCCCTTTGTTCTTCCATAAACTTATTTTCATTTCACACATCCTCATATGTTATCCTAGCTCACCCAAGTGCATAAAGCACAACCTGTAAGGTATTCTGTATTGCCAAGGCTCTGCACACTGCCCCATACCTTCCACAAATAAACTGGAGAAAAAAAAGGTGCTCCAGGAGCTCTGCAGTAAATGTCTCAAAATGTGACCCACTATGTACCCGGGGAAGTTATAAAGCAAGGAGTTTGGCCTTTGCCACCCTTGCAAATGAGAACTGTGGGGCAAAGTTCCCTACTTGCCAGCTCCGTGGATGAGGGAAAATCAGATTAGTATAAAGATCACTTCTACAGACAGCTACAAAAACATGAATTTCAGTACCATCTGTCACAAGGCTTGAAAAAAAGACCTATAAATTAACACATGGACACGTACATATTTAATCATTCAAATGCACTTGCAGAAATATTTCTTTAAGTTCCATCTGATCCACAGTGCAGGGAAACATCAGTTATTTTTTTCTCTCATATTACCAGGTGCCATTTCCACAATACAAATTTTCAGATATGTAGGCTGGCTGTACAGAACAAATGAATTTGTTCTTCTTCTCTCTTAGACACCAGCCAAACTGTCACTCTTTACAAATAGGTTAAAGAGGTTATGGGGAATAAATACAGGAAGAAAAAAACAAGAGAAAATATATAGTGAAAGTTAGGTTGTCATTAGCAGCAGCTCTTTCTGATAAACTTCAGGTCTTAAACTATAGAAATGGGGAAAACAGATTAAAGCTGTTGCTTTGATGCCTTAATACAATATCTATTTAATTTGAGATTACATAGTTCGTAAGGAATAAATCCCCAAATATATTTGTAAAATCCTTCAACAGCTTTCAAAAATATCACAGTGTAATTTGCAGAATTCACTCTCCGGAGTCTGATTTTAGAAATACATCGATGCATGTATTTAAGAGAGCAAAAGCTGATTTTGGATTTGTATCTCAAGGCACAACATTTGCTCTAAGCAATAAGTTTCAAGGAAGCTCAGCTGGAACTGAGGACAAGTATTAATGGTGGGAGTTCAAAGGCATGGGTGGGAGCAGCAAGGATGGATAGACACAGGATTCACTAATGTGCAGTGAGACTGGTGAGGGATGCACGCTCCTGTCCATCTGTACTTTGAGAACATCTATCCTAATATATCATCTGACTAATTAAACAGTGTTTCACTCAGAGGAGTCCACATTGGATCAGACTTCAGTGTAGAGGCCAGATCCAGTGTCCATTAAAATCTCATAAGAAAGCACTACAGAAGAGTTTTGGCTTTTACACTATGGCCATCTCTGTTACAGAGCACATATCACACTCAGCCCCAGCCATATACATGCCAGGACATGAAGACCTGTGGCAGGAGAATGCTGTTTTCCTGATCCACCTTCCTGAATTTCATTTTGTTTTACGAGAAACATGATGCTGAGCATTTCACAGCATTCATCTTCTTGAAAAAAAATAAAAAATAAAGTCTTCTAAAAATAAGCTTTTTCACTATGCTTTTCAGCTAGCATTTTTAATGTACAGTCTGACCTCTGATGCTTGGGAATTCTGCAGTTCTGAAAGAATTTAATTGTATAGGAGGAAAATACAAACTCTTAAATTGTCTATTGGATTGCATAACTGTTTCTCAAAAACAGTAAAAGCAAATGTAATATCATCAGAATTCACATGTAATAAGAAAACAATTGATAGGAAAACTATTCAACAATTGACTAAAACTTATGGTCAAATATTTCTTTCTCCTAAAGTCAACTTTTGTCATCACTTATTGCATAGAATGTTCTCCATGAAAAAAAAAGTAATAAAA
Source organism: Bombycilla garrulus (assembly GCA_013400315.1). Taxonomy (NCBI): domain Eukaryota; kingdom Metazoa; phylum Chordata; class Aves; order Passeriformes; family Bombycillidae; genus Bombycilla; species Bombycilla garrulus. The sequence continues at coordinate 882,546 of VXBU01015306.1, forward strand.
AAGTAGTTGTTTACATTGTTAGTTGTTTTTTAACTTTTCAGAACCTCTTGCCTGAGTAAAACTTGTTTGTCATTAAATGCTGACAGCTTCAAAAATTGTCTTCGGATTAACACAAAACAAAGCAATTTTCTTTGTCCAGTCACCTAGCATGAGTTCAAATTTAGAAATTTAAAGTCTGTGATTTACATGAAGTATATTTAAATGAAGCTCTAAGGGATCCACATGTATCATACAATCTTCAACTCTTTCTTGTGTGAAATGAAGTCCAGTTCATTGAACATGGCCATTCAGCTTTTTTAGTCCCTTGAATTAATTTCTAGGTCAGCAAAGCATTAAGAACATTAGAAAAACAAAATAAAATAACAATGACAAAATAATTCTAGGCAAACAACACCCCCCTTAAAAAACTCTAGACCCTAAAATACTATATCCTTGTTATGCAAGTCTTCCTGTTCACACACTTTAAGTTAAAACACCTCCTTTGAAGAACATAAATGGGATTGTTCAAAGTTAAGTACATGAAAAAGAGGAATCAAGGCTAATGACTGTTTTGCCCAGTGGAAAACTCTCCAAGTTGTATTATTTCAGCTCCTATAAATATCCTAATAGGATTTTCATGCTGCATTGGAAAATTCCACAGCAGCAACTCAGTCTGTTTTATATGTAATTCATCCCCCTCTTTCTTTTATGCCTGGTCATTTTTTATGTGCAAACATGATACACAGTTTACCAAAACATTTGGTAATTGAGTGAATCAAACAGTTGTAAAACCTGCATCATTCAAAAGCTCAAGGCAATACTAAATGTTGCCCTTCTCATGATCATTTTTAATGCTGCCTGTATATGTGTAAGTCACAGACAGCCAGGACCATATAGCAGACAAATGTAAAGCCATTTTTTCTTTTCATTGTATTATTGAAATCAGTAAAGCATAAGGAAAAGCAAAACCAGAGAGAAAAGACAAGTCCTTCCCATTTCCATAGCAGCATCAAGGTACAGTTGTATGTTTATTTTTGAAAATGAAATAAGTCTGTCTAGCTGCTTTCCTTATAAGTGCATTTCTTGTTTTGCCTAAGTTTAATACAATTTAGGAAAATCCAGAGAGATTTTTTTAAATGTCTTCCACTTGAAGCACCTTGACCCCTAACAAGGTATCATAAAAAGACCAAACCTGCGAGATGGTCTTCCTGTGGACTTAGCAGAGTCACCTGCGCCTTCATCTTCATCTATACCTCTCCCTTCAACCAGACACCTACCATCAACGAACAGACAACAGCAGACACAGGGGTACTTGTGAAAGTCCTGCCTCCCATTCAAAGTTAAATAATTTCCTTCCTGTTGGGACACAGACCTTTCAAATCTCTGAGGCCAGACATCAAAGTAGAGAGAATGGATCTTCTTAAAAAATAATTTCCTGGGGCATAAAAATACCTGTCTTTTAGAGCTTTGGACAGGGCTAGGGTATTTTTTAAGGAAGAGGAGTTTCAAAGTGTGCAGCTCGCACTGTAGGATGAATCCATCCTAGCCAATAGAGTACTGAATATCGCAGTTACCTTGCAGTTCAAGTCTGGAAGTTGTTTCTAGATGATACTGGACTGAAAGCTTTTACTGCTTCAAAAGGGTTGCCAGGCACCAGTCTGGATTCGGTTGCTTTCAGATATAATGTCTTTGTCTCCTAAGGCAGGGTTCTACATAAAGGATTTATGAGATGCTGAGGATTAAAACTATGGAGGATTCAAACAGATTGGTGGTAAAAGTGAACCCATTTTAGAAGGAGTCCTTACCTGTCCTACTTCCAGCATGTAGGAAATTATAAAACTGGGATGTGTCCTTTAGCATCCCTGTGCCTTCATCTCCCTGCAGAGGGTGGCAGCCAAAATCTTCAGCTGCGGTGGTACAGCACAGATTGTGCAGCCTCTCCTTGCCAGACTTCAGGGATGCTTCTCAAGGTGACTGCCCTCATTCATACATCTGGGGTTTTCACAATCAGGATGCTGGAATGAAAGTCAACATATTGCTGTCAGAGCAATAGATTAAAATGCTGATGCTGCAGAAAGAAATAAGGGTAGAAGGTTCTGGATTCACAGACTCATTCAAAAGCAATATAAAATAAGTAGGGAAAATGACTATGTGGTACTGAAGCACAGTGGTGCCCATACTGAGAAAAGAGAATAACCGTTTCTTTCTGCTGATTTAGAGGGAGGCTGCCAAGGCACATCCAGTAAATAACTCTTGTTCAGAGTCATCTGAACAGGGTTCTCTAAAAGCTGAGTTTGATATACAGGAGAAACGCTCAACTGATTGTTATATAATAAGAATGGACTGCAGAGGAATGGACTTTATACAGAAACTAGGGCTGTATTTTGAGTCAGGGAAAGCTTTTTATTCTGTGCGTTGAAGCCCTGGGCTTTATTCTATTGGAATCTACTTTTCCAGATGGCTCAGAACACTGCCTGTCCTTGCAGCCTGTTCAGGGGCCAGGCAATGGGCAGTGGTGCTGCAGAAACAGAGAACAATGCCAAAGTTTTCTGAGAAACATGACTAGGAGGAGGACAAGAAACAGAGTCCACTCAGAGGACAAGAAACAGAGTCTACTCAAGAGCCAAGGCTGCAAGTAGCTAAAAATGAATCTGTAGAGGGATGCTGTGCCTGTGAAAGTAAGGAGGGAGCACGTGCAAAGCAGTTGAAACAGTTATGGTTTTGTGCTTTGTAGTTAACTTGGTGTTAAAAAACACACAGCAGTATTTTTAGCTCTTAGAAAACCCGAGCAAAATGCTCCAGGCAGCTGCTATCTCTTCTTTCTTGAGTAAACATTTGTTTTTTGTTAGTTTGATGCTCAGTCATCAAAATGTGGAAATTCCTACTTTCCCTTTCCCTTTTCTCTTTCCTTGTCCTTGTCCTTGTTTGTGTCCTTCCACAACTTTCTGGAGCCTGCAGTTTTTAAGAGGAGGAGCTGCCCCAGAACCATTTCCCAATTCATAGGTGTCTGAGATGGTCAAATGCCTGATGCACCTGATTATCTGTCTGAAAGCTGAGTTTGATTTGCCTTCTTCAGACAAATATTTCTCACGGAAGGAAAAAAAAGAGACAGGGAGAATATAGGGGAAGTCATGCATGGAGTTCTAATTTTGTTTGCCTCCTCCCCACACAGAGCTTCTCAGCCCTAATAGCTGCACCTGTTAGACTGCAGTAATTTAATTGCCCCTTGATGCCAAGATGAAAAAAGAGGAAGTATGGCTGATTTGTGTGTTGTTCACATTCATTCCCTGCTCCTTATTGGCCTATTCTAAATAATATAAAATGAGTCAGTCAATTTGGAGTAGAGCACAGATCACAAGACGTTGAGGATGGTGTCACACATCTAGATTTCTGGGAAGTAATGTCATCCAAGGTCCATTCTGGATTGTTACCACAATCAAACACTGCCATGGGTTGACACTGAGGAAATTAAAGAAAGTATTTCCTTCATTTGAACTAATGAGGACTCCTCACAAAACCTTCTGCAAGTAATGGTGAGCAGAATGCAAGGCATCCTATGCCTTCCTGGATGTCAGAAATGTTGACTGTATATTCTGATGGACTTCAGGATAATTGACATTCTAGCATGTCACCAGCTCAATAATTGATATGCAGCTAGGTTTTTCAGCTATTTTTTTGCACTGTTGAGTCCAGGACAGGCCACATTTCTGCTACTTCTCACACCTGAGAGCTGGAAGCCTTGCTGCCTCTCAGAGTCTCATATCCTGGGGGCATTCAGCATATGGCTCCAAATAAAAGGGGTTTTCGCAGCTACTACTTGTCTTTCTGGGGTCAGGGATGGGAAGAAGTGGAGAGCAAAGGGTTGTGGTCTGGGTTAAATTTGCAGTCTTTCCTCCATTTTTTAGATTGCTAGAGCCAGCTAGCACTATGTGTCTGGAACAATATGTCCAGAAAGAATTGCTGACCTCAGCAGCAAGGAGCAAGTTCATTAAGGAACACAAACCTCCTTTTCTGGGATGGTACAATGGGCCACATAGTCTAATCCTAAATTATTAAGAATGACCCAGATTCTGGCACTCTGGCTTCTGCTGATTAACATCTTACCCTGCAAGCAGTTTAGTCTAGCTTAAGTGGGGCTGGATCTTCAAATTAATTTTCAGTATAAGGAGGAAAGAATCATGATGTGTAACTCTGTGGTTCCAACAGATCCAGACAGGAATTATAACATGCACCAGAAGGAATGAAATTAAATTTGCTCTGGGTTCAGAATGGTCTGGTAAAAAAAAAGAAAAAAGAGAATGAATTCACAATCCTTGCTTATATAAATAGCACCTGTTTTGACAAATTTTGTATGCTTATGTTTTCTGAATTAGCATGCTTCCAAAGTACCACTTTTTTTTCAGAACATAAATGACAGCATTGACAAAAAAAATTAGCACAGGCTGTTACTATATATATGTTTATAATCTTTAAGTTTTGCAAGCAAGAGACTATTGAATTCATGCAGTAATTATTAACCTGTGCACACTTGATTGGTCTTCAGCCATAGTGCAACACACAAATAGCTGCTTATTGAGTCTTGAAAGGCTGGGATCCTCAGCACTAGTCATGTACTACATGCATGGATAATGGGCCCAGTGCTGCAAGAACTTCATTAATGACCCAGTCACTGACACAGAGTGTCAGACAATGCAAAACTAGGAGGAGTGGCTGATACACCAGATGTCACACTGCCATCCAGAGGGACCTCAACAGCTGGAGAAGTGGGATGATGAGAATCTCATGCTGTTCAGTGAGGGGAAGTGCAAAGCTCTGCCCTGGAGAGGAACAACCCTTGCACCAGCACAGGCTGGGAAAGCAGTTTGGCAGAGAAAGCCCTGGGGGTCCTGGTGGACACCAGGCAGGACCTGAATAGCGCTGCATCCTTGCCACTGAGAAGGTGAGAGGAATCCTGGGCTGCATTAGGCAGAGGAATGCCAGCTGGTGGAGGCATGTGGTTCTTCTTCTTCAATCACTGCCATCTACTGTGCAAAAGTGACACTGGAAATACTGGAGAAGAACCCAGTGAAATGCACAAAACTTATTAAGGGGCTGCTGTACCTTACATACAGTGAGAGAATGAGAGAACTGTGACTGGCCAGCCTGGAGAAGAGATGATGCAGGGACTCTTATCTACATACATAAACATCTGATGGGAGGGAATGAAGAGTCAGAAAGATTCTTCCCATGAGTGCTCAGTGATAGGACAAAAGGCAATGAACACAAATTTAAATACAAGGAAATCCCCCTGAAACATATGAAAAAAATGTTTTACTGTGGGTATGGTCAAACACTGGCATAGGTTACTCAGAGAGGATGTGGAGTCTTCATACTTGGAGATATCCAGAACCTAAGTGGACATAGACCTGAGCAACCTGCTGTGGCCAACCTCGCATGTGACAAGGCGTTCCACTAAAGACATTCAGAGGTTCTTCCCAACCTCAACTCTTCTGTGATTGTGCAATACTTTTCACACTACACCAGAAATATTGCAGCACTATTCTTTCAGCTGGTTTGTATTTGCATTTCTGACATGTCTGCAAATAACAAATGTTTTTTACTCTTAGTGTTCAAGCTAATTATTCACTAGAGCACCTTTAGGATTTGGGTAGCTTTAACCATATCTAGGCTTTAATGACCAAGAATCAAGATGACACCTTCTGTGCAGGACAGCACTGAAAGACTCATACCTGGAAATGCCCCAGCAGGGTGGATTTAAACAAGCTCTTTCCCTACTAAGACCATCACAGCCACTCACAAAATGAAGTGATTTAACCCATGAGTGTCTGTCTACGGTTTTCAAAGAGGCTTACAAGTTAGACGTCACACTTAATCTGCAATTTTTTACAAGACCCTAAGCAAACCCTGTCAAGCCCATAGGAAGCATGGCAAATATTTTGATTGCATACTCCTGAAAATGAACAGGGCTGAGAACCACACCTCTATAATGTAGAAGCGTGAGGCACAGAAGATGGGGAGCACAAGCCCATTTTTGGCACACAGCTTGTTTTGCAAACATCTAAAAACATTTCAAAATGGTGATGACCTACTTAGAAAAGTGAACAGGCTGGGATAAACAAGTATAAGCAAAATATTTATAAAATTAGGACAAAACATACATAAGTAAAACTTGCAAAAATTCCTTGTAAAGCTCCTTACAACTCATTTAAAGTTTTGCTCATCCCCTGAAGTCAAGACAAGAACATTACAGATTACTATTCTATTCAACCAAACCAGATGGGATTCACCCATTGCTACAATTCCAACTACCCAAAGTATATTTGTCTCTTCTCTCTAATCCCTCTTTCTCTGATATTAATGCAAGAGTCATTGTAATGGGTAGGCTTGTTATGAAAAACTCAGTAGTAATAAAAAAATAGAAAAATTGCTGTTCTTGTATTCCTCTTGTTGTTGAAGAATAAAATTGTACTGTAAATTAAATCTGATTTTATGACATTTTGCATGCATATAGATCTTCATGTGAGCTCAGGGGAGCATACTTTATTTGAGCTCTGTATTCCTTATACTTTTTAATTAATTTTTCTTTGTAATTCAGAATAAGTTTCTAATGGATTCATGGAACAATATGGGGTCACTTGGGGGTGATTTTAATACCTGCAATTCCCATGGTTATTAATCAAAGACTTTTTAGCCTTTTAGATAAATTATCTGCCTTCTGTTTAGAAGATTGAGATTAAGCATGTGAGAGAAATTGTCCCTACTGATACAAAGAAAAAAAAGTCATGAAAATACAAAATGCAACATTTTGGTTATCTCACAAAACTACAGAATATGCTGCAGATTTTCTTTTTTTTTTTCATCTAGCTTCATGAAAATAATTTGCTATGAAAATAGCAATGACTCTAAAAAGGGGTGATTTTCATTTACCGCCTATAAATCTCGGAAGCTGTCAGAACTAGTAAAACTTCTTTTAGTTGAGGATTTATCATTTACAAGTGACAGGTTTTTTTTAAAAATATCATTAGGCTTTTTAAGCACCTAAGACAGAAAAAAAGGTGTTCACTTAGCAAGTTCAGTTAGGAATCTAAATTTGCATACCCTTGAACAGTGGTTGTTACATTTTCATTTGCTGAATGCTGAGTCATACAAACAGACACAGTTTTTGTGCAATTAATTTGATTCCTCTCGACTTCATGGTGTCCAATAATTAGAAAAATCTTGGTTGATTTTCTGTTCACTGGAGAAACAAAACAGTTTGTTTTCCATACTTTTCACTTGCTCTAGAACATCATACCTGTAGAATAATGTCCTTGAGAGACACCAAAGATGAAAGAACATACATCTGAACTGATACATTTAAAGTGTGTTTGTATATGCAAAAATATATATAGCCTAATGTTCAATTTCACAGTTCTGCTCATCATTCAACAACAGTTAATCTGATATCAAAAACTCAAAACTCAAAGAATTTAAATTAGCTGCGGACTTGAATTCAACTTTTCATATACAAGCATCCTCAAGGTATGTGAAAATTCAGTGCTTGTCTCTAGCTCACTTCTCTCTGTCAAAATAAAATTAATCACATTTCACAAAAACATTTTAACTATTTACAACAGCTCTGTTGTCATAATGTCTAAATATTTCACAAATTTTCATCACCCGAAGAAGGACCAGATTTATCAGTTCGCTAACCTGAGACACAGCTGCCCCCAGAGGAGGGTGGTTTTAGCTGTTCAGGTTACATGGGGAATATGAAGCATTTTAGCTGCATCTGTGCATTAATCCAGCTGGGTGCATTCACCTGGACCTGTAACACATCCGGGTGACTCATCAGGTTCTATCACCTGCTTCCTACGAACTCTAACTGGCCCCTTCAGTCCATGTTGTGCAGCGAGACATTCTGTTCTTTCAACTGCATGAAGTAAAGGGTAGGTTGGTGGGTTGAAGCCATGCAAAAGTTGGTCAGAGGACCTGGGCACTGCTTTCATAAATCCAAGGCTGTTACTCACCCTGCATCCTCATTTTTTTCTTAGCCACCAACCACACATAACTGGGAAAGTGGCAAGGCAAGGGGAAGACAAATCAGAAAGTCAGCAAAAATTATCAGCAAGAAATAAAGAAACCTAAGTGGGTAAACACCCCCTCCCCCCACCAAATATGTGGTCAAAACAGACCTAAGAAACATTTTTCACTTTCATCCCTCAGAAGCAATTTTCTGGAAAGAGAAAATACCTTGATAAAAGCCACATAGAGAAGTCAGAGAACAGACATGAGATGAACAAAATAGCCCTTGAAGACAACTGTACACAGTGATGTACGATGTTCTCCATAGCAAGTATTTCTCTCCTGTGGAGAGCATTGCACATCACTGCACAAAGCTGCATTTCATAAATTGGAAACCATCTACAGAAAAATACATTTATACACATCATAGGGTATACAATGTACACTTTGCTTCATCGTTGTGATTTTATGTATGCCACATGTCTTTTCTTCCTAGAAGAATACTTCAGAGGTCTCAAAATTTATTCTGCCACCAAAGTAGAAAGATTAGCATAAGTACAAGTTTTCTCCATGTAGTGCAGAATATGTACCCCATGTTTTCCATGTTCATGGAAGGAAACAGCCAAAATACATGTTATATATACATGTATTTATCTATAGGCTAAAAATGGAAGAAGAGAAGACATAGACTTCGAGAACATGCATATATCAGCAGGTCTTATTAAGGTATACTTGTATTCAAAGGTATTAAGTTTACTTGTATTTAAAACCTGGGTTTAGCATTTTGCAGAGCTGTCTCATTCTGAAAGTGAAGCAATTCTTCATTTGCCATGATCCTTTCATGAACTTGTGGGTAACTTTATGACATTAAACATGGCAGGAGCATATTTGTTTGTAATTAGAATACTAAAACAGTTATTAGGAACATCATCCAAATTTTCAATAATTCAACTCTCAGCATTATTCAGGAGCACAAGTGGCCAAATGGCTCAGCCTCAAATGTGAAAGAGAGGGAAGCAGTGTGAGTCAGACCAGATGGCTGTTGACCTTAAGGCAAGATGGAAACGGATGGGAAAAGCTTTTGTCAGCTGTGCTTCTTCCAGGCACTGCTCCAAAAACTCACCTAGTCCTGGTAGTGGAAAAAGTTTTACTTTTTAATATTGAAGAAGTTCTAGTTTAAAAATAATGTATTTGTCTCTAATAATGCAGATACTTGTTTTTTTATGTCTTTAAGACACATAAATTGGATCACAATAGGAAAAAAAAGGCAATGAAATTTACTTTCTTGAATCACAGCATTCCAGAGTTGGAGTGCTATGAGAAAATCATCTCTTCTAAAATCACACACTGCCAACAATTATTACCATTCTTCAGAGCTGACCATTGGAACAACACTCTAAAGAAACAGAACTTATGTTTAAGTGAAATACATGCTTTCCTTTTGAAACTACTTGCAGTTTGAAGGTTCTAGTTCTGTATTATATGAAATGTGTTGTGATAGGAAGCCTTCAAAAGCTTAAACGAGACTCTGAAACAACCTGAAATTGTCATTATTATTTTCGTTTTTCTTTGAGAGAATTAGGTATCAACTGTATTTGTCCTAGTTAAAAGAAATCACACCCCTAAATTTTGAAATCCTCTGTAAAATGTCAGTCACTCTCTATCAAAACAAATGTCATGTCTGATTCAAGGTTTGAGTCAAAGACTTTTGGAAACAGTGGAAGATATTTAAGTCTGTGTACTCAGGTTTTGATCCAGAAAGGCTAAATTTATAGACTATGAGATAAAGTTATGTAAAGGAGTCACCCCTCTGCAGCTGTATATCTTGACCCACTCTAGTGCTTTGCTCTTATAATGGTTCATCCATGACCTAACAGATAAGCGGAATGGAACAGAATCAGAATCAGAAATATGAAAGTAAACACCTCCTCATTTATTTTCACACACAGACACAGACACAGACACAGACACAGACACAGACACAGACACAGACACAGACACACAGACACAGACAAAAAGATTTCTATTTTCTTTCTGTGAATCCACTTGAAACATTAATTAAGCATGTTAACTTGCAAGTGGTAAGAAGGTCTGCAAAGTCTTTTTTGCTATTTTGTGGTTTTCTATGGTTTATCTTACTTTTCAGCAGTTCCTCTAATATTACCAAGGTATTATTATTATTCCTGAGAGTGTAATTATGTTGTGTTGCATTCTTTTGAGTGGGTCAAATAACCTTTATAGTGCATTTTTAAAGAATCAATGATGCTTAAGGAGTCTACAATATATGCTGCTGTCTGGGAAATGATATTTGTATTTAATTATGCAATACTGCATGAAATTGAGAACATATTGCACAAAATGGCTTTGACTGACTGTTACATGCTTTCTGCAGGTGTTATTATACACCAGGCTAACCTAGTTATCTCAGTGCTATATGGAAATGAAGGAGTCCAGCACTGGGGGTGTTATATATTTGGAGGTACACAACTGTGTAGTTTGCTTTACTGGTCATGCAGCACCTCTCATTCAGACAGACTATACAAGCTTGCAAAAAAATCATATACACTCTGCAGAATTTGATATTTGGTAATGAAAGCCAGGTCTGTTAGCAGAGCTGAGAATGCTAGTGTTTTGTATTCTCCAAAATACACTTGACTTCATGGGAGCCCTACAGAGTGGCATCAAATGAGAATTGGGCTTTGTGTGCACCATCCCATGGGAATGTCTTGGGTTTGTTACATGAAACCCATAAATCACTTTGATGTTATCTGGACCTGTATTATCATAGGAGCTCTACAGGCTGGTAAAATATGCTTCTGAATCATGTAGAATGCGCTTACTGCTCCTGGGCATTGAGTCAGATATTGAGACTGCACCCCACTGTGCCCTGAAACACATATTTTGTGCAACGTGAGTGCACATGTGGCCAGAAGGAGGCCATTATCTGTACTTTGATTACTCTTTCATTATATCTTTGCACAGCTATGCTGACAACTCTTCCTCTTTCTGTCTAAAAATAGGAACAAAAGCAAGTGAGCTCTTATAAAGTCTTCTCCCTTCGATATTTGAAGATTACATTGATTTGAGAAAATGAGCAAATAATGAGAAGTACTGCAGTCCAGTACAGGAAGACTGAGAAATTTTAAGTACCAGGAGTAATGCGTGGCGAACACAATTTGTTGATGGTAAGAGCAAAATTGTGAGTTTTAAACAAACAACAAAAGGAAAGAGTTATCTTCTAATCAGTAAGAAACTGAGGAAATAAATATTTGTAAATTGCTGAAAAATAATAAATTTTAGCCCTGATTCAATTTTCAGGCACAATGATTTGTTCAACCAACATGTAGAGATGCATCCTCAGATAAACATGTTACAAATCAAAGCTAAAGTCACAACTGCATAAGACAGTGCCAGGTGCTGAGAGTGTGGCATCATACCAGGCACAGTGTTCCAGGAAAGAGGGTAAAGAATCTGAAGTCTGGGTATCCCACAATATACACAAACACTGGAGAGCATAATTGGACTGCAGCAAGACAGAAAATAAAATCACCAGAAAAAAAGAGTATAAACTAATTGCACTGAGAAAGAACAAAATTAGGAACTCTTAATCACACCATTAGGTACCAAGAAGGCTGAAAACAAAAGCTTCAGTAAGAAAATTCCCTTCAGGAATTATTTTTCTTTTAAAAAGTCACTGAAGCATGAAGCATTGCTGAACTTAAGTGGCTACTTTATTTTCTAAACAAAGGAGACGTAGGGAGCTATATGGCAAGAGAAAAGGGCAGGAGCAGAAAACAAAGGGAGGGAAAGCAAGAAATAATTATAATAATATTTTAACACCGAAAGGCAGCAGCAGAAACTGGGCAGAGATAAACCAGACACTGAGCATATGCAGAGGAAGAGACAGACTTTTTAGCCAAAGGCATACAGTTTGAATCCTGTTGCAAATTTCTAAACAAGTGACTTTATGCACAAAGTGCATTGTGTTGCTCTTATCAGGCTCAGAAGGTTCTGTTGAATGCTCACTGCTTTGATAACTTAGCAAAGAGACTCAGATTAAAAAGTTACACAGAACAGCAGATCTGCAGATGTTTCCATGCATCCAGCTTTCAGTGTTTGGCTAGGAACATCTCATCTATTTCTGTGGGTCTGCTTGCTACTGAAAACATAGTTTGCAGCACTGAAGCCTTATGGTAGATCTCTCGTTCTGGTTGCTGATTTTGAAAATTTGTGTTCCTTGCCTTATTTATGAGTGCAATGTTTTTTTTTCTTAGAGATCTGCCTCCTCATGCATACTTAATAAAAATTACTGCCATAAAAAATCCTATTTGATCCACTGTAGGAGATTAATACTATGTTTAAATCCACTTTCAAATAACAGGAGAAAAATCTTAAACCTTAGGAAATCTCAGACGGAAATCTTCTGCTTAACTCTTCTTTTTTTTTTTTTTAGTAAAGAACAACTCAAATCTTGAAGTAACTGTGGAAGCCAAATGCTTCAAATTCTCAATTCCATATTTAAAAAATGTAGCTTCGAATTTGTCTTGACACAGGTCTAATTCAAAATAATGAAAGAAAACACTTGAAGACCATCAAAGTGCTTTGTAAACAGGCAGGGCTGCTACCCTTGGGGTCCAGCAGCTAAGTTTTTCACAAGTAATTTTTGCCTTTCTGGACAATTAGCAATTGCACTGTAATTGCATATTTCCATTTTTTTTCTTTTTGAACTCTGTGTTTTCCAATACATTGTGAATTAATGAATGAGAGTGCCAACCTATTTGTACTACACAGAATCAGTTTCTTAATACTTTAAAACATTTTTCTTCTTTTGGTTACATCTTTTATCTTTTTCTCCTTTTTTTTTTTTAATGTTGCTCTTAGCAGGATTGGATTTTAATGGAATCACACAAGATGTTACTCAGATAACAGAACTGGTTTCCAATTCATGCTGTAAAACATTTCTCATTCTGGACTATAATAAAGACAATTATTCATGTTCTCTGACTTTTGCTGTAGTCATTACCACTTACCTCCTCCTCCACTCAAGTATTTTTCACTTTGTTAGACTTTCCTCCTCTAGACACAATTGTCATATATCTAAACTCTGTAAGACTTAAAAGTGCTACACAACAAATTTAAACTAATGTAACCGCTTCTGGAATAAGACTGATCTTGTTAGCATGAACCCTTTGGTTTTTTGGTTTCTTTAACACAGAAAATTAATCCTGCAACGACATGTCTTTCAGTGTGTATCCCAAAACCATTAATTCAAATACTTCTATTCAGATAAAATTAATTTATTAAGTAGGTTTGTTAAAGTAATTACCAATTTTCTTCTGTGGATTCCATCTCTTGTTGTTTATTCAGTTTCATAAAGAAAAAAATAGTGCTCTGGTTTCCACAGAGTATAGAGATTTGATTTAGAAGTGGGTTCCTAAGAAATATTTAATTTGTAGTAACATTTCATTACTACTATGAAAATAGTAGGTGCCAAAAATGTCCTGTTCAATGTCAAAAAGACTACTTCTTTGTATTTTCATTATATGTTGGGTTTTTTGGTTTGTTTTTGGTTTGGTATTTTTTTGGTTTTTTGGGTTTTTTTTCCCTATATTTACAGAATTGCAGAATGGGTCAATTTGGAAGGGATCACAGTGTGTCATCTGGTCCAACCTCCCTGCTCAGGCAGGGTCATTCCAGAGCACATGGCACAGGATTGCATCCAGATGGTTCCTAAATATCTGCAAAGAGGGAGACCCCACCACCTCTCTGGACAATCTGTTCCAGTGCACAGTCAGCCACACAGTAAAGAAATTCTTCCTCATGTTGAGGTGGAACTTCCCATGCATTGGTTTCTGCCCCTTGCCTCTTGTTCTATTGCTTGGCACCACCGAGGAGAGCCTGGCTCCAGCCTCTTGGCACTTCCCTTGACACATTTATACACGTTAATGAGGTCCCTTCTCAGTAGTCTCTTCTTGATGTTGAACAGGCCCAGCCCCCTCAGCTTTTCCTCTTGAGAAAGATGCTCCAGACCCTTGATCAGCTTTGTAGCCCTCTGCTAGACCTGCTCCAGGAGCTCCAGGTCTCTAATCTATTGTAGAACTGGACACAGATGTGGAGTTACCAGGACTGAGTAGAGGGACAAGACAATCATTAACCCACTGGCAATGTTCTTCCCAGTGCACCTCAGGATACCATTGATCCTCTTGGCCACAAAAACACACTGCTGGCTCATGGACAGATGTTGTCCACCAGGACCACTGGGTCCTTCTCTGCAGAGCTGCTTTCCAGCTTTCCTTACCTTCTAATGACAAGAATTCATGAGTGAAACACGCTTCTACTGGAATGTCAGTAACAATGTCAGTTTGTGGGATCCAACTTCAGCCAAATTTCCTTGTGGTGTTGCTATAAATAGCTTGTGTTGATTTGGCTTGTTGTGTTTTGAATTTTCTGTTGTCTGAGCTAATTACATGTTAGAAGCATAGAACAAAGTAATGCATGTAAACTATTGAATTAGCTGGAGTTTTTATTCTACAAAGCCAGAATCTGTTTTTCTTTTCATATTGAAGGATCCTGCTGGGAATACTTACTGCACAGTGACCTGTGGCTCCAGCTTCACAGGGAAAAGGAGGAAAAAGATGCCTTGACACTTTTAAACACGGAGCTCACCTCTGTTGGATCATGGCAGAGGGCTTAAACTGCAGATGTAAACTGCAATGTGCAAAGTGAGCCAGCAAATTGCAGAACTTCATGACTGGGAGACTGAAACGTCTTGAAAGATAACTGTGGTTTTTATTCATGTTATACAGCAACTTCCTTTTTATGATGGTGACATTTGGTAAAGGTACTGATTTGCTCTGTTACCATGTAATCACACAGGAATTTTTGCATTGACTTGGATGGCACAGGCTGATGATCTGCATGAGTTGCTTCAGCTTAAGGATGAAATTTCAGGCAATGGTAAAATTAAATTTATAAATTAAAAACTTGTTTAAAACTGGTCCTAAGTATAAAAAATACTGTTTCTAGCTAAGACCCACTGCAAACAAAAAGAAAAGAACTTACAAATGAGGTATAGTAACATTTTACTGTCAGTTAATTTTCCATCAGTAAATTAAATCATATTTATGCCTAGTGTAATATCTTTTAGTATCTAATCCTTCTCTTTGTTTGTTGTTTTGTTTCATCTACCCAGAAAAAGCTAATTCCAATGTGCTTCTGACAAAAGTTCTTTGTTTCTGAAACTCTACTCATAACAGCAACACCTCGGCTGTGATAAAGCTTTCACCTCTTTAGTAGCCCCTTATCTTCATGTTCCTCACAGCTCTGAGAGGCAACTTTTCCAACACCATGTCTCTGTGTCACCTCTGGATCTGAGACTTATAGATTAGGTCTTGGCTCTAAGCTCTCTCCTATGAATACATCACTCTGCTCAATGTGTGTGATCCCACCATTCACCATACCATCTCTCTTCCTCATATGTGTTACTATTTAATATAAAATATTCTAAACTTCGTGTGGAATACACCTTCCTTCTTTAAAAGTTACCTTCCATATTTAAAAATAAAAGTAAATAAAACTCTTTTTTACAAACCTTCTCTCATAATTTTTCTTATCCGTAACTATTTGATAAAATTTATTTTACAGAAGTCATGTTTTTTTAGGTTCTGTCTTCTGCATTACTTACTGCCTTACTACATTTTTTTGGGGAAAGGGTTTGGTTTGTTCGGTTGTTGTTTTTGGTGTTTTGGGGTTCTTTTTGTGTTTATTTTTATTTTAGGGGGGTGGGGGAATGTGGTTAGTGCGTTAATTAAGAATTGCTCAAATTTGTTTGAAAAATAGCATCTTTCCCTCACATAGATCTTGAGTAAAACTTAATGGTCACCTCCAAACCATTTAATAAGGATCTGTAACAGCTCTGGATTTATTTCCTTTTCTCTGAATTCTGTTTCAGATCTTCTTTTAATTTCTTCTGACCATTTTTATTTCTAAGGGCATCCTAATTATTTCTTCCATCCTTACTTGCCAGAGATAGGATCAAACAGCTTTCATCCTTGGTTTTATTCTTTCTGATATGATCAGTTAGCTCACATTGAAGAATTTGTAACTTTTTCGTAGTCAAAGAAGAAACTGTTTATAAATGCAGATACTTTCATTTTGGGATCCTTCTCTTTTTTCATCAAGGAATATTTTCCCAGTTCTGTGTCTCTGGGTGCAGTAGGAATCAATAAAGAAGGTGCTCTTACTCTGCCAAATGTTTCCAAATTATTTTCCTGGCACTTTGTCTCTTCAGTTTTTACTCCTATGTCTTTCTCTTTTCCTAATACTACCTCTGTGTTCTTAATGTTGGAATGCTAACACAAATTTAGCAAGAAAATTCAATTAGTAGGTGTATTTATTAGTGAATAAAAGTTATTCAGCTGTAAAGAAAGAAGTAATTCTTTTGTTTGACTTCATCAGGAAAGGTGCAGGCATATCTTGAAAAATATATTAGAAATTAAAATTGTATTAAAGTCTGATTTATACAGAGTATATGTAAGGTGAAATAATTTTGTTCATGGTACAATTTCTTCTTGAACCATATGTTGTTTTGGATTTTTCTTTGCTGCATGTAGTCATGAATAAAAATGAACCTATGAGCCAAACTTGACTTTGCAATTGCATACATTATCTTTATGTAGAATGGTCACATTTAAACTAACTAAACAATTTTAACTTAATGTTGGTGAGTAGGATTTCAGCTTGATCGTGGACTTGTATTGTTGTAAAAATAGATAATCAAAATGAAATTTAGCTCACATTCCAAAATAGGCTGTCTCTTTAGAAAAGATAAATTAAATTATTAAAGTCGATTTGTGCAACAGTAGAAGGTTGAGAAAAGTTTCAATAATCATTGCTTTCTATTTAGCAAGAACACAATATTTCCATAAACTAAGTGTGAGCAAAACCCCCTATGTTAAATCCTGAATGAATAAACTAGCTGAACTTAACGGGTTCTGAAGTAAGAGTTATTTCAATTTAATAGTTTTATGCTGGTCTCTGAGTATTCAGGGACTTAGTACTTTGAAACAGAATTGGCATAACAATCAGTGGAATGAATGATGTCATTTCCCAAAAGGCCAATTCAGGTTCTCCTTTTCCAGACAGATATTGTATGATCAAACTTTGTTCTTTATTAAACAGAGATATGTAAACCTCAAGAAGATATTAATTTCAAACTTTCAAATAGAGTTAATACTTGAATTTCATAATTCTAAGGTTAAATCTTCTCTATCAGTCTGATCTGGTTGAGCAGAGAAGGCAAAAAGGACAATTAAAAAAAGCCCTATAATCTCCTACCTACTCCAACACTTTTCTTTGGCTTTATTAATCTCTTCCTCTCCCCTTTCATTTAAATTTATCTTTTGTTCTATTTATGACCATTCTGGTTTTCAGACAGATTCCTGGACCTTGCAGCTGTTCTTTGTCTGAAGTGATATGGAAAAGTAGCTTTGAAGAATTTTCTTGGTAAATTTCATTATTTTCTCCTTCTCTGAAACACTGTTGACAAAGATGAGATTTAAGATTTAACATTAGTTGAGGACTCTTCTTAGGTGAGGTACAAGAACAGTGAAGATACTTCAGTTTGTGTTGTTCTGTATGTTGAATTAAACATTAAATATAGAAGTATATAGTATATGTATCCAAATCAGGAATTCAAAGAAGTATTTAACTGTTTTAATTCTCTTTCAAAGGGTCTTAGTGCACTCCAGCCAAGATCAACAGTGTCTTTGCATGGTCTATATAATATGCAAAATATGTGGTGAAAAGAAATTAATAATTAAAAAGCCTCATCATTATCATAGTGCTCATAATTAGTTTAATTTCTTTAATTTATTTGGTACTAATTTGATTTCCTTTATCTTATCTTCCTTGTCCTGGATCAATTCCACTTCACATTAGTCTCTGCATCTTAAGTCTTGCTTCCAAGAGCAGTAAGATGAATTCATGCTTTGGAGGTAACTGCTTTTTCCTTTAGCTGTTGAGGTAGCCAAGACAACTCACTAAACCTGGGTAAAACTCCATTTATTGTATAAAAGAACCATGGCCCAGCTGTGTAATGCTATCACCAGCTGCTCAGGGAAACAAAAATTGTGTGCTGGGACCAGGCCTGCTCCTAAGCTATGCATTCATTTCTAGGACAGTTCCTTTCTAGGGTGAATGCATTTATACATGAAAATATCTGTATGTTGTGTGCCCTAGACATGAGGTAACCACTAGAGAAACACACCATCCCTGCCAAAAAAGTAAAGTCTTTATTGAAGTCAGGTGAGGATCTCAAAAAAAGGCAAGAGCCTTAGCATATTTTACTTTGTATTTGAAGAAACCACAGTGAGTGGGTCATACACAAATTCACACCTGCCCATGCCTCCACTCACGCAGAAGGGGTGTCAGCTTTGGGGATGTTCGTACTAAATGCACAGCTTGCCAACCACTACTCTGAGCAAAATATTCTGCAGCTGAAATTGCTTTGATAGTTTGAGCTGTGCACATTCAAATACAGAAATACAAGAATATGGCCATTGTTGACGCTTGCAACTATTACCTAGTGCTTGGAAACATCGGTGGTCTTTAAATAACCAGTACTTGCAGGCCTCTCCTCTCTGTCTTTTTTGCTAATTGCCATGCTAATGAATTGTTGACATGTGATTGTGAGGAAAGTGTCAGTGATCACACAGCAGAAAGGTGAAAATTGCAACATTGAGCATGATAAGTAATGCCAAGCTCTAGGTAGATGTCTTGATAGCCTTTTGTGGCACTCATTTAAATTTCAATTGTCTTTTTTTTATGCACAGCTAGGACTGGCATATTGAATTCATATAAACACTTAATATAAAATTTTAGGCATTTGTTATGAGATTATTTATTTTAGTACCAGAGTTTTCCTTTAATAATTTATAAAGGGAGAAATAGCTACTTGTGAGGTTGAGATCTGGGTTGTTTTTAAAGATAAAGCCTGGGAAGTAGAGAAAATTCAGAGGAGTGCTATGCAGCAACTTAGCACTAGAGCAGGCTAGTTTTCAACTAGGCCATCTAAATTCTATATTGAGCCTAATGTGAAATCCCTGTGTTGCTGTTCCCCAGGTAAATGTAGATTTTGGAACACAGCAAACAGGGACCCACCTTTGGAATTCTGACAGCATGTGTTCAAGCTGCAGAGGGGTTCTTCCTTTGGATCTGATCCAATGTAAGCTCTGATCTAAAGGTAAATATTCAGGGATACGAGGGTCCCTTCTCACTGTTATTGGGAAAATAGGAGTCTGAAGCACCGGCTGAGTGGTAGCCTAATGTGAGGACAAAGCACCAAGCTCTGTCAGAACATCAGTGCTACCCATTTATGTCACCATGTTTATGGGATGACACGAGGAAAACCCCATGTGGAGTTCTTTGGGAGCACCCTTGGAAGCAGACTGCAAGGCAAAGACCCAATGGGAGGGTGAGGAAAAATAAGATGAACAGTAAGTTGCTTAGAGGGAGCTACAGACATACACAGCGTTTTGCAAACAAGTTGGAAAACAAGCTACTTTCCCAAGAAACATCCATTTGTGCTGGTGAGCTCTTTATGAAAATATAAGAATAAGTTATGTACTATGTATGTTCTTTATGAAATGTTGAGAATTTAGTATCCGTAAGAGGATGGCAAGATGAACTCAATTAACTTTTAAAGAGGGAAGAGATCTTTGCTCCTGTGTTTTCAAAAGAAAAAAAAAAGCAAGAGATTTATTTCATTTTTATTGGAAATAAAATTAATTTTTATTATTTTTCTTGCTCTGTATAACTATACAATGCAATAAAGAGTAAAAACTTATTTTAAACCACACTTTAAGTTTTATTTTTAATGCTTGTACTCTTTATAACTTTCATCTCAAGAAATATTACTGAATAATAAAGCTCCAGATCTCAGCATAAAATTCTAACTGATCTATAGTTATTATAGTGAAACCACTGTAATTATTCTTAGTTTATTAAAACTATAGTCAATCAGTCCTAATAATATTAATACTATAGTAATCATATTGAATAATAGATGCAAGTTATTATCTCTATATTTACTATACTATTATAATAATTACAGTTCAACTATATGGTTTTATTTAAAACAATGCCTAAATTTACCGTGGCAATTTTATTCAAGTTTCTTCCAATGCATATTTCCTAGAATACAATAAGTAAAACTTCTGGTGTGAACTAGGAAATCTTCATATTTATATTTTAAAAACTGTCATTAAAAACGATTGGTAATTAAATATTATAGTTTAAAATTAATAAATTTGAGACTTTCATGAATGAGAAAAGATTGTTATTTGTGGTGGTACAAGAAATTTTTGCAACGTGATGAAACTATTTTTTGAGACTAAAAGAGAAGGTAAGTTATATGTTTAAAAACATTTGATACATTAGTTTTCTTTAAAATTCTCCAAATATTTTTTGAAGTAGCAGACAGGCAAAACAGTCTCTTTTACTGCACTATCGTGTCTTAGTAAAACAAAAGTTACAAACAGTGAAACTGGACAGAAAATGGATAGGTTCTGCATGTGTCCATATACAGGAGTTGGTACACTCATACAAGAATATTGCAATTCCTGCACTTTAATGGGGATATAAATGGGCAAGTTCATTTATTCTGTGACCTGGATGTGTCTCTGTGTTAGGCAGTCCAGTTTAACACATTCAGAGTCTCATGACTCTCTGTAAGGCCATTTGCTTTTCTCGTATTTAGCTTGCATATTCTTGCAGTTGTTGCCAAAAGCCCACTGACACTATTTTTGTACATTCCACACTTCTGCAATATTTTCTTCATGTCACCCATTACAGGTTACTACTCGGGACAATTTGAAACTGTATTGACCTGCTCTCTGACCAGACAAAAACCTACCTCCCAGTCTGTGGGTATCCCTTGAGATTTTCAAGGATTTAGGAAATGGTTGTTTCATTGTCACCTTGCTACGCAGGACTCACAAGAACGTCCACCCACAACCTGCCTCCTGCAAGCCTGGTGGTTAAGCTATCAGGTCTGTACAGGTCTTCCCTACCTGAGCTCAGAGAGCTAAACTTATACAAGCAAGAAAGCTTTTTAAACTCCTAGGCTAGAATCAGACTATTTATGAGCTCTCCCTTCTGAAGAAGGATGGGATAAACCAGAAAATAAGGAAGAAGTGCACACGAATGCTTAAGGCATGGGCCATTTCATATCCTAAGGGGTGAAAGCAAGAGTCTTTCTTCAAGTAGGACACATCAGACTTAAGCCTATTTTACCTGAATGTTTTAGTTAAATCTGGAAGAATAGGGTGTTTGTTAATGTCTTCTCTCTCTTCCACATACTAAAATTACAGTGTCACTACACAGCCAGCACGATAGCCTTTCTTAGTGTGGAGAAGGAACTTATGCTATAATGAAAGGGAAAACAGTTAAAGATCACCCAACACAAGAAAAAGAATTTTAAGCTTAGGCAGTCACTGTATTAATTAAATATTTATTTTTCAAGCTAAGACAAGCAATCACATGCAATCACAATCCCAAGCACTCCCAGAGAATCTGAATCTGGCAGAAACTAAAGTTCCTGAATTATCTCCACTTCAGCAAAATGTAGGGAAAATAAATTTCAGAACATCTCCCACAAACTGTTACTGTTAAATCTATGTGAAAATAACTTACTCTTGAAAAAATCTTTATTTTATACTTTTATGAGAAAGAAAATGCATAATTTGCTTGATAGGAAAATTTTTGCAGCTCTAAGATTTGTGGGTGTCGGAAACTACTTGTCAACATAGGCAAATAACAAATAGAACAATATCAACTGATAAATACAGTTAACAAAAAAATTGAAATACAATGTATTCGTATCCTGATTTGCCTGTCATTCAAGTTTTCTTCATTTAAATAACGAGTTCTCAGCAGAGAAAAAACAATTTTTTGTATTTATCAAATTATGAACATTTTAGTCAGCAGCTATACTTATGTGATAAACTGGTTAGAAATGTATGCACATGCAAAGGTAATCAATGTCAGCGTGATGGGAAAGAAGAACAAGAAGTGGAGCTGTAGGGAGTTCTGACTCACAAAGAAGCAAGATGAAAATATGGCTATGAACAGTCTGAGTGAACCTGTGAGAAAGAGTTCACTCTGCCATGACAAAAGAAATCACAAGGGAACATGATGCTTGCCAGCACAAAGAAATCTAGCAACAGGCAGGAGGTGAAAGTCAAGAACCAATGTGTATGAGGGATCTAAAATAAATTTAATTCAGAAAGCGACAGAAAACTTCCCCCTAGAGGAGACCTTTGTTTTACGTTATCACAGAACAAGCAGAAACACAACTGAAGGGGTTATTGCTGTGTCTGCCAGCTGGAGGCCAGTCACTGGAGCAAATTTAATCATTAAACAAGATACTCCACCCCCTGGCAGGCTCTGATGGACCGAATTCTAAAAAAACCCTCCTTTTGATTGTGTGTTCAACCACGGCTGCAGCTCGGCAAGATCAACAAGCTGCACGGGATAATATTATGATGAAGATGACTTATTTATTATTTAGGCCATATCAGATGTAACCCTCCACACAGACCAAAAGCCCTTTCTGCACAGCTCTCAAGAACACATGGTCTCTGGGCAGGCCCTGAGGAGCACACAGGATATAAAGAGGTCAGTAGTCATCATCAGCATGGGCTGGTTCATGGGACAGATAGAAAAGCAGAGACAGGAAAACAAAGATGCAGCTTTGAAAAATGGGTTTGTTAAAGAATGGCAGTATGAGCAGCTGTCCTCAGCTGTGCTAAATGTGTAGGACTTTGTTGCTTCCTGAGTGCCAAATTTCCCTCCCACATCTGCAGTGGCACATGGGACCAGGGTTTGACACCTGATACTCTTGGAGCATTGGCAGAGCCTGTTGTTCCTCCAGGTGAGTCAAAAGCATCCCAGCCCAGCCCAAGCCAGCAGCATTAACTTGCCTGAGCTCCTTATCAAAACAGCAAGGTATGAGGAGTGCTGAAGGCTGCAGTCCATATCCTTGAAGGTCCCAGTGGCAGGGAGTAGAGTGGCTTTGTCCTGGCATTGTCCTTCGAACAAGGAACAGGACTTGAATAGCATTCCTACCTACGTGGGATGCTGTGCCAAGGCACTCGTGCTCCTTTCTGAATTTGGGAGGGTCTTGGACACAGATAGGTTAGTGAGCAGTAAGGTGCTGTCCAGTTTTTAAAATACTTATAACAATATACAACACCTCTCTGAAAAATGGGTTGAACTAAATGCGCAAGGCCTTAATTTGCCTTTTTTTACTGAACATGTTAAAAGAAGAGAAGCACTCATCATAGTATGAGAACAGGGATAATTAGAAATACCCGCGTTACTTCAACATTTCACTTTCCAGAACATTTCCCCCAGCCAGTGGCCATCCACACAGGCTGCAAGAGGAAGGAAAAAAACTGATTTTCCAGCTTCAAAATGACAGAATGTCACCAATAAATCATGTTACTCTTTCTTATAAAAAAAAAAAAAGGGGGGGGGAAAAATAAGAAACACAGAAGATTTTACAATGCATGTTGGGTACCATATTTTCTAGAAAGCTTTTGAAAATGTTTTATCTCATCAGTGTTAGCAGTCAAGTCTTTTTACATGAGAATATAACAATGGCTGTTCTGGGTTAGATGAAGGGTTTATCTAACCCAGGTATCTTGTGTTTAACGGTGGCCAGTAGCAAATGCCTAGGGAGGAATATAAGAGCAAGACATGCAGTGATGCTCCCTGGGTATGTTTTCAGCCACCAGAAATCCACAGCTCAGGGACATCCTGACCCAGAGGTGTTATCTCTATGTTTAGTAGCTTTTGGTAGATTTTCTTCCATGAATTTGTCTAGTATCTTACTGAACCCATGTCAGCTTCTGGCATTTTAGTACCAGCAAAGCAGTAAAGCAAAGGGGAAACCAGATATGGAAACCATTTTGATAAAAGGCTCTTTTTAGCAGAGACGAGAGCCTGAAGACTAACAGAGAGGCAGCTTCATGTTCAAAAATAAGAGGTTTGAACTTAATAGTTTGTGAGCACTGTGTGTTCTGTGGTGTGTTCAGTTTGCGTGTTCTGTGGTGACCAGAATCCTTGATCGCCACATGGGATTCTGGGAACTGAAGTCTTCAGGACTGAATCAACAGACAACATATAACCACTATTGCAACCAAGTCAAAAGCTAGATTAACAGTGAAAAAAACCAAAAACATGGGAGGCCAAAATGAGTCATTTTTAAAGTGGAGGGATTTTTTTGAGAAAACTGGTTTTCCCTGAGATTTCATAGGGAATAGAGTGCATCTAAAGTAAATACACATTTATATGGGCACCAAGTTCAATCCTAAAGTTATTATGTCTGATAACTGAGTATCTGGGTCCTTAATATTCAACAGCTGTGTCACAAAAGATTTTCTAGCATTCTGAAATGAAAGTTTTTAAACAAAGTACTCATAAGGGCAAAACTGGTTTTCTACAAAGGAGCTACATCAAGCCAAATTCATTCTTCAAGTAAAACTTGAGCCTTCAAAGAGAATTAAGAAACATTTAAATACAGTTAAATGCTTCTGCAGCTTCTGTGGTATACACAGGAATGCTCAGATGAGTCTCCTAACTCACAGGGCATGTTCTAACATCACCATCAGTGCTCCCTCTCAAATATAATGTACCTGGAGGTCTCTATAAATAACTTTTACTTGGAGTGCTGGCATCTAAATATTTTTATAACCAATGCATGGCTGCAAACAGTTCTAATGGCTAATGAAATGGCTAACACAGAATTATAATTCCCTTTTTACTCATAAATCAAATAAACAAACAAAAAAAACCCAACAACATTCTGTGGGAAACTAAGAATACAATTCTTGTAGTGCTGAGCAGTTGTATATGAAGTCACTAGAAAATTGTTGGAAAGGTAGAGCTAGAATTAGACCAGGAGCACCAGTAAACATATTTCTAAAATGTGAGTCAAGCAAATAAAGAAATAAGCCAGCAAGCCAAGGGAGCACAGGAAATCTGAATGTCCCCATATCATATCCAAAATATAAATAATTCAGTTGAGCCCCATCGTGTCATTTTCTCAGTGGACTTAGGGATCTCCCATGCAATAACATGCCACAGTACATTTTGACCTGCATCAAAATTAACAGTCAGACACTTTATGAAATATTATCTTTGTTAGCTTTACCACTAACAAAAATACACTTTCAATTCTTCACATCCACATAGCACATCTATTAAAGCAATCTGGGAAATTAGTTTGAGATAAACTGTACAGCAATTTTATTCATAGCCTCCCTGTATCTCACACTGTTAATCTGCATCACAGCTCACTAAATAGTGCCTAATGTTTATTGCATTTAACTGAATGTATACGATTCTGAGGGTACGCCAGGGACCGATTATCATAATTATACATGTTTCTATGGAAACCCACAAGTCTATCAGTTTTGATTCATTATATTGTTATACCTTCTAGCACTTTCTAATTATTAGGTGCCCATAAAAAAGTCTCAGTCTTGCTGTTACTATAGAAATGAGCTATAGACAGGCCTCAATTGTTAACCCTTACAGGGCAGGAATGAAAAAAAGGAAGAAACACAGCACTGGATAGAGGGTAGCTGCTTTAATAGGATAAAATATAAACTATTTTAATCTGCAATCTTAACTTTCTTTAATAGCTTCAGTGAACTTTCTAATTTGTTTGAAGAAAAAATCCAGCTAGGAAAACAGAGAAAACAACTTGGCTGTTTGCCACACAGTCCTGAGTATGGGATGTTACGAACGTCCCTCAGTGAGAATGTAAGATTTCCTTGAAAGACATAAGTGTCAATAACAGACTATGGGAAACACTGTAATGTCTGGTCATTAGAAAACTATAAAAAGTCTGTTAAACTAAATGGAAATATTTGTACTCTTCTCCGTGGCCTTCAGTCTAAAACTGGCCTAACGTGCCACTGGGTGATTGAGTGGAGTCTTGGTTTCAATGCTGGAATTACAACTGTGTTCAGTGGGAAATCACAGGAAACCAAAATTTCCTCAGGTGATTTCCATAAACGATGAATAATCCAGGAGAAAATGACTTATAATGAAATTAATAAAAACACTATTTTGTTGTGGTTATTTTAGTCTAAGTTACTGCTATTGCTTACTTTGGCATATAATATACCCATTTTCCTCCTCATCCTGATCTTCTGTCATAGCTCTGTGAAACCTAAAAGGGACTGAGTGGTTCCACTGTTTCCCTAATCCTCCTTCTATTACAGTTTTCAATTAGAAGTGCCTTTTATTTTAGATCAGCAAAGCTCTCCCAAAGTGACAGTTCACCCTTCACACCACATATCTATTTATTTTGGAAATCAACACACCATTCAGTAACCTGAAAACAGGCCTGATTG
This sequence comes from Bombycilla garrulus, assembly GCA_013400315.1. Lineage (NCBI taxonomy): Eukaryota > Metazoa > Chordata > Aves > Passeriformes > Bombycillidae > Bombycilla > Bombycilla garrulus. Next base: position 908,954 of record VXBU01015306.1, read on the forward strand.
CTATGCTAATAGTATTCAAAAATATGTCTGCACCAATTGAAACAAGTAAACTAGGATTAATTCATAAAGTCAGTAATAAAAGAGAAGGGGAAACATTCATACTTTTGCTTCTTTACCTGAAATTTTACTTTGCAAACTTTTGTCTTCTCATAGAAATGGCCACAACACAGCTCATATGAGATTCCAGCTAATACTTCATTTTTCCTATCTGGAGCTGCCTTTATGGGGAACAGCTGAAAAAAATAAAAAATGAAAGAAGGCAGTGAAAAAATATCATGGCATATTCATGTCATTGTGCAATGGTCACGGTGTAGAAGTTTTCAGCTGAAAGTCATGTACTTTTCATTCTGAGTTAGGGGAAAAAGCTAAGAATTTAAAATATATTCCCATGTTTTAAAAGACTCACGTTGTGTAATTAGCTGTAATCTACATATTCAGTTCTAAATCAGACTTCCACAACTTCCAGTCAATTAGAGCTAAATCACATTATATACAACAATGAATGAGATGTAAATTTGCATTTATATGTAAGAACTAGCATAAAAGAAAGTGAACAGAGTGTCATTCTATATAAAGGTCTCAGAATTATACTATATTTTCAAGGACCCTTCTGTTCAACTCTTATTTTACTATTGCCATGGAGAAACCAGATTTGCTGCAAAACAGGCTAAGCAGCTAAAGAGAAAATTTAATCAGATAATTTAAAAAATCTACTAATTGGTGTATTAATACGTAATTTATAAGGTATAATATGTTTGGCTAGATTAAAATAAAAAGCAGACAGCAGAGAATATTAATATTTATGCAATTTAGCATTTCCAAATAATATGACAATGCACAGGGCCAGATCCTCAGCTAAGTTCAGTGGAGCTTTGCCAATTTACAAAAGCTGAAGACCTTGCATAATATCCACCTTTTCAGCTCGGTTGCTGGTGGCTATGCTGTATAATTGGCACACACTCCAGGTGACAGCAGCATGAGAGTGTGGCCAGCAGTGTCCAGCACTGTGCTAATGTGGGCAGGGAACATGGCCGGCACTTTGAGCCCCTCACACCTCCCAGCAGCCCCATATTTATACACTGACTTGGTCATTCCTCTCCTATCTGCTTTAAGGTGAATAACAGTCCTTCAAAGAAATATACAGAATTTAAGGATCACTTCCATCTTGCAGGTGAAATTGGACCTCCCACAGTATTCTTAGTGACATTGTCTTTGTGACAATGGTGCACCACATTATTGCTCTGGACACAAAGTCCCATTGACCTTAATTTTCAGACATTTAGTGTACTGGAAATAAGTCCATTAAAATAAACTCAAATTAATTAATTAATCAATCAATCAATTAATGAATGAATGATCTAATTAATTATTAGCTATTAGGTAATTGTTCAAGAAAATGTCATTCAGCGTTTATCATCATAGTCTAGTGCTACAGGATTGTATTTGCTACCTGATATAAACCTTTTTTAACATATCTCTAAATATTATTTCATAAGCCACAGAAAAAAGCCTGTAACTAGCTATTTCTTTCCCATCTAAATATCAGATTCTTCTAAGAAATATAAAAGGTGGTCTCACATTTACACAAATTAACAACACCTAATAGCTAGTACATCTCTGACAACAAAGGTACCGTGCATGTCATTGCTGCCTAAAGCAGCATTTTTGTGCCATCAAAAATTAAAAGAAAATGTCTAGAACCTATGTAACAACTTCTGTTTTATGAGACTTTCTAGATTTCAAAATATGTTCTATGTTATTGAAGAGAAACACCTTAAAATGGGTACATACATGTGCAAGAACAAAGTAAGGGGAAAAATCAAGGGTATAAAAAACCTGGATAGTTTAGTCATAAATGTTAGATTATCACAGCCACTGAAAATTACACAGAACCTCTTGATGGCATATTTACTCTTTTTCAAAGGTGTTGAGTTTACAGACACAAAGTTTGAAGTTGTTTTTAAAAGTTAGCTGAGGCTAGCTAAAGCTACTTATCTGAAATTGCTTTAGCAAAGATTTTTGCTTATGAATATGTATGCTGTTTTGTACAAAGTACTTTACCAACTGCAGGAATATTAGTATAAGCATACTCCTATCACTTCAAGTCTTTAGCTTCAGTGGCTGCTTGAATTGGTTTTGTACTACAAACTCTTCAGGGCAGGAACCTTGTCTGCTGTGATGTCAAGTCATAAAGACTGACTTTCCCTCTCCTCCCTTATCGGCTGTATTGAATAGAACTCTGAAGATGATACAGACCTTTGGGGGGGTTGTCTGGGTTGTTATTCAAAAATTGATTTAGAGAAGCTAATGTTCAAAGTTCAAAGAATGATTCTTTTTTCCTTAGCTACATGGATTCGGTTCAGCTATTATTTTACACCATTCATTATTTGACAAGATTTCATAATCAAAGGAGGGAAAAGTTCAGATAAAGAGTGAAGTCTTCTCCCACAAAAAGACATACAGTTATGAAATTAATGTTCAGATTTCATCTTCTCTAAATCTTCTGATAAGTCTGATTAAATAATTAGTAATTTTTATTTTTCTTTGGCCAGCTGTTGTCTTGACCTGGAGTGTTGGAACATTAAAAATTTCCTACTACTGACCCTACAGTTTGGCTGAATACCTAACTGCAGCTTCAATGTCCTTGTCAACAAATTCCTTAATTCTGACAGGTTTTGGGTAACTCTGAGCTCCTCTTCAAATTTATATTATGGCAATACAAAGCAAAAGAAATTCAACCATTAACTACATGGACTGTAGGTGGGATTTTTAAATCTATGAACACTGAGATTTTCCTAAACATATTCATTATAAAAATACCAGTATTTAAATGGGTTTATATTAAGAGTTTTTATGGAAAGTATATGGGGTTTTTTTCTTACAATTACCCAGTGCATTTGTCCTGGTGGAATGCAGCACTTGCACCAGCATTGATGTCTGGATAAAAGTGTGAAAATCAATGAATTGCTGCAGTTTTTTAATGACTCAAGGAAAAGGGAACAAAATTAAATTCCAAGTTTTCCCTGTTATTACAGTAACTAAATAAAGACAGGTGATTTACCCATGGGTCTTGCATCTCTCTGTAAATGGCAATTGACTCAAGTTGTAGTGGCAAGGGCTGTAGTTCATTTTGTGCCAAATTTGTTTGTGTATGCGGAGACCTCTGTGTGGGGTGATGTTTGCATGAGGCTAAAATCGTCCCCTTTTCTTGTGCAGTACATTAAAAAAAGATGTGTACTTCTGAACAAATTCTCCTACTTCTGCTACAAGCGAGGAGCCACAGTCTGAGGACAGCCAAAAGGAAAGGAGGGTTCAGGATGCTCAAATGTCTCACCTGTCTATATGTATGTAGGAGGGTGAGGATATCTGTTTAACTGAGCTTACATTCATGTGATGAATGAAATTTTCAATTTTAGAGCTGTTGGATGTTATTGACCACTGACAGTTGCCAGGCATAAAATGAGAGAGACGTACTTGTCATACAACCCTTGCACTCCAGATTGGATTTCACCTCCGAGCCTTTAAAATGAAAAATATATAATGATATGTATAGTTGGTAAGAATTATGATAATTCTAACCGTAACTTCATGTCAAACATTCAAATGAGATCCAAAACCCAGCCTTGAAGAGGAGACAACTACTATGAACCTAAGACTAAGGGACAGGCACTTGAGAGGAAGATGAATAGTGCTCTTCAAAAATACTAGCTCTTTTTTTTAAAGGGGAAGATAGAAATTCTTGTACTCTTTTGCAAGAAGACCACAGAGAGGAACTGCATAACCATAGCAGAAGCCTTTGGTAGTTCTAAACTGTGCCCATGGATTCATGCTGCCTCTCCCATACACATTGCCCTCTTCTGCAGTGATCACCTGCAGCTGCACTGCTGTCCCTCTGCATGCTCTCCCAATGCCTTTACCACATGCACATTTCCTTGTTTTACTCTATTTTTCCCTGGGCTCTCAGGACTCTTTGAGGGCACAACGCTAACTGCTCCTTTCTAAGCCCTCTATTGTCTGCCACATACCAAACTCCTTCTACAAGCCCTATGAATCTCTTTCTGCTTTTGTTGCTCTAAGTCTACTTATCTCATTCTTCTAGGTCCCTCTCCCTCTCTCTCTCCCCTGCATCTCTCCCTCTCCTTCTCTCTGTCTCATGACTTTATTTCAGGCTGTTCTTTGCTTTAGGCCTCATTTTTGCCCAGTGTGTGGTCTCTTTGCCTAATCAGCTGTGTGGCTCATTACATTCAGGATCCCTTTGCTATCTGTTTGGGTTTTTATAAAGTCTCCTGTCACCGTGGTGTCTTCCTGTATTATCAAAACCGTGTCCACTTGCTATTTTTTGTATATTAATACATACATGCATATGATAACATTTGGTACAAACAATCAAGAAGGTTTTGCTTGGATGTTTACTCTTCTAGACCCTTCTCAGTTTCTTGTGGTTGTACAGATAAAGCTCTGTCACTCACTCATTCATTTTGAATGTTCATTAATGTCAGTTCCTCATTTCTATTCTCCTTGTCATCAACAGTCTTCTGTCCTTACCCAGGAGTTAAGAGAGCATTTTAGAATGAAGGAATTGTAAAACTATTATTATAGCAGCAGGCAGAATAGCAGCATAATTAATAAAGGGGCTCAAGCAAAATAATGAAAATAATTTTTGTTGGAAAATTTGGTCTTTGTTGTTTTGACAAAACACTCTACAGGAGTGCCACTTTACTTGGATTATTATAGCTTCTTACGTGGATTCATTTCTTCTGCACCCATCCCCTTGCCCTCCCCCATTTGATTCCTTCCTGTTTGCTCTGCAACCATGGCAACTCTTCACCCTCACTGGAGGTTAGACGTTTGACCAGAATCATTAGGTCTGCTCCACTGAGTCAGCAGTTAAAGTCAGGGAAAGGGGGAAGCTCACATCTTGACAGCCTTCCCTTCTATGTGCATGTGCATCTGCTTTACCAAATCCTTCCAGCCCACAAAGACCAAAAGAGAAAAGGTCTTTCTCTCTTTTTTCCTTCCTTTCCTTCTCTTACTCCCTCTCCAGGACCCAGAGTATGGGGCTTGTGAGAATTCTTTAGGCTGCTTCAAAATTTAGTTGTGTAGCCAGTGCCAGTCAAAAAAGAACTGCTTTGGCTTGTGTCATTTCTATGGGGAGAGAAAAGACAATCATTAGCTTGAAAAGGGTCATGTTTCTAAAAGCATCAATACAACTTTTCACTAAAGGATCTTTAAATAATTTCTATGCAATTAACTAAGTCTCAAAACACTGCCCCAGAACTGATGTTATTGAACAGAAGGAGATACTAAAGGAGGTTAAGTGACTTATACATTGTTATGTTAATCTGTGACAGAGCCAGTCACAGAACCCAACAATTTTCTTTAAAGTCATGTGATATTGTATTTACGTTTGCAAATTTAGCATTCTTCTCCAGGAGTCCATTCATAAAGTTCAGCTTAAGATTTTACTGCTCTTCTCACAGCAATGGTCTTCCTGTTCAGCATAGCACTTAAGAACATATTTGTGTTCAAGCATGAAAATTGGCCTGGTCAAGGGATTTTTATTCTAGTTAATCCACTAAAACATTTGGTTTAATGAAAAACACCTACCTTAAAAAATAATAAAATAAAAAGACATTTTTTTCAAGTTTTTGCATGGAAAATTGATTTTAATAGATTTACATTCTCAAAGTAAAAAGCAAACACATCTTTCAGAACTTATAAGCAGATGTATTGATCTTTTTTCTCAGCACAAGGTAGCCTATCTACTTAACATTTTTTTTCTTACTTTGACCTTATGAACTAATAAAGAGCAAAGAGCTCTATTCTTGCTGGTAGCCAAAGGCCAACAGACAGCATTGTATGGACTTACTGTGTATGAAGTGGAAAAAAAAAATCACTTTTAGTATGCCAAATGCTAAGTCAGTAACAACTGAGGGGATTAAACATCTTTCGGGAAAATTGTTCAGCACCAAGCAGAATTAGAAATAAACCAGCATATGATGCTGTGCTTATTTGACACATTGTACTATTTGAAGTTTATTACCTAAGGTGCTTTGAATTTCATATTTAGCAAATTCTTGGATGTACAGTAATGCAGCATGATACTTCTATGCATCCTTCTAAATATGTATTAAAAACGAATGTTCTTGTTCAGCTAATTAATTATTGACTATGTTTTCCACTTAACTCTCTTTATTTTGCCACTATATACACTTGTACAGTATTTGCTTTTTTCACTGTATCATGACACTGGTGACTCATACTCAGTTTGTGATCCATTATGTCTCCCAGCATTCTTTTCCACACCTGAAACCTAGTCTATTGCTTCCTATTTTCTATTAAGTTTATTTTGTCTAAGAGCAGATTTATGCATTCCTGCTTACTAAATTGTGCTCATCTTTTTTCCAGCTGATTTCTACAGATCATTTAAAGTTCTAATTCCATCTCTGGCATGCTTGCAGCCACTCCCACAGTAGTGTTCCCTGTAAATTTAATAAGCAAACTGCTGTATTATGCATCTTCCAGATTAATAATGAAAATGTGTAGTAGTACCAAGCTGGTAAGTACTCAAAATAATTTTTGATCAGTTTTCCACATATCCAGAGTCAAAGAGCTTTGTCTAGCTTCCTTATGAGATGCCTGTGTGAGACAGCATTTATTTAAGTCAAGAACAGTAATGTCTACTGTTTCTCTTATATCCAGTACACCGCCCAGTGTTGTATCACAGCTGAACTGGTGTGACATGGTTTGTCTTTGAAATATGCTGACTGCACACCTTTTTATACACTTTGAGGTGCCTATAAATAATTTGTTTTGTTGTCTGAGACCATGTCTCACAGAGAAGTGAGGCTGGTTAATGTACAGTTTCTTGGCTCTCTTTCTACCTTGTTATCATAGTCTTTACATATGCCCTTCTCAATTCTTCTGAAATATCACCTCTGAAAACATCAGCGTTGCTTTAGCTACATGTATAGTAGGAATTTCATTACACCCAGGCATTTGAAAATATCTGTGTTATCATCATCCTTTTACAAATGGTTGTCTTAACTTGAGATTTCACAACTTTCCTTGGTGTTAGTAGTACTAACTTCCTGACTGCTCACAGAATTTATAGTGTAGACATAAGCAAAAATTAACTATGCATACTAGTTTAAGCTTTTCAACCCCTGTGAAGCAATGGTCTTTATTTTACTTGTCTGGCTCCTACTAAAACTGCTTTCTTTTCACCTTTCATGTATCTTGTAGAAAGTTTCTTGGTTTGTTCCTTGGCAATTCTGAATTTGTCTAAATGCCTTCTGCTATTTTTAATTTTCATCTGCAGTCATTTGAACTATTTCATACTTTCTAAATTCTTTGTTTTAGATTTTTACTAAAGAGCTGATGATTTTGCAAGATTGGTCTCTTAGCATAGTTCCCTCTCTTCCTCTGTATTGGAGTAATTAATATTAATATTTTACAGGAATTTACTTCCTTACAGAATTTATTTTATTTGTTTATCTGTACACCTCATCTTTTTCTGCAACTATTAAGGGCTCCCTGTTTAAAATGCACTACTTTTATAGTACAGTGTAATGTGTATCATTTCCTTGAACTTTCATTGCTTTGCCACTGTCACTTTGCCTTCAGTCTACACATTTGCAGCTAGTCCTCTTTGAATGATCAGAACCAAATCTAGAATAACCAATTCTCCAGATTCCTTTTTTTTCCCCCATAACTTGCATACAAAAAGATATGTTAAAGACACTTATGAATTTCTGAACCACCAGAACTGCTTGGCTTTTAAGAATGATTATACATTTGAAGTCCACAAATTAGCTCTGTCAGCTTCTCCTAAGGGAAGTCCAACAGTCAGCTGCTACCGTGGCATTGGTCCCTCAAGAATCCTGCCACAACCTGAATTGTTAAGCTAAGGAATTTTTGAGCATCTGCACTTGATGGTGTAGACCATAATGAAGATGAAATCAATATTGGCTGTCCATGGGCTATCATAGCTCCATGGAATTTGCAAGAAATGAAGATCGCATGAGGTTAGATATAAATTAATGGGGTTTGTGCTGATAATATAGCAAATATGATACAGACTTTTTTACATTATTCAAGTAAAATAATACAACAAATTAGCACTCCAGAGGCTAGCTGTAGTTGTGGTATGCTTGGCATTCACTTTTACTTGGAGACTAATATTTCTGTGTGTAGAGGCAGTGAGAAATCAAGGCTTGGATAGCTAAAAAGTAAACACCAGCAGGCTAATAAGGATCTGTGCCCCAGCCTTCTGTTTGGTACAGTTTGGTAGCAGGTCAGATATCCTCAAAGTCATCACTTTTGAGGCACTAAGTAAAGTTGATAATTTCATAGTCTCATGCCTGCATATTTACCTCAGGTTATAAGTACCTGAGGTTCTTTTCTTAAGGACTTTGCATAACAACTTCATTTTTAACGAATAATTGCATCTGCACAGTCCCATTTTCATTACTTTTTCTTTTAACACTAGGGACCCAAAGTACCACTTAACCAACACCATTTTTCTGTGTTTTGTGTGACACACGGAAGATAGAACATTTTACTTGTATCTGTTCTTCTAGAAGACAAAATAACTGAAAACTGCAGTCATTCTCAAACTTTTTGTCCTCGTAGAGTAGGCTTTTGAGGTTATTATAGGTTCAAATGAAGACTAGTACATTATTAGATTTATTTTTTAGAATTGAAGAAACTATTAAACTTTTCCCTGCCTCACCTGGAGCCTGTTAGGACCTCAGTTTGGGACCACAGCTTAGATGGAAAGGGAAGATTTTCAGGTAAGAAAAACACCTAGCTTCTGACTGAGCTACAAGTATCATGGAAAACCTCTTCTTAAATTAGCTAATTCTATAGCTGACTTTAAATAGTGGGGAGCATTAACCCTAGGAAGATCTTTCTGATGCCACTATGAATAGTGGTAGTACAGAAAGAATGGGATGTCAGTGCAGGAAAAATAAAGAAGATGCTGATTCTACATTGCACGGAAAGGTGGGGTACTGTTCCAAGTTAAACTTTAATTTATATTCTTCTTCAGAACACCTAGCTCTTTTCCAAGGTATGATTTCTGCTGTTTGTTAATTCTTGATAATTTTTTACCTTCTTGACAAGAAGCAGAATAGATATCAAACTCCTATGTATTATGCATCTCAGCATTTTTATATTCAAATCCAGATACTGTATTCTGATTTTCCACTTTTGCTGTATAATTGGGTCATCAGGTTTTCCATTAAAATGCTTAACAGAACATTACAATTAAACTCCAAATCTATTACCTTTTGCCTTAGCATGTTTATAATGTTCTTCTTTAGTATATTGGATGAAAACGTTCCTTTAAATAAAAGATTAATTAAAATAATAAGATACAGTTTCTATAGTAATTCACTAAAATAATTTTTAAAAGCCATGAATGCCATAAAATGAATTAAATTAATCCTGCTACGTTTTGAAAAATATACATTAATCCAAAATGGCTATATTTGTACCACACTTTGAAATTGGTACCCATGTATTATTCTCAGAGCATTCAAGTTTCTTAATCTAGTTTGGAGTTGACTGATCATTACAATTAATCAGCAGTTTGCTTTTTTAAATTTAAAAACTGGCTAGAATGCTATTGCAGGGTTTACATTATGACTAGCAGATATTTTTGTTACCTTACAGAGATGATATATTAGCTGCTGGTGGAAATCTAGGCTGTTAAAGGCCATTATTCCTAGAAAGGAGGAATGCTTAATTAACAAGCTTTGAAATTCACTGACAAAGTCTGTCCTTTTCCACAAGAGGAATGTGTGGACACCTCAGTAGGATCCTGCCCTGGCCCCCACTGAGTGCCCCAGAGCTGTCCTCAGAAAGGTGCTGGAAAAGGCAGGAGCAGATGGCCAGGTACACAATTACTTCATCCTGGAATATAGCATAATAATCAGCCCATGTAAGGACATTGTTAAAACTGAATTGATTTGGAGACTATGAAACAACTTGTGGAAAACCAAATTTCCATCAGTGTGGATTCCGATCTGAAAAAAACAGAGAGTTTAACAGGTGACAAATTTAAACAACAAATAATAGTAGATTACATGCACACCACCCAAAAAACTTCAAGACAAGGTAAAAAACCATCCAGGTCAGAAAAGGCATGTAACCATTCTGTGAGTCTTTGCTGACTTTAGAAAAGCGTGCATGTCACATAATCACTTCTATGAGTTTCAGCTGCTGTATTGTTACCTGTACAAATATTGCATAAGTAGAGATGCATGTACATGCAAACACGTATACACTTATATATGTATACTGTATGCATCTGTGTCCAAGTACGTGTGCACAAATAGGTGGGAGAGAGAGGAGGGTTGTAACAGAAAAAATACAGAAAGGCTCTTCACTTTGAGTTGTTTCTTCTTGGTAGAATAACCACAGAAAAAATGAGAGGTCCATACTTTTAGCAAGATATAAAAATTGATTTTCAAATTTGTGGTAAAGAGCTGGGGCAATATTTTACAATCAGATTAAAAGACAAACATTTCATTGGCCCCAGAAGATTCCAAGGGAAGATGGAAATTCATAGGCATTGCCTTCAAATGTGGATATTGAAGCACCCCAGAAAAAGCTAGAAGCACCAAGCAGGACCCTCTTTGCCTGTAGGTTTTTCACATTAGGTATGCAGTTATTGTTTTGTATTATATGCTATCTGAAATTCTACAAAAACCTTTTGCTGAAAAACAAACCACTGTTTTTCTGCTTAAAACCAGAATTACAAATCTGATGCAATGAATTATTCATTTTGTTTGACTTAAAGTAATAATTTTCCTCCCTATGTTAAGCCCCTGTGGAGAGTGTCCTATACAGCGACAGTTTTGAAGAACTTAATACTGGGGGAAAAACACCTGGCATTTACTGACAGTGAATTAGGCTCATTGTCACATAGAAAAAAAAATACTTTGGAAATTTAATTCATGATCTTCTTGATATCCCAGTTTCCAAGCACGTCTATGAAGTACACAAAATGGATTGACCTTGAAAACGGGAAATAAAAAAATGGATGAATTTTAGTCAGTGGCGTTGAATCCCTCTTGCTGTTGCAAGCCCAGCCATAATTGGAAAGCTGTTCTGACTCTTATAAACATTCAGTCAGAGAATTCTGATAAGCTTTCTTAATTTACTCAGATCAAACCTTTTTAAAAAACTAAAAACCTCAGGACAATGGTCTTGTGAAAATGCATGTTGCTCAGTGTAGCGTTCTTGCCAACTTACATGCTAATTTACTTTTTCATTAACATGTGAACGAAGAAGATAAAATAAAAAAAAGATTTTTCAAACCAGAGAGTTTGCTGAAGGACACGAACTTTAATCACTCAAAGTTATCAGAACCAATGTCAGAACTATAGAGAGCAGTTCTAGTCAGAATCAAAGCCATAGTCATCAAAAGACATTTTCTGTACCTCAGAAACTGAGGCTATGCAGAAAAATAGAGCTCATCACACTTGAAATGTGACCGTTTACAATATCTACTACCTGATGCCAAATCAAAATATAGGCTTAATTTATGCTCTTAATGGATAACTTCATTTTCCAGCGGCATAATGTCATCAAATAAACAAATGAACTACATTTTTAAAATATAATTTAAAAAGTTGTAGTGTATATCAAGGGCGATAGAACCCTGAGTAATCTCAAAGCCTAGTTGCTCTTAAAGGATGACATGTCCAAGCACAGCCGTCATAATAGCAGCAATAGAAAATAGAGGTATGACAGCAAAGAGTGCATCCATGAAATTCCCATGTTATTTGTGACAAAACCATATCTTACCTTTCTCTTACTCCCCTCCACAATTTGTTACTTTACTGTAACACTCATGAGGAGAAGGCTGACAATTCATTCCTGCAATCATTGTTTACAACTGTGCACTGCAGTGTCCACTCCACAAAACTACAACAGCATTTTCAAATCAAACTGTTCTTAGGCAGTAGCATTGACTACATATTTTGTTTGCTGCCTTTTATCTTAGATTCCCTCTCTTTTGTGCTCTGCAGCAGTCTGGGGAAGCAGCAGTTCAGCCATCATCATTATTATGTACTTTTATTTATTAATCACATTCATGATGTGTTCGAGCTACATTCCAATCAAAATTGTGAACTTGTCCAGAAGATGCAGCAGTCATGTCATTTTGTATCAGCAGCTTCTCTTTTATTCCAATACCTCTCTGACCTTCAGCAATAGTGTCATGTGCTTCTATAATGGTTCTCATTGCCTCCTTTCTCAAGCACCACATCTCCCTAGAGACTATCTGCATGGAAAGATAACTTTAGGAGCCTCTAGGGGTCTGCTTTCTGTTTGCTCCCATACTGGCTAAAAACCAGTAAAAATCCCATTTGTTCAAGTCCATTTTTTTTCTTTCTTTTATTTTTATTTTTTTTAATTTAAGAGCACAGAGCAACACAGCCTCTGCTTTAAGTTTCTCAGCAATGCTATCGCCTAATTACTGCCTGCTGAGTAGCGCAGTTAAACACAATCAGTCAGAAAGCCTTAAAGATACAATATCCTTTTTCATGAACTGTCTGCTTGTCAATTTAAAGTCGCCCTCCTGCTTTAAATCAACCAACCACAGAGCTGTTGTGAACAGCAACTGATTTTCCATGCAGTGCTGCAAAACAAAATCACACCGTATCCTATTTTTAATGGCCACAGTTTTTCAACTGCATAACAAGAGGTAGCTGGCACTGCTGAGCTGAACCATATCAAAAATGGGTTCAAGTAGAAATAGCACAGAATCCTTGAAGAATACAAGTACAGACACAATTACACGTGCATTGTGATGCTCAAAGCCAATTACAGGCAAATAACAGTGAAGCATTGATTCCACGTTCATAGCTGCATTGTAGACATTGGTTGTTTTTATTTTTTGTATCTACAGGACACAATGAAATAATTTTTAAGGCTTGAATCCTAAACATTATTTTATTAATCCACTGTATATTTATGTACAGAGGCTTTTAAAAACATCAGCCTTTATGAAGTTCACATCAACGCGGGCAAAGTACAATAACTTTATATTTCTCTAGGTATTTTTCTATTTAAACTTCAGACATACAGATATTAGGAACATATGCATAGACACAGCACATAAGCTTTTAAAGACCTGGCAGAGTGGTAATTTTCTAACATGCTTGGGACGTTGGATAGTTACCAATGCTTGCCGATCTGACCTGTTCTCATTCATGCAGTTAAGCTATAAACCTCTTGGCAACTAGAAATTTTTTTTATTAACTTGGTAACAATTTAAAATATAGTGTGTGAAGAAAGTACAAAGGGTACCTAGATTGACAAACAACATGCAAAATCACATTTCCACTACAATTTCCATGCTTAAGTCAATACCCTCAGTATTGTTATTATTTTCAAGTACGCTCTTGGTTTTTACTCTGTTCTAGTGATGTTGTGTACCAATAAAATGTCAGAAGTGTAAAAACACTTTTACACCTTTTAGCATTGGTCATCTTAATTCAAATGATCTGACTTACAAACCTTTTTTTGTCTTTGTGAAATATATTTCTGTAACCATTTGCTCTCACAATACTACCACAAGGCAGAGTTAAGAGATTGCCCCATATAATTGGAAATGTTTAGAACATTATCATCTCCACACCTGTCATAGTGAGTGGGACAGAGATAGGAGGAAATGGAAAGGGGAAATGTGGAACAGACACTTCACCATCAGATTGGATGGAATAAAATCTGTACCAGTGGCTTCACCAGGAACTACAGGAAGTCCTCTTTTGTACTTTTTGTTATTTGTTCATAACCTCACAAAATCTGATTTCCTTCTAAGAAGAACTACGTCCTTCAATTTATTAATTGCATAATGCCAGATTTAAGGATAATAAATAGTCTCCTCTTTAAAATACTGATTTTTTTTATTGTCATGTACCGCAATCTCAAATTTATTTTTTTGTTCTCAGTCTCAATCAATCTCAAAAAAAAAAATCTCAAAATATTCAGCCATGTATTAATATAATATAATTATACATAATTTAGTTACATATAATCTACTATATATATGCTATAACTATATATAATATACACTAATATAATCTTTTAGTTGGGTACTCCACTTGTTCAAAACTTATTACATATTAAATATAACAGCAAAGATTCACATAAAAATGTAAACCCTGCCATGTTTCCAATAATTTGTACTAGCAATAATGCATTGATTACAGATTACAATTAAGCTAGCATTAACAGAAGATCCACTGATATGAGATATAAAATCTTATGAAATTAGGAGGAAGGATATCACAAAAAAGTGCACAATTTTGGTGTACATTAAAATATGTACATTAATTAATTATCAAAACTGAACTTTAGAATGACAAATATATAATGAATCATTTCGCTTCCACAGAATATCTTGACTGAAATATTTCTGATCTATCACTAAATCTGGCTAAAAAGTAAAATCGATGGATACTACTGCTGTGTAATCATTTGGAAAAGTTAATACCAATGTGCAAGCATGGAACTAATGTTAAAATGTAGGTACAGAAGACTACCATTTTAGAGGAAAAGCTGGGAAAACCAATGGGATTCCTTACACACTCACAGAAGCACACTTGTAACAGCACTCTAATAAAGAGCAGCAGTAAAGAGATTTGTATAAAGGACTCATAATAATCTGATTTTGTGGTTCTGAAATAAAATAACTTTGATTGAAATATCCATTACTTTTAGAAACCATTTCAAAGAACTGAAGGTAATGTTAATATTACACATCCTTCCAAGCAAGAATATATTCCATATTTGTTTAAATTTTCCTCCCCAAAATTTCTATCTTTGCAGAAGCTATAAAGAATGAAAGGAAAAAACCAAGTAACCATCATTTAAAAAATTTCTAAAATTTTCATAGGGTGGTTCTGGATATTGAGAGGCCTACAATAAAGGAATGCAGCACAGCCAGAGGGCATTTCCCTACTACACTGAGCCCACAAAGGCATCAGGCAGAATAAAGGGATAAAATGCATTGACCAATCTGTCTCTCAGTATGCAATCAGTCTATATCACAGATTCGTACAACGGTTTGGTTCAGAATGAATCTTTAAAAACCATTCAGTCCAACCTGCACGCAATGAGCAGCAACATCTTTAACTAAATCAGGTTGCTCAGAAGCCCATACAACCTGACCTTGAATGTTTCCAGGGATGGGACAATATGATTTTAGGTGGTGTACTTCAGAGACTAGGACAACTATGGAAGAAGGAGAGAAAAGTTCAACAGTTTGGACCATCCATTGTTTTCTGTGCAGGATACCACTTTGGGGATCCTCTACTTCTTTGGCTGCTTTGGATAATCATGGGGTTCACACTAAAAATTGAGAACAGTTCACTAGTCATAAGTCTCAAGGGACAGGACTACCAGGAAGAACTCTTGAGATGTTCTTTCAGATTGCTTCAAACCACAGTTGTGGCAACTAATAAAGTCACTGTGCTCCAATTCTGAAGAAAAACTGTCCTGAATTATCAATTTAGAAGTAACCTAAGGATGCCGGTAGCCTATATGAGCATGGCAGCTTGATAGACCAATCATTAATTCTCTTAATTGCAACCTCTCTTCCTAAAACAAGACAATGAAAACATAGTTGTTTCAATTTATATGAAAACTCAAGATTTTGCATTATTTTACTGTCTCTTTGGAAAAAAAACAATGAAAGGCTAGCACAAATGTAAAATATTTGCAAAACACCAAATTTTTCATGGTAAACCAATTATCAGATTTACTTTTGAAGTTACGCTATACTATTTATTAAGGATGAGGGATGCAATTCGCAGCAAACTCTTACATTTCTTGAATTCTAGCTTAAAGTAAAAACTGAAAGTGTCTTTTTGAGCTATGAGGGTTTGCAGAGGGACCATGTGATTGAAAGGTTTCAGCAGCACACAAAGTAATTTCTAATTAAACATTAGTGAAAGAATATGATAAAAGAAATAGAAACCACAGTGATACCTTAAAAAATATTTTAAAATTTAGAGAGAAAAGAAAATTGCCAAATTCTTTCCTTGTCTAAAATTTACTCTTCAGTCATGCAAGACACTGAGCAATTTTTTTTCTTATCTGTAAAAGCACTTAAACTGTAGCTTAACCTGGAGCATGTGAGAAATACTACAGAAATCAATAAGAAATAACTGTTAAGTGCTTGAAGATAAGGAACTATTAATGTGAATTGCTAAACAGAACCATGGTTCTCAGCTTATTTGAAGAATAAAGTTTCTACGTTATAACTGAAGAAGTCTTTCTAAAGCACTCTCTTGCAGTTATAAAAATAATCGCTATAGATCAAAATAAATGAATACCTGTCTCCTGGTCATCAGAGGGCTCTGCTCTCCCTTGGAAGTGCTGTCTGGTGGGCCATGGACACAGATTCTGAATCCTGTCATAAGGGAGGCCTTGGAAGAGTCCTGAGACCCTGAAATATGCCTGTTAAATCATTAACCTTTAATCATGTACGTCTGTAATAGGAAAAATGAGTCAGGCTTACTTTTGAAATTAGTAAAGACAATAAAAGTCTAATAGTTGAGTTCAAAGATTCAGGAGCATTATTTCTCCTGATCTTAATTTACAGCATCTTCTGGAAATGAGATTTGAAAGGTACCTGCTCATTTCCTCACTCAGGCTGTGATCATCCTGGAGCTTGATGGTTGTTTACAACACATTTACTCATCTACATACCATGCAGGAAAAAATATGTAATATGGTGGTAATAATTAGCTTTGACTGCAGGCAAACTCCTGAATAAAAGGCTTTATTCATGGTACTAAACAAATGAGGGGAGCTGTGACCTTTTTATAACTTACTGGGGAGACTTTAGCCTTCACAAACAGTTATAGCTATTAAGGAGATGTTTCTCATATAGTCACTTTTTCCTTCTTATTGTGGTATTAGTGCTACTATTTAATTTCATACAGAGCAGCATATTGCCAAGCACATCAAACAGGACAACACATATTCAGATGAGTATGATTAGTGCCATTATCTTAATGACCTGCTTACAAGATTCATAGACCTAAAATCAAAGGAATAATAAAAAAGTCAGCAATTGTGTGTTTGGGGTTGGTTTAACTTTTTTTCATTAATAAATGGGATTTTTGCTTGAAAATGTTGAGAAATTATGAATATAACTGCAGATAAATATTTCTTTTACTTTGAAATTATAAAATTGGAACTTCCTAAAAATCAGATTATTCTATTTTCTGCAACTGGGCCATTCTTAATATGAATTCCTTAATTTCATATAAACTTAAAGGCCAAATATGGTAATATCATGGACTTCTTTTTTCAAACAAAAAGTTTGCTTAGGTAGGTAAAAACATGTGACTTGCTATCCTGGGTCAGAATAAGTTCCGCCTGTTATAGTATATGATTTGGAATCCAGAGGGAGTTTTAAAAATCCTGCAGCAGGCTCATAAATGTTATCTGCCTCATACCCTAAGTCTCTTCCTAATTAATAACAGAATCAAGACTGCTTTTATCTCAAAGAGTAAAGTTTAACACTCATTATATCACATGCTTTTAGCTAATTAGGCTGACACTGGACTGGACTGCTCTACTAAAAAAGTTTGATTCCTTTCCTGATTTTGGTGAATTCTTGATCTTTGTAACATCTACGGTGAAAAAATATTGTCACTTAAATTTTAACCCTATTGAATGTGCCCTTGTGTATTAGAATAGAGGCAATGAATTCACATTGTATCTCCTCTGCATGTTTGATATTTTATTCACTGCTTTCTTGTGTTGCAGGCTTACAAATCCATCTGTCAACATCTTTGCTACATCAGTGCTACAGGAAATTCTAGGTCTGAAACTGAAACCTCTTCTGTAGCATTACTTGTGATGAATGGTTACGAGAGCTCGAATATTTAGCAATATATTCTTTGTAAATATTTCTCTTCACTCTGTTTTTATGGTATTAAGAACCCTTTGTAATCCATTTCCACAGGTAGAGTCAAGAGTTTCTTACGCAAGGAAACTTCCAACTGCTGTTGCTTTCACTGCAAGAAACAAGAATACAGAAAAGCTATATAACAGACGCAGAAAGAAAAATAAAACTACCAGAGCATTAAACTGTGGACTGCATTTATGCAGATAATCAAAACTGATATGGAAGTTCCAAGGCTGAAGATAACTCATACACTGTTTCATGCACTACTTAGTGGCTCATATAAACAGGCCCCTTCAACTGCAGTAATGCTGTCGGTTCAGAAACAATTAATATTACTGGCATCCTTTTTTCTTGGTCACAACCTGACAGATTAAGGTGGATATAAACCAGAAATCGTCACAATGTGGCTAAAGGATGTTCACAGCCATGATGAATCCTTGGTCTGCTATTACTGACTCAAAGGCTGCTTTCTTCCTAGGGAGTATCAGTTCCAGGGTAATAAATCCAAGCTTTCATAAACTCAATATTCTTTAATGATTTTTTAGAAATAATGATTTGAAATTGAAAATAAAAATTGGATGTGTTGAATTAATACCATACTTACAACAGTCTATTTTCTGTGGGCCGAAGTATCAGGAAAAAAATGAAAGCTGAGCCTTTTGGATCACTTCAGATGTGAATACATATAGGTGATAAATGCATTATTATACACATGATTTCATACAAAAGGAATATAAAAAACTTCCCCTGTAGAAAAATGTGATATTTTCTCTAAATGTTTCAACTCAAAGAATGTTTTACAGGTTTTGCATATGAACCAAGTCTGGAAAGCTCTTGCCAAAAGATTTCTGGTTTCTTTACTGCAATTGCTGTTCCAAGCCTAGAATTCAGAGTGGCTATATGTTACTGAATTTTTGATGTGCTGATTTCAGACTAGCCCTATTTTGAGAAGGATGTCTTTTGTGCAATTTTTGAGATAAAACATATGCAGATAAGGCCTTTTGGAAGATGTATTCAGTGGCGGAGTGATCAGTCAACATTCATTTTGTGGCTGGTTACGGTACTAATTTCTGCATTAAGACCAAATTTTTGTTTAAATTCAGTGTTTCAGGCAGCATTCATGCACTGACTCACTGAATGCTAAATTAAAAGCTAACTTGAAAGCAAATGATAAATCTTCATAAATTCACTCTTATTATCATCCTCCATTTCCTACCAAATCCTTCCTGGGGTTTTATGGCTTTCTGATAGTTTAGAAACATTTCTATACAGAATTTTACAATTTCTGTTGAATGGAGGTCTTTAGGTCTTCATTTTTGGTGGTAGTGGTAGCTATCATTCCCTTCATGTGTCACTAAGTGAGAATATGACTTTCGATTGAGAATGTCAGGGAAATATAAAATAATTAACTTTGAGTTTATATCCTAACATACTTAACCAGTTTATAATTCCAGCTATTTTGGTGGAGTAAAATCATCTTTCTTTTACTTCCTGAGGCTGAATATCCCCAAAACAACTGCTTAAAGCTCTCTCTGAAGGATGATGTGCACAGCTCCATTTATGAATCATCTTTATTATCTCTGCTTAATGGGTTTGAGGGTGCCTTGGATTCTCTTATATATTGCTTTAAATCCCATCCGTTCTCTTTTTAGACTCAACAGTGATAAACAGCTGGAGGCAATAATTGGATATTCAGTCCTTTCATACGCCCTGCCTAACCTTCACATTCCATGGACAGTCTGCATGCACTGCAAATTGCAGCCAAGTGGATGCAGTCAAACTAGCAGGCAGGAGACATGTAACTTCCCCAGCACCATCCTGACAAACAAGGGTTGCTCCTTCTCTCAGCAGAGAGAAGCCTCATGCAGTCTCTTCTATTTACTGCTCTTTGTTCCGTTAAAGGTCATTTCTTTTTACACATGATTTGTTATTCCCGTCTGCATCGAGTGTGTTTCCTTTAGAAATGACCTATTTGTAATCATAATAACGCATTCCACTTACATATTATTGTCGAATAACGAGAGGCTTTGGGGTTTAACAGCACTGCTTCTTTCACTTCCCGTCCAACAACTATTGAGGCGTGCCACTATATTAAACTATAACATACAGTCTTCTTAAATACCCTGTTGTTTGACCAGCTTTAGATAAACTGCATGCATTACCTGATTACTTATATATTCAAGGATAATCTCATGAAGTCTATGCTGTCTCAGAGTGGAGAGCAGTATCTGCCAGGAAATATAAACCATGGAAAATTATTGACTTGATAACATCCTGATTCCCAGATGTTGTCATTTTAAATATTTAGATTTTCTTCTAAACAGCAACAATGCAATTTGAAAAGAATCCTGGGAATCTCAGCAACTGAAAAAGTGTCAGGGAAATTGGTCTTCAAATTTTTTTCTGAAGAGATGGGAAAGTGTTATGGATCCAAAAAGTCTCTCTGTACATGTTCGTCTGATATCTAAAATACTATTATATGAGGTATTTGGGTAAGATAGAATAGTGTGGTTGTTTCTTTTTCTTTCCTAAGCCACTTTTTTTATTTCATACTATTTCTGGAAAAGGCTAGAAATGAAGCCATTGCTCTTGGCAGAGAAAGGAAGAAAAGAGAAGTATTTACAGGACACGGAAGGATACTGAGAGATACTAAGACTCCTAGGATGTTTTTCACAGAACACGAAATTTAAACACAAGGGAGTACCAAGATCAGTCACTTGGAATGAGCTGTCATTCTGTTTGTACCATCAGTTCAGAGCAAACATATAAAATACCCCAAAGGTAAATATTTCCCCCTTTTTATCTGTTTTTGAAAAGGAATTAACACCTTATACAAGAATTTTTATCTGTATCCTATTGAGCTAACTGTATTATGAATTTCCAAAAGAAACAGTATTAAAATTACAAAGAAATTTCTTTGTTCATTATCTTACTGGCATATTTTCTCTCTAGATTTATTTCTATTATTACCGAAATGTTTTTACCCGTTGCAGGCTCTTTTTATATAGTTGTTTATGTACAAGCAGCTAAAAAAACCCCAAACGAACAAGCAAACAAACAAAAATGAAAGGGCTTTTGAGATGGAAAGATCTCAAGGAAGAGCCCACAGGAAAAAAAGAACCATTAAGATATATTTTACAAAAGTATCATTTGGAATCTAACAAGGATACTTGAGCAAAAAAATAGATGCAAAATGTTTTTAAATAGTGAAGAACATGGACCCTTCAAACTCATTTTCAGGAGACACTGAAGTGTTCTCTGTCCATGCTTCATGTAGTACAACAAACGGATTGTGTACTACTAATTTCAGAATACTCTATTCTTCTTCCCCTTAAGGGTGAATAGGCTACTAATGCATAAAGGACTTTAGTTTATAAAGTGTCAAGTATTTCCCTCTCCTTGAACATGAGAGCCACAAACAACATCTTTGAGGCAAGCATAAAACTCTCTATTTGTGCATCCTGTACAGTTTGTTGGTTCATGATAAAGTATTTCTGAAAATACTTTAAATTTAAATATGCCTATAAACACTTCTATGCTAAGATGTTTTCTTTAGAGTTGGGATGTCCTCTGCGTTACTAAATACATAGTTATGAGTGCTGGGCTTGCTATCTTCTCAGTTCCCAACATCTAAAACTCGCACAGTCTCAGCTGTTACTTCCTTTTCCTAAAAATATCTATTCCATTCCCAGTTTTTGTGCACATTCCCTTGTACATATTTTAAAGGCTGATCTCTTTTAGTAAGATACAGAGCCACTGTTTTTCAAATTCTGCTTCCAATTTTATTTCCTTTGCATATTTGGATACTTCTCTTGTATAGCCCAGAAGAATGAGAACTGTTTATATTCTTGCTTCTTGATCTCCCCATAGTGAGGCTATAGAAAGACCTGGACCTAGAACCACACTCCTTCTCTACTCCCTAGAAGTTTTCACAAATCAAGAATGAGAACAGATTTTTCATTTTTATATTGAGCTTAGTTTCCTCTTCCTGTCTCCTCTGGAGTATGTTGTCAAATCATATGTTTCCATTTTGGGACCTGGAAAAAGACTTTTCTAATTTGAGCTACAAGCAAAACCTGCATATTTCTGAGGAACACATTGCCTTCACACTTGCCTTTCTCCAAGTTATCTACTTTTTCTTTGACTATTCAGCATTCTTCTCTCCTTTACACTCATCTGCTTGTCAGGTGCAAAATCTGTAGTTGGAAGTCTCCACTTCCAATCTCTTTGCATTCCTCTCTCAACTACTATCCACTCTATTTAGAGAACGCAAACTTTTAGAATTTTAAAATCTATGACTGAGGCCTATTTTGAAAATGAAAGTAAGGTAAAAAAAGGACTTGTATTTCACCAGAATGAGCTAACAAGATATTAATACAGAATCAGCACTGGAACACCTGCTGCTTTTCAAAGGATATATATCACATCACCAAAAGAAGAAGGAAAGAATTCATTCCCAAAAGGAATTGATGTTTAGTGGTGTCAGAAAGAAAAGAAAGTGTTTGAAAACATTAATGGCATTATAATTTTAATTTTCATGAATTAAGGTTTCTGAACACTCGTGACTTATTAATCTGTCTATGTCCCTTACCATGAGTTAAAACTAAACCTCTAGAAGCATCACACCAGAATTTAGAAGTCTTCTAGTACAAGTTTCAGAGGTAATTACAGTCCATGATGTATTTATAGATTTTTATGGAACATTGGGATAAAAATAATGAGTAAAAAGGAAATGAAGGTTGAAAGAAATATTTTGCCATCACTAAGACTAATTACCATGTATGAGGAAGCAAGACATATTGTCCCACATGATTTTCCTAAATACCAAGGAGCTCATAGAAGCACTCTGCTTTCCTCTACACTTGTGATAAAATATTTTCCCTTTTCTTTATAGAATTACTGAAGTGCCCAAAGGAAAATATTTTTGGCCTCTGTAAGTCTTGAGTGGCATGACGAGAAATCAATAAAAAGTATATATAATGCAAAAACAAACTAAAAAGGCTACCACTTCCCACAAATCTTGCTACAACTATTATTGTGCTTTGGCTTAGGAAATATACAGATAAGTTATCTGATTTTCCTCCAGAACACATTGATTTCTCTTAAAGCTGTTTTCTAAGAGATGTAAAAAACTTTCCAGCCAGTCACGCTTCAAAACCTCTTATTAAAAGCTACGTTTTCAATTGCACTGTTCATCAGCCTTGTCTTCCAGAAAAGGAGCAAATGCCAAACAAGTCCACTTGCTTACTTACTTGAAGGGAAAAGGGGCTAAGTAGAAGTAAAAATATGCTTGTGCCTAATGAAGGAGAAGAAAGCTAATAGCTAATTGGTCACAAGTTGCTGGATGCATTTATTTGCCTAATAATAATCTTTAATCTTTAATCTGTTTTGGCTCTAGAAAAAATGTCAGAAAAAATCCCAGATAATAAGGATTCCTTTTTGACAAAAAAATCATACTTGTGACAAAAGATTCCTACATTTTATTGGTTTAAGATTCTTTCATTTTATTGATGATTGTCTTGTTTGCATTTTCTTTATCTTCTGGCTTACCTTGTCTCGAAAAATTCAGCAACTTCAAAAAAGTTACTTAAGGACAGCTGCACTTCCCAAGAAACTGAAATACCAGCCTAGGACATGTTATGATAAGAATTAGAATCCTTTACTTTGTGCTTCCTAGACAGCAGGAATTGTAGGAAGCTAATTTTTACTCCTTTCCTCACTGTCTTCAAGTTTTATTGATATTTTAAGCTCTTAGAAATAAAAACAACATTCTACTCATTGTTCTACCTAATAGCTGAAAAAAAGTTCCCGTACTGGCTGTCAGTCCAGAGGGCATTTCTTTTGCTCTCTGCGGCAAGGAGCTCCTACTGATTCCATTGACAACGTAGGGAGGAATTTCTTGTAGAACAATCTGGAAGACCCATTTGCTTTACAAGGAAAAACAAGTCAATGATCTCAAAGGTCTTTCCCAACCTAGTTTATTCTGTGATTATTCTGTGAAAACCTTGCTACTTCTGTCCCTCCCAAAAGTTTTGAAGCATACCACATGAAGAATTATATAGTCATTGCTCTGTGCAGGTACAAGACACATGTTCTACATGTTAGGTAAGATTTGACAGAAGTGATGATGATGACTTCATGCTCAGCCTTCATCACAGGTCTTAGCCAAATTACTTCCAGTTATGTAAGTACACTCAGAGCTGATGGGAATGCCTCAAAAAATCAAGGAAGTGAGGAAAGGTACTTGTACTGCCAAAAAAATTTGTGAGACTGCACAAATAAACCAGAGCTGTAAACCTAACTCTTTTGTTGGCTTTTAGCACATTCATTATTTAACAAGGCTTTGAAACAAATGCTTCTATTGCTGTCTAAACAACTACACAGTTTTGAAACTTTTTCAGCTTTCTTATACAATCTAGGCTTCTCAGCTGCCTGTCTGAGGCCCATTAGATATTTTAAGAGCCTAATTCTCTTAGAGTAATCTATGTGTTAGCAGAAAGATGCATATTACATTTGTAATTAATTCTCAGCTGGCAAAATAGTAAGAAAAAGTCTCTCATAAAAAAAGATAATAATTATAAGATCTTAAAGGACATAAGGATCCTTTGCAAGACTTTTAACTTCTGAACTACAAATGCAGTTATGCTTTTGTCCTATTTTTACCCTAAAATGACACTGAAAGATTTTTATTAATAAAAAGTAAGGGATTACATAGACATAATATCACAGAGCTGTTATTTAAGAATTAACCATGTATTAAACAATGCAACCCCTTTCAATGCTGCATATGTACATAATTAATTTATACACAGTTTTACCTGAAAAGAATAGTCTTTGAAGATAAGTATTTTTTAATTGATGGTACTTTTAAAGGGATGCGGTGTTTTAAATTAAATTACATTAAATGCTTTTGTGTTTACTCTGCATTAAACCCTATTTTATTTATTGTCATCTTCCCAGCATGGTCTCATCATGGTTGAAGAGGGCTGCTAATGCTATTTATATTATGCTGCACTGTCCTCTAATTGACCTTGTTTGTGCAACGGAATGGCTGCTTTTCTCAAGCTGCCAGCTCTTTATTGCTGCATTTTGACCATGCACTAGTGGCTCTTTGTGCTGCTTTTGAGTTCAAGAATCAATACTGCATTCCCCACAGCCAATAAAGGAAGCTGACAGCATGAATTAACTGAGTGTAGCCAGTTGCATGGAGGGCCATTGTCTTTAAGAAAAATCCGGACGATTACAAGCCTCCATTGCTTAGTGGAGATTTTAATGCAAAGCGCGAGGTTGCTGTAATTTAATTTTGGCCTGCTGCTCTGACACACTCCCCTTTTCTATTGCTTCATGGAGTCCAAGCTATTAATGGCTGCAGACCAAAACACATAGGGAGACAAAGGCAAATAGTCACAGTCACACAGTAGCAGCAGTTACTTCTGATTTAACACCAATTTTTCATTTGCATTTAGTGGAATTGACAGAAACTCTTTTTTTTTTCTGCTTCTCAGACTTTGCCCTTTTGAATTCTTACATACAAAATAAGCTAAATGAAAGCAAAACATCCAAACAACAGAATCACAGTGTGGTGGCATGTCTTGAACTGACACCTAAAGGAAGTTTGCACATGGTGCAAAACTGGAAATGTGTGCAATGCCCAGGACTCTCTCCCCTCTAGTCTTACTGAATCATTTAGTAAGGGATGCTGCTTAGACACATCTGCTGCAAAGTGTTGCAAAGAAGAATGCACAAAAAAGGCATGTTAAGGAAATTTAAAGTTAACAGTAGGACTTCTGCTGCTAAGAGCAGAAATGAAATCACTTTTTATTTTTAAAAGAGGAATGGCTTTTATTCAAGATGCTTTGATATTGAAAGCTGTAGTTCCTTATGACAGATAGTATTGTTGATTCAAATGGATTCAAGCTCAGTTATTCAAAAGGACAATGTGTTATGTACAAACCATTTAACTCAAGCTTTTAACTTGTTTTCTCTGTTGACAGTAGTGTGAGAGATTGTCTGAGCAGTAATCTTTCTAAAGCAATGCCTGAAAAGTTTTATCCACTTACAACTTCTATAAAAAAATCCAAGGCTCTTGATGCCTACTGCCTGTTTACCTGCCATATAAATGTCTCATGAATTTACTTGAGATAAAAAAGTTGAGGTTAAGCTTAATTTAAAGGATATTTCTTCTAGACCATGGGTCATGGAAAAAAACACAATGCTTTTATCTCTTCTGTCATTGGCCATTTTGGCCATCAAAGGGTTAATCACCTTCTTCTGCAGCCAGAGTATGGAAGCATTTCAGGAGGATGAACCACCCCACCCCAAAGCAGCAGTTAGAGAGAGCTTATGGACTATGATTAGGAGATATCTTATTAGCTAAGTTAACTTTTAGAATGGCAAAACACAGTGAGTTAAAGCCCAGACTAGCTTTTTTTAAACTATATAATGTGATAAAGGGAATGGAGAAAATAACAGTCAAGAGCTTGACTAGGTATTTCTTTATTCTTACTGACACTGTTTGAAGGTGTGTGAACAGAACTACACACAAATAATGCAGGGGTGCATAAGAGGTGTTGGGGCTAACAAAAGGCATATTTCCTGCCAAAATGCAAAACGCCAGGGGACTTATTCCATCAGCAAATCCAAGAGATGGGAACTTACAACTACTCTGAAAAGAAGAAAGCTATTCTCTTCATTCTGGAGATGGGAGCTAAGAGTTGATCTTACATTTTAGGAGATAGTCATGAATGCTCAGAGTAATTTTCCCTGAACCCTCATATTTAGGGGTCCTTTACTGGCTATTCTTAATCAACTTGCAGTCATGTGCCACAGCTCTTCCTCTCTGAAAACACACTTAACTTTATCTTTCAAGAGATCCTTTTTGATAGACCACATTTTGCACAAATTCACAGAGCAAGTCATAAATAATCCTAAATTTTTTTCTAATGTGGAAAGTTTTGAAATTACCAACTGTGAACTCAGTTTTTCCACAGTAGAAACATCTTACATAACCCAGTATAAAGAAGAAAAAAACTAACAAAAAAATTTAAAAACCAACCATACAAAAACAAACAAACAAACAAAAACGCCAAGGTAAAAGTAATTTGAAATGACCCACAAGTGATCATTATCCCTTGTACTGCAAAATGATGAAACTGGAAATCAATGGATCTATGAAAGAAAGGATCGATAGATATAAGGAATAGTTAAGCACTGTAAGGGAAAGTACCAAGGTGACAATAAATATAATCTAGGCAGACAAGCTGACTCATGGGGAGGAACTCAATTCTGTATGTAACATGGGCTTGACCCAGCTCCAGCCAGCAACAATTAAAATGATATGACTGACACCAGAAGGATCAGATGTGGATGCTGAATGCATTTTTAAGTACTTAAGTTGCTCACTGAGAACTCATTTTGAGCTGCTAACCAAGTTCAGCACTAAGATGCCCAAATTCATCTCCCCTGGACTAAAAACAAAGGTACTTGCATTTATTATTGGAAGGTAGAACATGGCACCAGCTGTTGAAAAAATATCATCAGTCATAAATGATCAAAAGTTACCCCTATTCACAGAAGATTATTTTCCAGGCTAATTTATTAATAAACTTGAAAATATATTTCAGACCTTGTAAAAAAGTTGACAGCTAGGAAGTTTAGAATCGTTAGCAAGACCCAGTTTTTCAGGCAGAAACAAGGGCAGAGCACACCTAGCTTAACTTTGAAAATAATATATCATTAGGATTAAAGCCAGAAAATGATATGGAACTAAGGTAAACTGAATTTGCATTCTTCAGTTCAAAAGAAGAGTTGTTTTGATACCACTGTGGTTTATTTACAGTGCATACACGTGTTCCTGGGAATAAATGTTTATTAAAATTGTACTTCTCTCTTTTTTTTTTTAACTGTGTGTTTTTTCCCACAGTCAGGTATTCAGTAGTAAAGCTATTCCAAGTGCACTTTATGTATAAAAATACTGTTGAGATTTCAAAGGGAAAAACGAGCATAGAATTTGGCAAAACAGCAGTTTTTTAAATGCCAGTAGTCATCACTAAATTCTGCACATTTGTAACAGGACAGTAATTTCTTTTCCTGCCACTAATGAGAATTGAATCAATGATTATGTTTGCATACATAACAGAATATACAGTAACTCAAGCAATGTTCATATTTAAATCACAAGCAAATTAAAACTTATGCTTTGCAGATGTGTTTATTTGTTATTTCTTGAAACCTTTGAAACTAATATTAGCTAATGAGGCTAAAAAGGTATTGCTCCTGCCATTATTTTAACGTTTTTACCTATCTTACAAATATTAATTTTGCTTGGATATGCTAGATACAGTACAAATAGGAAGAAACATGTCCCACCTCAGATGCTGTTCCATTTCAGTGAGTACAAACAATACTTACTAATAAGCTGGAAAATAATATTGGTACATAGTTAGTACACAATCACAACATTTTTAAATTTCCAAGAGTACCAAGGGTCCTTGTTTATCCCTCAAAAGGGCATAATTTGTCTAAGTTTTGAGAATCAACACATCTCATTTTTGTGAAACCTGAAGGAGTGTGGCAAGCTTTAGGTATGCCTGGAGAGGATCCTTCCCTCAATGAGAGACTATCTAGAAAAAATATTTTACACTTTTTTGATTAAGCTTTTAGATGTCTATCTTCAGAGCCTAGCAACTGAACTTTGTTATCTGACTTAGTTCTGATTGCATTCATATTATTATTATTATTAGTAGTAGTAGTAGTAGTAATACTAGTATTGTAGAAATGTTGGAATCTTCTCCCAAGCAAAAGGTAAGGCTTTATCCCCATCAATACATAGATAAAAGTGATTTCTTGTTTAATGACTTCTGTGTCAAGGTAGATGGGAAGAACATGTTATGCCTATCAAATGATCTATTTTCTTAAAATAATTTATAGGCTGTATAAAAAGGTTACTCACTTCACTTGCTACCAAAATGGATATACAAGGTAACCATATGGTGTGAGTAATACTTTCAGAACAGTTTTTAGGAAGGGAAAAGAAGAATATCTTATCACATAAAAGCCATGGAGAATTTAGGAAGAGAGAATACGATCAACTCATTTAGAATTTGGAGAGCATATTAGGGTTAACACCTCTAATGATAACTGCCACTTGAGCTTTCATAATGAAATGCTTCAATTTTAGGCCTCATCTGAAAGGCAGATCACACAGAGAATAGTCTGAAACTCTTTAATTGCCTTGTATAACAATACACATTTCTAAGTAAGTGAATGCATTACAGCTTTGACTTTTGTTCTGATCATTTTGTGTTACAAATAGAAGCACACCCATCGTTCTTCTCATCGGTTAGAAATTTTAATGTTGGTGCATAGGATATTCATTCTGCATAATTCCTTTTACTTGTAATAGGAAATGTCTGGTTATACCTTTTACACTGAGAAGAGAACTGAAGCCATTGTCCTTGTAAAGACTGCCTTTGCTTTGGCTAAAAAACTATGTCAGTGTGAACTAGCATTTGTGTCCTTTGCAAAGCTACAAAGCAGAATAGTACATTTGGAAAAAAAATGTGTCTAATGACCAGTGTCCGCTTCTGACATTTTATGTTAATAAACTGTCTTGCACACAGCTCTTATTTACACTTAGGTGAGTCGTCACAAATGTATTAACATCAGAAAAGTTACTCCAGATTTACATCTGCAAAGCTGAATTTGGCTCTGTGTGGGGACATACAGCTGTTATTGAGTAGCCTCTCATCAGAGGTTTTGGAGCCTGTACAGAAGAAATGTTTAGAAGCAGATGAAGATGTAGGCGAGCAAAGGTTGTCTATTTAAGACAGTGGCAAGTCTAGCAATTTGACAGTAATGATAAAGCTCTAATACCAGTCATGTTTGTTGACTTGTGCAGTGGAGAGCCAGCCACCTTTTTCTGGCTGTTTCCACGTGCTAAATGAAGATACTGCCACCTACTTCTTGAGATGCTGTGCGATTTAATTAATAGTGTTCTAAAGGACCACATGAATCTTATTGCTGCTGGGATTTGTCCACTGCATACATTTGGTATTTTGAATCAACTGCAAGTATCCTGACATCCATATTTCCAATATTGAAGGAAACATATTATTACATAGAAGGTGGCAAGAAGTAACAGTTTGGGGAGTGTGTCACAGACTCTCATTGATTTATAGAGGTATCATGTGCCTTTCCATGGGCTTACAATCTCTTCTTCCTTACACTGATTGCATCCATCTAAATAATGGGGAGCATATGGCTTTACTTTTAAACACTGGCACAGATTTCAGTCAAGCAGCTCATAGGTCGTAAGTCACAGATGATACCTAGTTCTAGAAGAATGATGATATCAGCAAGCCAAGATTCCTTTAGGAGGAGCAGAGGAAGGCATAGGGGCAGCATGGCCCTGCCTGGATCCTATCAGGATGAACTTTTCTGAAGGCATTGCACGAGAACATGTCTGAGGGAGCATGCAATATACAAAGTATTGGAGACATCAAGGTTATTTGGGGGGACAGAAAACATATAAGATCTTTTTATCTTGTAAGCCAGAAAATTAAAGGCCATTAGAGGCTTCTACCCCAAATAGTTCCATTCAGATCAGACTATAATTCAGGAGAGACAGAAAGGTAGAGCTAAACTGGTGTCTGCACTTGGCCAACCAGCCTGAAGAGAGACACACCCTGCAATTACTTGTGCTAATCAAAGTACATAAAAAATAATGAAATAATACATTAGAAACAATGTTACAAACCATTCAAGTCTATAAAATACAATATAGCCTTCACTTCTAAGTGTTAATAAAAACTTAATTTCTTCAACAAATTTTCCATTGTAAAAATGTAACCAACGCTTCTATTAAAAGATTAGCTTTCCAGGCAACAGATAAAATCTTTAATCTGAAAAGCTGATATTAACATTGTGTAGTGGCTTTTTGCCTTGTCTGGTCTTCCAGAAATTATTTTTAACATTTTAAAGAAACCTATTTCCTTTAATGATAGTGATTTTGGTTTGCATTAGATCATGTACTATTGATTTTAATTTTTTTCTCATGACTTTGAGCCAAATTCTGTAATCTTGCCTTTTTATTAAACACTTGTGGACATCCCTCTTGAGCTAAAACATCACGTGGTCATTTGGTTTCTGAGGTTTTTAATAATGTATTTTAAGCACAGAATACATTTGACTGGGGAATTCTTTTGTGCCACCATTTTGTTATTGCCTTTTGAAAGCGGAAGAAAAACCCTATCAATATTTTATTGAATATAACGATTTGTGCGGTTTTTGTCTGTGAATATGCAAGGCAATGAACCAGAGTTGTCTGAGACAGACCGATGTCAGTACTGTCAAAACCAATGCAGTGCCTCCAAATACAGGCAGTGAAATGTAGAGCAGAAAGTTCACTCAAACACTTTTTTCTTGAAGAGTGTGCAGTTTCCAGGCTCTCCTTAACCCCATGCTGTCTGCCAAGAGCACCTGCAAAAAAAGGAAAGGCATTTTCTAAAACAAAGCAGGTCTTTCTAAGAACATTTTGAAATAAGTTTCCATGATGTGCCAAAGTTGCAGGACAATAGTAAAATCTACTGGTTGGAAATAGCCCAGTGAAATATACTGACTGACTAAATATTTTTGTGCTTTTTTGGAAAAAAAAAATAAAATAAAAATTTCAGTTTGTTTAAGGCAGAGGTAGAAAAAAAATCAGATGATGTTAAATATTGATTTAGAACCTTCATGCTCATCATTCAAATCTGAAAATGTGAACCTTCTCTTCTTTAACCAGAGTGTAAGTTAGTAATTCAAGCTTTAATTCTGATTCTATGTGTTCACACTATTGTATTATATTCAGCAACAAAGAACACATAGGCTATTTACTGTGCATATACAATCCATAACAACTCTCCATCTTGAAAAGTTGATTATTTACAGCTGCAATCCTTATTCATGTGCTTAATTTCACAGACTTGAACAGTTGCATTGCCAAAAGAAATACCTACCTCCATCTTTGACACATAAAGACCCAATTCTATGGATAATAACAAGGTGAGTGCTTAGACAATAAAGGTAGGAGTTAAGGAAAGAGCAGGGCTCTAAAAGGAAGATGTTGCAGCAACAGTAGGTGCATGTAAAGTGTTTTATAAAATCCTAAACCGATCAAACACATGAGATGAAGAATCTTAAGAAATCAAAACATCCTATTGCTGCACAGTCTGTGATTTTACATGTTGTACCTGAATACCTGGTTGCACATCTGGATGAGAGAGAAGCAAGTGCAGTTTAAAAAGAAAATCATATACCAGGGAGGATTGAAATTATCTATGACAGAAGAAAAATATGTAACAGCGATGCAGAACTGTAATTCATGCAACATGACCTAATTATTTTAAAGGAAATGCCAGCAGCATTTTAAAAGCCTATGGATACACAATTGTTAAAATTTAATGCTGGTGTTTGCATGTATCAGAATTTATGGAAATTTGCGTAAAATTTTCACTTCTGTTTCATCCAGGTCAGCTCTGAAACAAGACTGTGACCTCAGAAGGGTTATTCAACTTAATAAAAATTTTAAATAAAATAAATAAGTAATGCCAAGTCATAGCTCATTTGCAGGACATCAATCATACATTTGTAACTTGTGGATTAAATAAATACAAGGAAGAAAAAAAATAACTCAAGGCCCAGCAGAACTCAACATTTTATATTTGTTCTATTCATTTCATATATGAACACAGCACATTTTCTCAGGCTAACCCAGAAATAACCTGGCATCCATCCACAAGTGCAATACAATTCAGTAAAATGCATTTTCCAGGATCCTTTTTAAACAATAAATGAGAAGAAAATGTCCAGCATATCACTTTTAGTAAGGTTTTGTCTCTCTGAGATGTGGTGCTTCCTCATCCACCTCTCTGCAGAGAGGTGCTTCATGTCTTGGCAACATTCAACTCATGTGATACCAGTGAGAAACTGGCATGAAGAGCCAGTTCACCAGGCACTCTCTGACTTCTCTCTGCATGCTCTGCAGACCCTCCCTGCTCTATGTAGGTGACAAATTTTACTGTCTGCAGTGAAAGAGGCAGCACATTGGAGCTATCACCCTATCTGTCCTTCACCTGTAAACTCCTTTTCGTGACTGTAGGAGAAGTAATCTTGCTTGCTAAAGTTATCACTAAGTTATGGGCAATGGCTCCTGAACCAAATCTTGCTTTCATGGAAAAGATCTCTATAGACACCTGGACAATTCAGAAGCTGCTGGGGCTGGCATAGCAGTGGGATTTGACACTGCCTTTCTACTTGAACTTGAATGGCTCTTACCCAGCAAACAGAGCTAGGAAAAGAGGTTGTCAGGGAGGGTAGGAGAGCCCACAGTATGCAAGGGACCCCACAATATGCAATGTTCCTATTGCCTGAATATTGAGATGAGACAAGGTTTGGAGGAGAATTGCTTCTC
This sequence comes from Bombycilla garrulus, assembly GCA_013400315.1. Classification (NCBI taxonomy): domain Eukaryota; kingdom Metazoa; phylum Chordata; class Aves; order Passeriformes; family Bombycillidae; genus Bombycilla; species Bombycilla garrulus. The sequence continues at coordinate 942,346 of VXBU01015306.1, forward strand.
TTCTGTTTCAACTACTTCTGTCACATTTTGAGAGCTCTGTGTGGAACTGTTTACTGGGTTTTATGCTCTGAGGTAGTTTAATTCCATTATCTATTACCTAGCAGCCATCTGAGATGTTTAGCACCACAGGGTAAAAGGACATAGTGATGCCCATTGCCCCCACTAATGACACCCAAATGATCATGCCCTCCTCTCAACCTGAATACAGAATGTCCTTGCAGGATAGAAATGAATGTGACTCTTTGTGCCATGGCACCAAATGAAGTCAGTGACGAACTTTTACTCTGCAAAGAGAGAGCAGATAATTAAGTAGTAAAGATTATCGTGATTTTCTCCTGACCCAGAATAATCCAAACATTTCAGCTGAAGGAGATCTCTTCCCAAAATTGCAACACTAATGATATGAGCTAAATATTGAAACACATATGTAAAGCTTGTCCCTCTGCATACCCAACTGGTGCCGTTTTGGATTCTTGCCTTTTTTTCCTTATATATTCTCTGGATTCTTTACACATATACTTGTAGCCTATTGTATTAGTGGCTAGTTTTCCCAGTAATTTTCCATGCTCTTTCCCTAGGCAGAAAGACAAATCTATCTATAGGGCCCCTATCTGTCTTGGCTCTCCCTGGCTAACAAGGTTGAGAACAACTCTTTGAGACACATTTTCGTAAGCAAAGTACAGCTAGTACTAAGAAGAGGGTCCAGAGAAGGGGCATGACCTGAGGGAGGATTGCATCACCCCTTGTCCTCCTAACTAGTGCTTTTTGTCAATTATGCTAATTTGCCAAGCATAAAACTGTATTCACCCCTGTGGGGATGGGCTTTTGTGGACATGCTTTCATAACTGCTCCTGGAGCTCCAATAAAGATCCACTTTTATATTGCCTCCTACATTAATATTATCTAGAAAGTGTGTGTTATTTCATTTCTAGATTGAAAAAGGCATCACAACCCTTCTCTGAAATAAGAAACAGTGAATGTCATCAAAAGAGTAATGCCATGCAAGACAACACCACAAGGTTTTATCTCCTCAGAGGTGGGAAACTACTTTCAAAGCTTCAAAGACAAGCTTTGTCCCCCTTCTTTAGTGGAAGACCTGAATTTGGCTAATTAGTGATAAACTAAATGGAAGAAATAAAAGAAACATGAGGACCCTTTAGGTTAGACCTTACAATGGCGTCCTTTGCTGAACTCACCTATACCAGTAGCTGGCATTACTGCTGAAATGTACTGACCTGTCTACTTCCACTCAATATCAGTGACAAAATCTTTCCATTATTCACCCTTAGGGCTGTATTTAACTAATTGGGGGGAGTTTTAGTGCTCCTGACACTGAGAGACAGATACCCATGGCTATAGTCAGTCTTGGTGTAGCAACTGCCCTTGAATTCTGGCTCCAGCGTACGGGTCAGTTAGCATCAGCTTACAGATTTCTGAGCTTTAATTTATTTATTGAGGCCAAATGACTTCTGTAGAAGCTGCAGCTATTCAACACTTCTCAAATCAGGAAATTTCATTTAGAACCCTAGGGAAAGGAGTTAGTATCTGGGTTTTAGGTAGTGAAGTTTTTGTCTGTTAGGAATGAAACTAGTGGTGTGATTTAGGCAGGTATTTTGCTCTTGGCTCCACAGGTTCCTACTAATCATACTTAGGTCTGACTTGTACCATACCACAATTGACTCAGTCTTTGGACTTCCTTGACTTAACATTGTCAGATTAAGGCTAATTTCCACCAGTTGTGTGATAAACTTGTTTTTCAAAGGGAACCAGATTCAATCAGTAGTACACCAAGACAGTGCCTGCCATTTGCTGAATTTGATGTGCCTTGCTGACAGTGGCAGGGATAAGCAGAGCATCAATGGTATGGAAACCACAGGGTGTTGAATCAGAGTCCCCATTGCTTTGCCAATGAATCAGCTTTTAAGAGGAAATATGTGGTCCATATGTCCCAAAGCAAAGTCTGTCTGGCGTTTGCTGCTCTGGAAGAACTGTCGAGTTTAGCAATTTAGTCATGATTAATCCTGCAGGCAAATATATGCAAATCAGAATTATAAAATCATTTAGGTTGGAAAAGATGTTCAAGATCATCGAGTGCAACTGTTAATTTAATGCTGCCAAGTCCACCACTAAACCATGTCCTTAAGTGCCACATCTACAGGTCTTTTAAATCCCTCCAGGGATGATGGATCTGCCACTTCCCTGGGAAGCCTGTTTCAATTTGTGGCAACTCTTTCAGTGAAGAAAATTTCCCCATATCCAAATTATCCCTGCCCTGGCGCAACCATTTCCTCTTGTAATTTCTTCCTACTCAGGAGAAGAGGCCCACCCCCACCTGGCCACAACCTCCTTTCAGGTAGCTGTAATGAAAATAAGTTCTCCCTGAACATTCTTTTCTCAAGGCTAAAATCCTAGCTCCCTCAGCTGCTCCTCACAAGATTTGTGCTCCAGACCCCTCACTAGATCCATTGTCCTTTTCTGGACACACTCCAACACCCAATGCCTTTCTCTCTAGTGAGGGGCCCAGAACTGAACACAGAATTTGAGTTCAGTCAATCACTGCCTGGTCCTACTGGCCACACTATTCCTGATCCAAGTTGGGATGCCATGGACCTTATTGGTCCACTGGGAAGCCTTCCAGCTACTCTTGTTCAAACTGGTAGATCTGCCTGGGTTTGTTGCTACACAAGTTCAGGGCCCAGCTCCTGTGGCCTGGATGAACCTCACACCATTGGCCTTGGCCCATTGATTCAGTCTGTCCAGATCCCTCTGCAGAGCTGTCCTGCCCTCCAGCAGATCAACACTCCTGCCCAATTTGGTATCACCTGCAAATTGATTGAGGGTGCACTCAATCTTATTGTCCTGATCATTGATAAAGATATTAAACAAAAGTGGGCCCAAGACTGAGCCCTGGGGAACACTTGTCTGCCAAATGGGTGTAACTCCAAGTAATCACTCTCTGGACCCATCTATCCAGCCACTTTTTACCCAGTGAAATTTGCATCCTTCAAAGCCATGAGCAGCCAGTTTCTCCAGCAGAGCTCTGAAGATCCATGTGAGGGGAAACCAGAATATAAAACACAAGCTCCAAACTGTTAGCCTTCTTCCTTGCTTCACTCCCAATGTTTTCCTGATTTTTATTTTTTAGATAAAACTGTGTTTCAGATGTCTCTGTCTTATTATTGCTGTTATGATGTGAAAACAACATAGATAAATCATTTTTGTATGTTTTAACTGACCTAAAGATTCATTCATCCTTGTAGAAATTTTTTCATGCAATTATGTGCACACACACCTCAACTAGTTTAAAAATCTTTCCAAATAAAATCTGGAAAGAAAGTACTTTCCTCTTTATACATTTAGAAACAGGCTCATTTTTCTTCCCAATTATAGCAACTACACAAAGAAGCAATAAGTCTCAGAAGATTTGTCACAAATCCTGCAAGTCCATGACACTAGTTTCAAAGAAAACCATTGGTTCCCTTCAAAGCAGTAGTCTGCAGCTGTCTGATAAAAGGCCACAACCCAGTACAAGGTAATCATTAGGCAGACATTATTATTATTTTCCTAATTAGCCAAAAATCATTGGATTTCCTGTGGCTTCTTCCTGCTGAGCAATCATTTGATCTTGCTTATGTTGACAAACATACAAGTCACCAATTGTGCCTCAATTATCATTTGACAAGGACAATGTTTTCTTCTTCTTGCGTGAAGAAGAGAAGACTAAGAACAAGAAAACAGCCAAGAAGATTCAGAATATAACTGTCCTTTCTTTTCACTTAAACTGATCTGGTAACAAACCCCACTAAATGAGCGGGATCTGCAGAGAGCTGTGAAGTTGCTGTTCAGATCCTGGGGGGGAATGTTAATGCAAAAATTCCACCGTGAGCCTCACATAAAATAAAACCAAAATATTCCTGCTACAACTGAAACACAGAGAACTCTGTGTTCCCAAAAAGGGACCCACAGCATTCCCCCTGCAACAGTATCTAACTGTCAAAATGTGGCTAAATTTAAGAGAACGCTCAGGGCTGAAAAAAAAACCGTTTTGTGAAATGTAAAGAGTGAGATAAATTTGTACAATTCAAATCCCCAAATTTAGTTTGAAAGGCATTTCAAAACTCAGCTCCCTACATAGGGAGTATTTTTTTAAACTAAGTACAGGAAAATCTAACATAAGGATGTGCATATGTGGAAGTTTATTTATAGTCATTTCTAGTGATGGGTATGAAATTTTTTTGGTCTAGATATTTCTCTTTCAGTAAGCTGGTCTTTAGGCTGCTCAGAAATTGTCAAAAAAAAAAATCCACTACTGCAAAGTAGATTGTTATACTATTTCATGAATATAAAAACAAGCAGTGTATTGTTTCTAAGGGAGTTCCAGCATTTTTCTCAAAATTTCTTCTTGGTTGTTGCATACTGCAGCTCTTTTGCTTGGCAGTTTAGCATATCACAGCATTTTTATTTAAGTTCATTTTATAAATTAGTATTACCATCCCTCCAGGGAAGAAATAAATAATGGGATGCTGAGATGGAAAGAAAAGAATCACAGGAAGCATGTAGGAATAGGAAAAGCGTTTCAATAGGTGTAAAATAGTTAATTTTTGGTATTGATAGTTTGGAGGCAGACAGACAAGTACCTCACTCAGTTTCTGTATATGACTTAAAATAGGTAAGGCAAGCTGCTGAATTTATGATACTAACATCTGTGTCATCAAGAAAGCTTCTATGTCAACCTTTAATGTCTTTATATTGAAAGGTTTTCATTACTTAAGAAAAATAAGTAAAAACAAGAACAGGCAGAGATGTGTATGAAAAATAATGCATTCTACCACTTTTATAGAAAATGACAAATATTTCATTATTAAGGCTTGTGCAGAAAAAAAAAAGATTGAAGCACATCTGCACTATATGCTTAAACATATTTTTTTTCATAGAGAGATAATAGTGATTGCTTTACTCCTTTATTTACAGGGAGTTTAAATTGCCTCTCAAAAATACAGCTTATAGGTTGAATGATCTCAGATACTTTGTGAAATTACGGATGTGTTTTTATTGAGATTACAAATACGTTCTTTTTATTGAGGCTTACATATCCTGCAGCAACAGCCCTACCATCTCTTTGCAGCTTGCTGTACTGTTGCTAAGAATTTAGAAACAGACATGTCAGTTTTAATTTTAAAGTGACTGTATTTTTTCCTCTGCTTTAATAATTCAATCTTGTACTGCAACTTTGGCACTCTTTTAAATGGGTCAGGACAATGTGTGTCCTTAGTTCACCTCCTGGAGCCTGATTGCTGATCACCAATAACTTGATTAACTGCACCACAAGAAATTATTTGGTTCAATAGATGTAAACATGAACAACCACATCCGAAACATCAAAGTCAAAAGGATTCTTCCTTCTCCCTAAATTCCCTGAAGCCAGAACAGGCTGTCAGGGGACTGTGTCCCCAGTTCAGGACACCCTGTCCCCTCTGCCTTCAGCAAATGATTTTTCACATGAAAGGATCTGGGTCTAAAATTTTAAAGGAGCTGTGACTACAATTTGACTTTAAGCGCAAATATATGTCATTGCCAAACCGAATATTTAGGGCTCTGACTAGGCAAACTGGAGGAATTATAGCCACTGAGCCCAGCAACCAACCTGCACTGCCAGGATTTCCTCTTTGACTATTTGAGATAGTGGGCATTTTAAGAGAATTTGTCATTTGCAAAGACATTTCTAATGGTGCTCAGCCATTCAATTCAGGGATGTAAGGATTTTTTTTTTCCTCCAAAATGCATTTAATTAAAGAATGTTTTAAACAAAAAAGTGAGGAAGGCTCACTCAGTATCTTTGGTGTTTTCCTTTTTCAGGCAAATCCTGGCTTGCAGAAATGATGATATTTAATACCCCAGCTTCTCCACTGAGCATGTGTGATAAAGCAAAGCTCAATGAAACATTAAGACATTATATAGGAATATTTATAGGCAGACTGGCTTGGGTTACTCTCTCCATCCTTCACATCTTCTGCACATTTACTTCTTGTACAGTGGCATGCATTGACAAGCCTTGGTAAAGCTCTTAAGGCCTTTCCTGGTACAGCTGCTCACAGAAACTTATTTTCAGCACTGCATAGAGGAGTCTATATGTTCATTTAATTTTTAAATTTGCTCAAGAAAATATTTGGGTTGGAATGGTTTCCTATGCTCCTATCCAAGGCAAAGAAAGAGTTTTGTGGGATGGAGCTGAACACCTATAGTTAAACAGCAAATGGCAGGCATTAGGTGATCAACATGACATCAGAGAACAAAAAATCCATAATTGCTTCAGTTTAATAAACATATGCAAAAGGTTAGTTTAAGAAATTAACAGTTTGGTCAGTTTGGTTATAAAGACTTTGCTATCTAATTTTTTGAATAAATTATTAATTTCAGATTATTATCCTAGATGAGAGCAGAGATAGAGATTTTTTGTTAAAAGAAAAAGAAATGTCAAAGAAAAAACATGTATAAATAAAAAGTATATATATAGGATATATATAGGATAAAATATAAATAACTTTTCTGACTCAAACAAAACTAAAACCTTATATGCTGTGCCTTACCACAAGATTATTCATTTTTATTTTCTCTCTAGTAATGCCATGATTTCGTTGTTACAAAGATAAAGTGATGACAAAATGATTGTATGTAAGGAGTAAAGGTTTAGGAAAATGTACTTGAATGTCCTTCTGGTTTTGATTTTGCTGGGATTTTCCACATTTCTCACTTTTGTTTTTGTCTTAGAACCTTTCTGACTTTTTAAAGATTTCCTATCTCTTTATGCATAGAAACTTTCACATAGGTAGTTCAGAATGTGAAGATCAGTGGAACACCAACTTCCTAAAACAACAGAATTATGCATCTTAAATATGATTTAGTTTAAGAATGCCAGAAGGACATGAAAGCTCTGTTTCTATCTTGCCTGACAAAAAATAAAATTAATGGCTTGGATGAATGCAGCATAGCCACAAAGGACAATCAGAGTAAATCTATAATGGGCTGAAATTCAGTGAGAGCAATAAAGGGGTCACATTCTTTTGAAGGAAATGAGAAATAACTTGATTTTTTTAAACCTATAATGATTTTTTTTTGAAGATGTGTGTTTACTCTTGTATCACTTTATCTGATATTACTATAGCTGTTACACTGTCCTTCCTAATGTTGCAATGACATATTACAAGTATGCAATTGCAAAAAATAAATTATTTTATATATTTATCCTCATTTTCAAGAACAGTCTACATAGAAATAAAGGAATTAAAGGAATGCTGATGGTCACATCAAAGGACACAGTATTTACCATAGGTGGATTTTTAGCCTCCACATACATTTGTTTCCCATCCACAATGAAGGCACAGGATATCTGGATGTCTCAGAGCCTTGAGAGCCACATTTGCTTCCTGAAGCAAATGACAGAATTATTGTCAGGACCCTTGGCAGCCAGTCAACCCCCTGCAACAAGAGTTCAGTGTCAAAACTGCAGCTGCCAAACCCCCCAAAAATCTCTGCCCTGCACCCCAAGGCAGTTTTGTTGAGCCTAATTTCCCACACATATCCCCAACCTGTAACACCTTTGGGTACATCAGCTTATGGGCACCTTCTCATGCCCAGGGCCCTGCCTGCACGTCATGGGCATATCTGACCCTGGTTATCCTCACTGAGCCTGATTCCCACCCCAAGACACAGACCAACCACCCTGTTCTAGCCTCAGCCCATCCCCAGTAAGATGCCCAGGGCTGGGCTTCCTTGGTGCCTTCCAGTTTTCCTGCTTCTGGCTGGAATAATATGGGATGGGCTCCCAGGGCCTGCCATGCCACCCACTGCTCCCCAGGGAGACCAGAGTGCTGAGGGTGCCCTGGCACACTTGCATTGCAGTAAATTTGAGGGGTGTAATTCACATTAAGGGTTTCAAGGGATGTGATTCTCCCTCTCCATTCTGCTTTGCTGACACCCCACCTGGAGAGCTGTATCTAGCTCTGGGGGGATCTCCCACATAAAAAGGATGTGGACCTGTTGGAGCGAGTCCAGAGGAAGGCCTCAAGTTAGATGTCTGGAACACTTCACCAGTGAGGGAGGGATCAGAGTCAGGGTCCCAGCCTGGGGAAGAGAAGGCTCTATGAGACCTTACAGTAGACCTCCGGTACCAAGAGGCTACAAGAGAGCTGGAGAGGGACTGTTTACATGGCACATAGTGATAGCAGAAAGGGCAATGACTTTAAACTGAAGGAGGATAGATTTGGGTAATGTACTTGGAAGAAATTCTCCCCTCTGAGGGTGGTGAGACATTGGAAGAGGTTTCTCAGAGAAGTTATGGTTGTCCCACTCCTGTTAGTGTTCAAGGCTATGATGGATGGGTCCCTGAGAAACCTCCACTAGTGGAAAGTGTCCCTGCCAATGGCAGGGGTTCAGAACGAGAAAAATTTTAAGGTCCCTTCCAATCCAAACTGTTCTATGATTCTATGAAATCCCAGCCGAAGACCCAGCCAGGATGTGCATGTAATGGTAACCCCTGCATTGCCAATGCTGTTGGCAGCAGGGTCTGCAACTGGCTACAATATGAAATGCAGTTTTCACTGGGCTGGATATGGGATTTTCTGTCTACACAGACAGAGACTGACTATCCTCTCCTTCCATTTTGAAGACAAACAACACGGTGAGGACTTTTGGTGGCCTGCTCCCCTTTTCCAGGCTCTCTTCCATACTCTGCCTGCTCACTTCTGCCATCAAACTGTGCATGGGAGAGGCAGAGCAGACCCTGAAGCTGGGCAGCGAGGGCAGGCAACCACCTGCCCTTCCTTCCACCAACTCCTTCCTTCCCTCAGCAGCACCTGAGCCACCCAAGCCAGGTCCGGGACCAAGCACACACCAGTTCTACATGACTGAAGCAGCAGAGCAGTGTAAATCCCAATGGATGTGTTGTGCTTTTGCAATCACACACTAGAAGAACACCTGCAGCAAGACAGGGTGTCAGAATACCAGCGCTCACTGCCTGCTTTTAATTTCTATTTAAATATGTCACTGTGCTCATACTACGCAAAGTATTTAGACAGGAAAAAGTAGTCATCAGAGAGTTTAATACCTTGTAGAAAAACCATGAGTTGGACAAAATACAATCTACCTCTTTTCTGTTGTGTTTTCTCTGCTGATTTTTCACCAGAAGTCCAGAATTAGTTGAACAGACATGAGAGATATTGTCCTTATCCACCAGCTGGAAAGGACCAAAGCATTTGGCAACTGGCATAAAAGTGTATTCAGGCAGAATATGTACAACTGTACATTTATTTATGTCATGCACAGAAGGCAGTTATTATTTAAACAGCAGATAAGTCTCTGAAAATTTTATTTTCTTGTTTGTTTTATTTGTCTCAAAGGGAAGTCAGTGGTACAAGTGCTCTTTAAACTGTGCAGCTGAACTTTATCCACTTTGTAAGATGACTGTACTTCAGTGAAACAGCAGAGTGCCAGATAAACCTCCAGAGCAAGTGAGCTGCCATTACTGCCCCAGCTGGTCACTGCAGTCACTTCATATTGGATAAAGGAATGGGCTTGAGGTATACAGTTGAAATTATTATTATTGGGATTTTTCCTGACATACCATCTTTAATAATTCAAAACCAAAAATTTGGAAATTATCCTGTATCTGTGTTAACAATAGTATCCATCCAATTAAAACATTCACTAAATTTTGTAAGTAGCTGAAGCTGCCTCAGTTTTGATATGAAGTGACTGCACCAAAACTGCATCAGCTATAAACAATAAGGTCATGTCTTGCCAGGGTGAAGAAAACAGTGGGTTCCTGATAAACTTGGATTTACCTTATAATGACCTGGAGATGACAGGATAATAAGATAAATATGGCTTAGTTCAGTGGGATTGTGTGCAGAGAGGTGAGCAAAGAATTTAAAGCAATTTGAATGGTGCCAGAAAAAAAGATCAGCAGATCTATGATGTCTGGAAGATCTACAATGCCCTGAAGAAGCAATGGGCCAAATTGCTATCAAATAAAAAGTCAGAATGAAGAAAATCACTGGAAGAAAAAAAAACCAACATAAATCTCCATAGTTGCATTTGGATTGACTTTTAGACATATCTTTTTCGTAGACAAAGGGGAAAAAGAAGAAATCAGGATCTGTATCATATAGATTCTCAACACAAAACAGTATACAAAATATATGGATAGTACAAAAATGAAAGCAAGTCCATATTGCTCTTGATAATTTTCTAGTCATTCACCAATGTCAGTAAACTATCATCTGGGATCCAGGTAAGTTATGCTCTTGGGATTTTGTTTATATTTGTTCTTGTTTTGCATTTGTCTGCATGACTATATGGTCATGCAGTTTCATAAACTTTCTAAAATCTATCTTAAAACAATTTGTTTTTGTTGCCTGGGGTATACTATTTTGAAGTCCATTAGAATATGTTTTTTCCTTCCTAATCTAAATTCATTAATGATAAATGAGTGTTCATTCTGATCTTTGAATCATACTTTTCAACCAGAAATTGGTTTTTTTTGGAAACACTGAGATAAGACTACAAATTAGTCTTGTTAAAGAGAAAATCTGCCCTGGAAAGCTATGAGTCTATTGCTAAAAGCAGACAGACATGCTTTCCAAATATACCAAGAGAATTGAACAACTGTTTTCCACAAAGAAGCTTTGGGATTTGAGTACATTTTTATGCTCTGAAAACTCTGAAAATGTTCTGCATCCCTCTAAGGACGTACCTTCTCCTCACCACCTCTCTGAGGAATCTCGTATACATAAAGAAGGGGAGAGGTAAGGAAAAATCCACAAAACTTTTCACAAGGGAAAATGCTTTGGGAAAGAGGCAAAATTACCTGTCACCATCTCCTTCTGTTTTTGAATTCTGAAAGAACTTCTATACTTTTTACTCTTTCTATGAGATGTAAATAGGTCACAAGCCTCTTGTGCCTGACTTTGGCAAAAGCCACAGAGGGAGGTCAAGTCATCTGAGCTCTGAAGTTTGGCCCTAACTCATTAACTTGAAGGAAGTCATCCAGGTGCCTGTGGGATTGCTCTGTGCTTAAAACTGGTCCTGAGTCCACCTCCTAATGGATCAGGATGTTTCATCCTGATCATTTTCTTTGTCTCCAGGTTCTCAGTGTATTAATTGTATTTGACCACAAGACTACACAATAGCAAAGTTTCTAGGATCATGCCAAAAGCACAGAAGGAGGATGACATATCTGTGCAAGGTGATCCACACAGGGGTCATGGCCAAACTGGGACACCTTACTGCAAAGCTGGTTTGTGAGCTACCAGAGCCATCTCACTTGGCCATATCCTACTGGGAATTTCCAAAGAGCTGACTTGCAAACGGGTCTTTCTACAGGGCATTCACCTATACCACATGTCAACTGAGAGCCTGACCCAGCTCAAAGGACCTATACTATGACACAGCTCCAAATATCCTATGACAATTGCCTTAAAATAAAAAACTGGGTCATTCCTGCAGTCATATTCAAGTGAGCAACAGTTATGCACTGAGGTGTCATTACAGGAATGGACTGTTTTCATGAGCAAGTGTTTGAAATTCTCTCCTCAGGAGAGTAGGTGCCTCACTTGAGCTTCTCTCTTCTTCTCCCAGGGCCTCTGTTTGGTGTAACACACGTATACTTGAACTATAAAGCCCACCTTTCATGTCGTCTATCCAGTTTTCCAATTGACTTTAAAGAAAGGTCTTCATCTGAGAGATTTGAGCTCTGTCAGGAATCCCCCTGTGAATTCAAATCACTCAAATTACTTTGCCCACTAGGCTCATTACAAAAAGAAAGTTGAGCCTACGGCTTTCTGAATTCACTGGAGATGCTCAGATTGGACCACAAGAAAGAAGAGCAGTGTGGTTCTCTTGATAGGCCCAGGTAAAGGCCTGTTAACATCCTCAGGAATTACTGTATCTATAGATGGAAGGAACAATTTTCAAATGCAATGCCTGAAACACAGATACAGATATCTGTATCTCTGCCAACTTTGAATACCACATTAAACATAGCTTTATGTGTCATGTGTCAAAATTTAGACACCCTAGTTTTATAGATGAACTTATAAAGAAGGCAATATATATCCAAGAGAAGACAAAAACGCTCACTTAGAGTACTTCTGACATCTTAGAAATACTTTTTAAATCGTTATCAAAGGCCATGGAAATATTCTTCCTACTTGCATATGAATAAGACTATCTGGTAAGACTAACAATATCAGAATTTAACGGGGTGATCTTTATTTTCTACTAACGCCAATTTAGTAAAGTGTCTTCTTGATTTACATAATATCATGAATAGCATTTCCTGAATTGTTCACGACAGAGAACAGGATAACCAGAAAATGGCTTCAATTACAGTCATCACACAATAAAACAGTGTGCAGGCAGTAGTTTAAGATTCCTCAAAGTTTTACGCATTATGTCACTCTCATCTAGACAAAAAACCTGGAAACTGCTACCAAATCTGTGCAGTGGCACTTCACACTTTTTCTATGTGGTTGAAAATACCTCATAAAGTACTGAGCTAAATCACAGATAATTAGGCTCTGTTGTTTAATTAAGCACAACATGATGCTATTGTATCATTTCAGCATAACTGGTCAACTGGTTTTGAGTCAGAGCAGAGCAACTGCTTAAAAAATGCAAATGACAAAGCAGTCCCATCATGTGGAGACAATTTAGAGTATTTTGGTTATGATAAGCAAGTAGATTGAAAGGTTAAGAAGTGTGAGATTTTTATCGGGGAACAAAATCAAATCAAATAATTCAAATACATGTCCATTGCTCCCTCTGTGGGTGTGTGTCTGGAGAGGAGGGTTGAAAGCTCCATTTTTGTTATTTCTCTCTCGTAAAAGGAAAGCATGAGCCAAGTACTGATCTCATCTGTATTCTCAAATCTTACTGACTCGCTCAAACTCTTCTGCAAAGTTTGCCAACAAAAAGCTGACACGCAAGACAAAACTTTAAGAAAATCAATGCCAAATAATTGCCCAAGCCCTAAGAAAGAATAAACTTGCCAGTATGTTATGTTCTACCAACACTGTGGTGAGCTGTAAACCTAAAATCTAGGAGAACGAAACGGCTCTTATTGTGCATAGTAGGCTTCCTATAACAGCAGGCAGCACAAATCATTTCTCTACTGCAGCTCAATAGCTAGTCATTCCTTCTCTTCTATATTCAATTCTGCACCAGAGCCATGACTTAAATGCTATGCTGCTGTCAGTTAGTTGGCTGTCCTTTGCTGGGCTGCCAAAGGAGATGCTTACAAATGAAGCTATTGTCCCAGTAATCAGGCATCTCCTGGTGGGACAGTATATGATAAATTTTTAAGGGCATGGCTGCAGCATAAAACTGTATTTTTACATCATTTCTGTGCTGTATTTTACATCAGATATTGTCACAGAAGGTTGTCCTTCTTTTTCTTTACTTTTAAGATTTAAGTATTGTTGGGCAAATAAAAAGTGTCAGAATTGTCGGGAGACCCAAGGTGTACCTTGCCATGTCACGCTGTAGGCTTATGGATAATATCAACTATAAGTTACAGATAACCTAATTCCATTAAAGCAAGTCTAAAAGGTATACTGAGTACTGACAGAGTTTATCGATTGGACTGTACTTGCCCTAAAAACATGGATTCCTTTTAATTCTGTTCCAGGGAAGTTTTTTAAATGCTTCATCCAAAGCTAAACATCTTCCCATATTTAAGGACAAGCAAAAGGCTATTGCTTGACATGTGTTCATGTTTTAACTGGTATTTCAGGTAAGGCCTAACATATGAGGTAGCTGCAAATTTCTCAGAAGTGTTGAAAACCACAAGGGATAGAACTCATTTGAAAGTCAATATTTCTTTCAAAGAATATTGGTTCCAAACATGAAAGCAAGGCCCAGATACCCACTTTCGATCTCCATGGCGGCCACAGAATCTGGATTTGGGTTCCACCAGTAACAACCCCTTCTCACAGTCTTAAAAGCAATTTTACCATAAGCTACTTTAAGAAAAAATATTACTCACTGATTAAAAAAAAAAAATCTCTATTGTCTGTGAAATAAGGGCTGCTCTACCTGTTCAAGTAAAACAGATCATGATACAGAAACACAGAGGGTAGTCAGTGCCTTTTATTCAGCCAGTGCTGGACAAAGCAAATAATACCACGGATTATGCTGCAAGAGTGCCATGGTATCAGCTCCTGCAAATCAGTGGATGCAACTATTTTCCTCCCTTTGGGCTAGAAATAGGGAATTCCACTAGTCCTATAGTACTAGAGGAATTTTCCCCAAATTTAATTTTCCTGTAGAATTTTTTTTTGGATCATGAGACAAACCTACTGTAACTAACAAACCTTCAAGCCCAAAGCATTTTCTTCCTAGGCCGGCTATTATTGCAAGTATTCAGTAGTGATATCGTGATTCTTGTCTTATTGCTTAATAAAATTATATTAAAATGCTTTTGCTAGTAAAATGTGGGTTTTTTTCCTTCAGTATTCAACTTCCTCCCTTGCAGATAGACTGGTCACTTCAGGCGTTGTGATGTAAGATTTAACAGGAAGAGGGTAATACCTAAAACTGCATGTTGATGGTCTAAACTACTGCTGAAAGGCATTGAGGGAAAGAAAAAATTCTGTTGTGTAGGACAAGAGTTATAAGTGCTCAGCAGATGCCAGCTCAAGCTTTCAGGAGACTTAGTAGAAGACTCTTTGCAGGAAATAACCTAAAACATACTCATTAATATCTTTTAATTCTCCAGGGCATATTTGCAAGCATAATCAGATATGGAGAAGCAGAAAACTGAGAACTTGCAAATTGTTACCTGAAACCAAAACATTAGGAATACCACCATGTTCTGTGACTCTAACCATGACAACATCTGGAAATTTTTAGAACTTCTAGTTCAATTTCTATTCAACTTTCAAGTTGACTTTATGGCTCAATATTTTCTGACTAAAGTTTTTTTGTAGTCCTCTCACCAACTGTATGGAAAGACACTGATTTCATTCTTGACTATTTTCCTATTGCTTTATGATGCTGAAAAACATACTGATAATAATCTCTGTCTTTTCTATTGCCACTGTCTGCCTGGCAAAAATTTCTTAACAATGTGTTCAGTTAAGGTTTTAGAAGCAAAGACTTTCTCTGCATCAACAAGCAGAAAAACTATTTTGTGATTTTCCTCTACATACTTTCTACTCTGATTAAATCAGTAGACGCATCTTTGAATTCTCATGAGACTATCAAAGAGCTTAATAAAGCAGTTACATGTGGGTTATAAAAGCCAAAATATTCATTCAATAGGTGTTGAAATAACTTTCATCAGCTCTTCTAGTTACTTCCCACACTTCGTAGCCATGTTCTCTACAAATAACATATCCACAGACATACCACAAGTTTATAGAGATCCTGGCTTATTCATGTGAGTGGTTCAGGACAACTGTGTTGAAAGACATATGTCCATTTGGTTAAGCATGAAGTAAGACAAGAAGGGAAAAAAAATTTTGAATAGACAACCTGTCTTTAATAATGAGTCTTCAGCATCAAATAGCAGCATATGAACACTCGTTCTGACATTTTAGTTCAAAATCTCAAATATAACAGACCAAAGACATGATTTATTAACAGTTGGCAGTCTGGCACTGACTGGAGTCCAACATTTACTGCCGTGTGCTCTAATTTTTCTCTCTGTTCTTTTAGATTATTTCGACTTTCAGAACAGCTTTGTCATTTGCTAGTACCAGACTTACTCCTGGTTGCATATTAAATGCACTACTTACACAATTAAAAATATTTTTAAACATTACTGTAACAGGAAAAAAATAGGTAGGAATAAGCAATCTTAGGCAAAGCTTAATTCTTGTGTCTTAGCTTCCTTTATCTTACAAGGATTAGTGTTTTTGTCAGACTTCTCATTGTAACCAGCTAGGTTCAGTTTTGTACTTAAATTATTTTTAGGTAAGATTTCTCCCCAAATATTTCAAGATGTTCAACCTCGAGATTGTGGCAACCTACAGGTCTTTCAAGAATAATTGATAATGGAATGCTACAATTCCTTTTTTTCCCTCCTGACATTAAAGTTC
>VXBU01015306.1:958460-1000228 GCA_013400315.1 Bombycilla garrulus
ACAGTAGGATTGTAAAACCAAATGAGGATATAAATGACAATTCTGAGTTAGATAGGGACTGAAACTATTTATGAACTCACTGTCCTAGCCAAGTAGAAAAGATCAGGTAAACAATCTCTTATGGGGCTTCAGATCCTGGACAGGCTGCATCATGATATCTCAATATGTCTTCATACATGCAGAAAGATCTACATGACTTCAGAGTTCTAGAAAATTCTCTTTAAACTAAGAAAACACATCTCCATTTTTGCAAGGANTGTGGCTCGTAAATCCTGAATTTGCCTTGCCGCAAATTTACTGGCCAAACACTTCTCAGATATCCTAGCAATGCCATGGGTTCTTATTCCTGAGCAGTAAAGAGTAATAAAGGCAAGTGCAGATGAAATATACATGAGTGATAAATTCTGGATTTGCTGCTCTGGCAACATATTGCTTTTATGACTGAGATCCAGGTTACTTTATGCCAGGCCATTTCAATTCAGTTTGCAGAAGAAAGACTGTGAAAAAGACTGTTAACCTATTTTTCTATACTGATAGAATTTTTCTATACTGATAGATGGAATGGCTTTGAATCAACAAGTTTAGGACACTTTGATTTGATTTCTTTTCATTTTACAGGGAGGGAGTAAAGAACATCACCAGTGATTTGCAGAGAGGTGGATCAATACAAAACAGTAGGCCAGGTCCATTAAATACTTGAGGTTCAAATATCTGTTTGAAATGTCAAAGAGCACCACAAGAGAGAATGACAGTGAACATATCAATTAAAATGCTTTGTTTTTATCAAATGGTAGCAAGACATCAGTGCTTTTCTCATTCTTTCACTATTTATACTTGATTTTAATATTTTTTAAATGGGTCTACCTTGCAGTTTTTTTAATGAGAGATCGTAAGAGCCATTCTTGAAAACATCTATCTGTAATACACAAACAACAGCCTTATGAAGATCCCCCCACGACTCTGTTAACCAAGAAATTTTTTTGGCTATGGCACTATAATGCTTGAGAAAAATTACCTCTAACTTTTGTGTAATGCCCAGTCTGCACACACTAAAACCAAGCTATCTACTGATGTCCAAAGAACCTAGGGGACACCTGAACTAGTAAGTCTTGGACTGAAGCCCCTTGGTCTTGATCACCAACTCTTTCTTTCAATTAAAGGTTTCAAGTCATCAAAAAAATCTTCCTTAGTGACCTACTGCATAGTGTAAAGTATTGTTCCCTTCAAGAGAATTATTTTTTTCTTCCTCCAATTAATTTCACTTCAGAAGCTTTAACAAGTATCTCTTTTAATACATTTTCCCCATCTTTCAGCAAAAAATATGATGTTCACAAATATACTTGCAATTCACTGAATGTTACATCACTATGAGTATACCAGCTTTAGAAAGCCATTACAGAGGGAGTTCCCAGTGCGGTGACACAGTACTGTGTGAGTGATACAAGCAGAAAAGCTTTTGTTTTACTATTCAACAAAAACCAGACATCAGCTCAATGAAGTCACTCTCTGCCTAATTCAGGCAATATCAAGAATGTGCATATGTCCAAGTCCCTGTGCTCAGCCGACCGTTCATTTTTCCATATGCACACAGTGTACTAACATCAACAATGGTTGTACACCCTCAGGAAGTAAGCCCTCCAAAAATTTGAATACATCGCAAGATTGCAGTCAGAGCTGTCATCTATGAGCTAAAAAGCAGATCTCTGTTGCTACTGGAATACAAGATATGCATTAGAAATCTGCGCTGCAGATAAGGGATCTGTTGCAAAAATCAAAGAAGAAATGCTGTCTTCATTAGTTCTATATATCGTGTCTTTTAAAACATAAACATACTCTATACTTTCACCTGAGAGAAGCTTTAAAACTAAGATTTAAATCTGAAAAGTACCAATTGTAAATATATATATATACTAGCAAATATAGTTTTCAGTAAAGTTTTTTTTACAATCATTGTCTTTTAATGACATAGCATATATGAAAATGCACAAATGTTGTGAATGAAGTCTGATTTGAATACACTGGAAACATCTTCTTACACAACAGAGGAATTCTATGATACATATATGAGTGTATAAAGAAATAATACATCTGTGTGTACACACAAAGATTTTGGAAATTCCTTTCATATGCAAAGATTTTTAAAGTATGTGTGTTACATGGTCTCTTGGCAAGTCAGTGTGTGCTTCCACACATTCACAGTATAAACACTGCCTTAAAGTACTGAGATTGTACAAGTAGCAGAGATTTTAAGAGATGGAAAAAATCTCAACAATCCAGTGCATCTTCCAGATGATACAAAATTATTGCCTGCATCTTGTTTTTTCTTGTTTGTCTAAGTTTAGCTAAGTATCCTTCCACCATATGCTACAGATTATTACACTTCCTAATGGACATCACTCAGCTTTTAACTTTACAGCCAGAAGTTTCCTGTTCTTTAAGTCATCCTCATCTCTCACTTTATTCTTTTGTGCTACTCAATCTCTTCTTGTCTTCAGTAACAGAGATGCTGCATCCTTCTTTCTTTTCTTTCTTTCTAATTTTTTCCCTCATCCCTCCACCAGTTTCCCTTTATCTATGTCATCATTCATGGCTTTCTTCTATTCCCTTTCAAGTCCTTCACAGTCTGTGCCCTGGCCACCCTGTCATTTTTCATTCAATGAAAGCGGATACACTGTCCTCCAATCAACACATGGTGATGGTCTTCAGCACCAAATTAAATATTTTTTGAAGGTTTTCATGTTTTCTGTCTTCCTAGATTCTCCCTCTTTTTAGCTCACTTGGAATCTGCTTCACACAAACAGAAAATCCTCATAATTTCCCTCCTTTAAGCACTCTTTTATTGCCACACATAAAAGGTAGCAGGGAGAAGGGCTGTGCTGATTGATATAATTGCCTTGTGTGCCACTACTGTCTTTATTATCCTCTGTCCCCATGTTCCTCTCTCTCACACCACTTTTTGAAAATCTATGGTCCCTGTTGCCTCTTACCTGTTATGGATTTTGGAGCAAGGTCAAATTTTTTGGTGTTTTCCTCACTGATTTCCTGGGCAGCAATCAAGGCTGCTAGACACCATGTCAATACAAAATAGAAATACTAATTATTAATACTCATTGACCTCTTGTATTTGGAAACTTATAAGTACAAGTCATGCTTACCATGCACTATAAGCAAGACAAAATATCTCATGCCACTGATAGCAATAGGATATTTCTAATCATCTTAAATTATAACCTTCTAATGAGGTAAAACCTTATTAGCTATCATCTTTTACTTTTGTTGCCCTTATATCCATTCCTGTAGACCTTTTGAGGCGATTTGCCAATTCCTTGTGGTTCCATATTAACAACATTCAGTCTTGTAACCTGAACATCCCCTCTACTTTAGCTAGAGGAAACCCAGGAGACAAAATATTAGAAATTATCAGTAGTTTGTAGCAACACTTTTTCCTCCCAGCCTGAAAGGAAATCTCATGAGAAGCATTAATAGCAGCACCACTGCTATCCCTAGAGAATCTGGAAGTGACCAGTGTCAAATGTAAGTGAATATTTTATTTTTTAGGTCAGGGAAACTTTCATGAAGGAAACTGCTGGACTAGCAGTGTAGGTGTGGCTTGGACTTCCCACAAGTACTACTATTCACATTTCATCACATCAGTTGGCACTACTCAGCTTTGAAGCTGATGGAT
The DNA here is from genome assembly GCA_013400315.1 of Bombycilla garrulus. Lineage (NCBI taxonomy): Eukaryota > Metazoa > Chordata > Aves > Passeriformes > Bombycillidae > Bombycilla > Bombycilla garrulus. The sequence continues at coordinate 962,146 of VXBU01015306.1, forward strand.
CAAATAATTATCTTTCATTCAGGTTAAATATAATTAAACTTATTGCACGAACTAAGATATCTGAACAAAGTGAGTCACTTTCCAAGGTCATTACACATGCAGGGAGTTTCATTTGAGGAGTATGCAGTAAAATGGAAGTCAGATTTGAGTAAGGTTATATGGTTATTCGAAATAGAAAGAAACTGGGGAGATGTAAAACCATTCAAAAAAGTTTGTATAAAATCAGCAAGAGGTGTTACCCATGTCAGGGCCTTGATTCAAAAGGCTTGGAAAAAGAGCCCTGGGAGACAGTATTTTGGGGCAAAGTATGGGGAAGAGCCAGTCTTGAATTATAGGGAAATTATCTCCAATTATTTTTTCTCCCATGTTCAAAAATCCAAAGCTTCACACATAGTAACATGTGGCATAGAGATAACATAAGTCGAATAACTGAGTTGGCATGAAGCTCCATCTAGGCAAAGTAACTCCCTTGGGATTAACAGGATCCCATTAAAAAATAACCAACTTCTTTCCTTCTTCCCTTTTTTTTTTCCTTTTAATGAAAGACACTGCACATCACACTCAGCATTGCCCAGCCCCTGAGGATGTTATGAGTGACAATACTACGTCATATTACATAGTTTACAGTGCCTAGCACAATGTGGCCTTCCACCCTGAAGGAAGCTTCCAGATACTACCTAAGGACAAATAAATTATAGCAAATAAGTGTAAATAAACAGTCATTTAACGGTAGTCGAGACACATTGTTATGCTTTCTCCATCTTAAAAACCTTCACTAAAAAGTATTTTGAACCATTTTCAGGTTTTCTTTTCTTTCTTTCCGTATAAACAATATCAAAGAGACATGCCAGAAGATGCTGTTTAGGCTATCATGTCATATTTCCTATGATGCCAAGGGAATGCTTTCTTTCTGGCCCTTCCACAGCTGCGGGCAGGGTGGCTTGCAGGGTTTAGCAGGAAGGGCAAAAAGCTCTTTGAATATTGCTTTTCTTTTTTTTTTAATTTTACACTGCATATTGCCTCATGCTCACTTGTCTAAGGATTCAATATGCAGAGCCACTATATCATAGTTTCAATATGACACATTGTGAACCTTCTGGCTTCCAGTCCAGGAGCCAAATGGCATTGTGTATTCCCTCCATTTGGCCTCATTTTCATCTTCCCCCTTTGCACCCAGGCTGACAAGAGGAACATATGAAGCTTTGTCTCACTGCTGCATCTTGACCTTGACCCTACAGCTTTAGAAAAGGGTACTTGCATGTGCAGGGCTGCTATTGTCCGCAGCCGGGTCCCACTTTCTTTTGACATTAAGCTAGTAAAAGGCCACGTGACAGAGTCCCTTTGCAGCCCCAACATTTCTGTCCTGCTTTTTCCTTTGCAAATGTTTTTGTACTGAATTATTTTCTTTTTCTCCTCAGGTCAGGCTTACAGCATCTTTTGCTTTTTTTTCCTCACTGCTGTTCCTATCCCCCTCTCCTTTTCCTACACACGTACACGCGCATGCACGCACACAGACACACACACGCACAGACACACACACACAGAGGAAAATCTATATGTGTCAGACATTCAGCAAGGGAAAGACAAAGGCACTGAGTTAATTACCCATCATTTACTGCTGCTGAGAAGAACAGATGGTAGCAGGCGATATGTAAATGGCAAGGGGCAGTGAATTATTCGATTTTTTTAGATTAATCGTCGATGACAAAGGAAGTGATTACAAGCTGTGACATTTATACAAATGTATAAAGTACATAATGCTAGGAAAAAAGGAGCTTAATATTATTATGAGGATGTCAGGCATGTGAACACCATTGTCATAATACAAGGCAACACATTTTGTGAGATCCAAGGATCTGCTTTTCCTTGATTTGCAAACTTTAGTAAGTCCTAGCCTCTGGAAATATATATTTCCCAAAATGAATCCACGCCTGACAATCATGAAAAAAAAAAAATTGAGTGCTTTTGCATATTTTCCACAATGCATAACTCTGCCTAGTCTCAACAGCAGAGCTTATGAGGGATGAAGCTGATGTGGACTGTAAAATAGAAAAAGGTGCTAATAAAACACATAGACAGGAAATGGAAAATAAAAGGAAAGGTGATGTTTAAGCTGACAGGCCTTCTGTGAGAACAGGAGTGCAAACAGTGAGGTGAAAGTGAAGACAGAAAAGAGTACTGTTTGTTTACTGCATGTCTGAAAAATAATCATTGTAGAGACTTTGAAGGTCAGAATGATATAATTTCCAGGCCAGGCCTTGCTGTTTTTACACAAACATTCAACCTGATCATCCTCAAGGTAGTCTACTGTATTTTCTGCTGTATAAATAATTAATTGGTACATGAGGAAAACAGATGCTTTCTTTTGCAGATCATAGAAACTGCTCCATCATCAAAATGTCTTCAATCACCTAATTATTAAATCTATACGGTGCTAATAATACAGATGGGAGATGAAGCCAGTGAGCTGCAAATTTTTTTCCCATTGAAGCATCCAAATCTACTGCATTCCTTGTTTCACATCTTGCAGTGAACTACTCTCTGTAACATCAGCAAGGCAAATAGAGAGGAGAGTTTGGTGGCAAGCTTATTTATCCTCCTCAGAAATACTTTCCAATCAAGCAAGGCAAAACATCACCAAAAATTACTGTGAAACACTCCACTGTTGTGCATGCTTTGTTGATTACAGATGGGTGAGGGAGGGACAGACTAACAGTATATTATTCATCAGTACTGGGTAGTACATTTAAATCTAGCAATCCATTTCATATGAATATTTTCTCAGGTATAAAGTGTTGGCTGTACCAATCTGCCCTGAAGAAAGAGAAGAATAAAATGTTGTAGCACACCAGTATTTCCAGTGTGGTGTTATTAAAAGCCAAATGCTCAAGATAAGTACCAACAGCTAAGTTATTGGTTTCTAAGCTGTTTTACTTTTTTTTAGTTTTAGAGAATGTTATCTCCATGAGATGCAGTTTATGCAATAATGTAGTTTCCACTCTGTTCATTGGTGCATATGCACTAAGGTTGGTTAGTATATTTGTTTTTAAGCAAACATAGCATGGACCCCAGAATAAAAACATACGTGCAGTTATTGAAACAATGGAGCTGTATCCATTTCTCCTGTCTGGAGACACTAAACTAAAAACATCCAAAATCAGTTCATATCGCACATATCATGTTATCTACTTATTTCCTTGGAATGGGGGGATTATGAGTTAAAGTTGTAACCTGGAGGTGGGAAAAGGCAGTCATTTCCCTCTTACAAGGCTAGAAAGCAGAACAAGGTTCTCCCTTCCTGAAAATTAAGAAGGAAAACATCCTTCCAACTGAGGAGCAGTGAATGGGACATGGAATTGTGAAAATATCTAGGTAAGTGTCAACAGCAGTATTTCTTAACCCTCTCTAGGTAAGATTAAATGGTTCCAGTGAGAAAATCCTCCCTCCCTCCTCCTCCCCCACCGCTTTTTTTTTTTTTTTTTAAACAAAGGATGGATGATTTATGACATGGGCATGAGCATATACAGCTTTCTTGTACCTATAGATTCATATTTATGAGATTTTTTAAAAAACATTATAGGTAGACCACACATTACCGCAGACTTTCCATTATTAAAGTGTTAATGGATTCCAAAGGACAAAAAACATCAAGAGGGAAACATATGTTTTTATTTGGAGAAAATGGCTGAATCTGAATCTGCACCATATCTAGACATCTATTTATATACATTCCTGAAACACAACAAATTCATGAGGGAACAGAAAATAAAATATCCATGCACTTCTACAGCTTTCCACTGGTTTGGAGATATTTATTTATGAAAACCACAGGTAGTCATTATTTATAGTCCTGATCTTTTTGTTCTTTCATTTATTTTTTTTACTAAAACAAAGATGAAATTGGAATTGATTTTTTGAGGGACATTTACACTGAAAGCAGGATCATTTTATATTTTCACAAGTTGAAGTCTGTATTCATTACTACAAAAAAATGTAAGAGCAGCAAGCTAAAGTATTTTCATTCGCGGCCCATATTTATTTTATAGGAAGCTTGTCACTGCACCATTGCATAAAAATGGGATTTAAGCTATGCTTGCACAATAAAATTAACTTCAGTGCCCTGTTTTCATACACATTGGAATTATAAACCAGATATATATTTTTCCTACGTATGTATGTATGTATGTATGTATGTATGTATGTATGTATGTATGTAAACACACATTTGTGTGGAGAGGGTTTTTTGCTTGGTTAGCTGTAGAGTTCATGTTTAGGCAAGCGCACCTAACAATCACAGCCTCCTATTAAGAAGATATGCATATATAATATCTATATGCATATGTGTATGCTCGCCATCATGCACCTACAAGTATGTTTGTTAGTACTGTTTTCATTTTTACATTCCAGTGCAGTCTATGTTAAAATAACGGTGAATTTCATCTGCTGTGAGTTGTAGAACATACACACACTGCAGTCTATCTAACCTGTGAAAGCAGGATGTGCTGGGAGACCAGCATCTTTTCAGTCACGGGGAAGTGGGGAACAATAATTAAAAAGTGCAATGGGAAGGCCTATTGTGGCAGTGAAGAGGTGAGTCAGGGCATCAAGACCTTGTTTAGTGAGAGAGGTCAGGCACTGGATAGCAGTTAAACACCCCAGAAAGACTCTAGGTTATTTTTCGCTTTATTGTATGGCCTCCTACAGCTGAGCCAGTAATATGTTCAGTCTTGAGTGGGATATAATGAAAACCCTAACTAGCTAGGAAAGCAAACATTTTCCCTTAAGTCACTTTCATGTTTATTGACACAGATTTTCATTTTTTTATTAACATGCACATCTATCTTTGGGTGTTATGCTTAAAATATACATTGTAAGAGCAAATATGACTAAAAAAATATTTGGTAAAAGAGTTACAGCCATAAAATTTTATTTTTGGTAGGCTTTAAACATTGCAGGTCATTTAAAATTATCACACAGCTAATATGATCCTATTCCTAAAATACCTCACACAGTGCTCTGGACTGTGCCTTTCTGAAAGCAGACAAGCAAGTCCACCAGCATCAGTATTCCAAAACACCAAAACAAACCAACAACAAAACAGATAGAGTAACACCTAAACGATGTCCCTTTAGGCATTTCTTTCAATGCACATCAACTGACTCCACTTTTATATAGGTTATAGGATTTACTATAGCAACCTTACCACCCTCTCCAAAAAAAAGTCTAGCTCCCCCTTCTTTGTGACTTAAATCAAACCAATAGAGCCCTCTATTGGTAAAACCCCAAATAGCTACCGAGCCTATGCCATCATGTTCCAGCTGAAGTCAATGGCAGATGTTTTTAGACTTAGACAGCATTAGGAAAAGGCCCTGAGAGAAAAGGTCTGTGTTATCGCCAAGTATGAAATTTCATTTTTCTTCTTATTGCAGCTGCCTTATGCAAGTGGTAATTTTGAAACTTGAGCACATCATCATATAAACCTGTAACACACCTAAGAGCATTTTGTTCTCCTCAAAAACATTTCATTTTCTGGAAAGGATGCAAATATATTACACCTGGCCCTGATTCAATATTTCTGCTTTGATAAGTACAGGATTTTGACTCGACTCTCAGAAGATTTTTGGGACATCATCTTCTGTTCAGTCCTACAAATTAATTAAGGCCTTGGGTACATTATAATTAAGGAGCCTAAGGCCGAGTCGCCACAGCAACCTAAAGATGCATTACTTTTTTTCATTAATAGATGAGAGAGTATATCATGAATGGAAGTTATTTCTGCAAAGCAATGCAAGGAGCTAAAACGAGGCAGTCTTTACAGAGGAGGACTGCTAGGGACTTCAGAGAAATTTTTCTCAGTTCAGATAGCCAGTGTTGAGGACAAACATTGGTAAGACCTTATGATGGGACCCATAATTTGTATCTCACAGGCCATATTTCACAGCCCAGTTCATGACAAAACTGCTCCTTGTAGTGACATGGATCTAAATCACATGGATCCAAGCACTTAAAGATGCTATTGACTTCATAGACCCCCTCTTGGGGCAGGCTGGAGGGAGGAAGAGATTTTGGAGGGAGATAGACTCCAGTATGTGCCTGGGTTTTCCTGAGGTAACTGTCCATATCTTGGCTTCAACACAGTGGGATTTCAGGACTCCCTTACCTATTTAGGTACTTACATAAAATTATTAAGATTAGCACTTTGTGATTATGGAGTGATTGTGTTTACTGCTTAATTATTAAGGAAAGGAACTGGCTTATACAAAATTGAAAATTAACATTTCAATTTTTTATTAAGAACCAAAGCAGAAAAACTGACTTAGGCTGCCACCAAAGTAATCTGCAAATCCACAATGTGGCTAGACCTGTCCTCCAGTTTTTAGAAATGGGACCAGGTAGGAGAACATGTTTTTCCCAGAGCTTAAATGGAAGGAGGTTGATTCACACCAAGGACTAACCGAGATATGGAGATGAGGCATTACCATATCCAACATACAAGCTAAAAATCTTCCTGGGTCCCAAAGCTCAGACGTAGTCAAAGGTCAAGGTCACAAGGGAAGGCTTTAGTGGATGCAGCTCCTGAAAACAGAAAATGAAGTCTGGTGCTTCCAACTGTTTGGCAGCCCACACGGCCTCTGCCTCCTTCTGCCAGTCCCACATGGTCTAGTCATGTTTTCAGTGAGTCCAGAACCTTTCTGAAAGTCAGAATCAGTTTTTCCACTGTCCCTGAAGTTGATCTGATACATGGAGGTCTGTCCTATATCTGCACTAGGGCTGCATGGGAAATATTAAACCAGCAGCAAACTCATCCATCTTCATGCCTGTGTGAGTCATTCCTCCCTCCTTTTATGTCACTCATGCTCTACCCTTACGATCAAACCATGTTCTTCCACCTGTTTTCTCCATGTCTGTTGCTTTTTTTTCTGCTTTCTGTGGGCAAGTAGGGAGAAAAAGTAAAAATATTGTATGAACAATACTAAATGTACAAATTATGTACAAACATCTGATTGCTCAAAAGGTGCAGAAGCTTCTTTCATCTTTTAAATTTTTTATTTTACTTGTACAAATTCTATTGAGCAACAAGAATTAAAATAAGCTATGGATGCTCAGTATACTAAAATGTGCACAAATAATGCCTCCTTTCCAGTTTGGGTTGTTGCATTTCCAATGTCTTCCAATCACCTTTCTGTGTGACACAAAGATGAACCGGTACTGGAAGGTCATGGCATCTACCAGAAAAGGTAACACTATCAAAACATGAGGAATCCTTCACTGGACATTTTCTTCCCTTCTTCCCTAATAACTGATGCACATCCATGTATGTTCTGCATAACAGGCATGTTCTGTATAACTCTGTGACTCAGTGGGAATTATTTAAATTCTATTTTGGAAAGACAAAGCCCTGCTGTACTTCTGTCTGAGTACTTGGATATCTCTGTAAGAATTACATGAGAGGGAAAGGTAGAAAGTATGAGGGGAAAGGTAGAAAAGGTCCTGGTGAACTGTCAGCCAACCTGCTATAACAAAACAGTCTACTACTTTGCTTATCAGGTCTTGTAAGCACTGCCTCAGTCTAAGCAAGTTTCTTTGCATTTCCCTGGGCATAGGATGTCCTCTACTCTGCTTGGCAGCACAAGGGATGTGACCAAAAAGGGAAAGAGAGCAGGATCTGAACTGATGTGTCTCATTGCATTTTTCCTCTTTGTCTTCGAAGTTATATATTGATTTTCTTTTCTACATTTGCCAGACAACATAATGGCCTTTAAAACATCTAAGGTCTTGGAGAAGTGATTTTTTTTTCTAAATTCACAAACACCTATTATTTATCTAGACAAAGAAGCCTAATTTTTTTTTATGGAGTAAGGACATTCTAAAAATTATGCCACTCCATGATCAAACAGAAGAAAATGCCACTGTGTTAAAAACAGCTTGCCTCACACCCCAAAGCTCTTGATGCTATAAATAGAGGAGGCTGGCACCCTCCAGCTCACCATCTTCCACTGCACTGACATGCCATAGTGCTAGCAAGGGATGTGATTGCTCTGTTCACCTGAGGAGACAGTATTCTGGTGTCTTTTCAGTGTCTGCTGAGAAAGGGCTTCCAATTGGCTGATTTCTAGCCTGTTAAGAAAATTACAGCTGTCCTTGTTAAAGCCCTTCTCTTCCTTTTTGCCCAGAGTGGCACAGGTAACAAATTTGAATGGATGCAGTATGGGATGACTGCTAAAGAAATGCAATAACAATGACATTAAAAGGAACATAATTTCAAATCCAGTCTTACAGGGAAAAATAACAGAATAAAAGTAAATTAATGCAAACACTGGATGTAATCTCAGATTTGTAATGCGCAAGAATAATAATTTTAAAAAATATTTACAGGATACAACCTTACAGATGAAGATACCAAAATTATTCTGGAACAGTTTGTGTGTATAACTGATGAACTTATTTTTAACCTGTGGAAAAGAAAGGCAACATGAAGCACACATCGCAAGGTTGAACTTGTCCCAGGATAAAAGTGTTGCCAGGTGTCACCCCCCACAACAAAGTGTTGTGGAACAAGTAAAGGTTAAATCAAGTCATCTGGATGTGATGTGTGCTCAGATCTCACCTCTCTCTGAGTGCAGGAAGGCTCATGCGCTTCAGCAGACGTGACCCTTGCATTCAGACATTGCCAGCGGGGTGCCAAGAACTGGGACAAGGACAGGGACTGGCTGGCAAGATGCATCACTAACCACCCCCCAGATATGTGCAGAAAGCTCCTCACAGGACAGCCTGCCCAGTCCTTCATTTGAGGAAGCCCTGACCCCTGCCATCACTCCATTTTCTCCCAAGAGGTTGCAGTGCTGCTCTGTTGCCCTTCTCTTCCACACATGACCTGCTGGAATGGGCATGCTGGTAAATTTCTTCTTCCAGACAGGGGTATAACAAGCTTCAGAAGGATCAGACACATCAGTGTCAACAAAATCCAGGAAGGGTCGGAGCTTCAGTGAATAATTTACTGAGAGCAAAAGAAATTTCTCTTTACTACGTGCAGTGACAAAGCACCAGGCAGAGGCAGCAACTGAGCTGCAGATTTCTTATTTGTGGCACCACAGCAGCAATTCAGCTCAGCCCCTCTGCACCTCCCTACAGTGTTCCCATGCTGCAAAATATGGCTGCTTCCAGGAGAGGAAAGGGGCAGGCAGGAAACCACAACCGAATTCCCCACGGATCCCAGGAGGTTTATAATTGCCTGTTGGTAGGTAGGTCCTTCCACAGTGCGCCTGTTGCTTAAAGGTCAATGCATATCCTTAAAATTTCAGGGCACATTTGTGCTCTACTGCATGCTTTTTATTTCCCTTAGAAACTGGCACGGGGGAAGTAGAGATGACTTTAGGCTCTAGGAGCAGTGTCTGCACCAGGAATGCTGACTATTTTTTCCCTTAGGACAGATAATTTTCTTTTCCCGTCTCCCCAAACTTCGGGGAATCTTCTGGTCAGCTTAGATAAGAATATACCAAGCTGGATTATTTTTCCCTGCTGCTTTTACTGGTTTAAATTGAAACCAACATTGTTTCAACATGTTCATGAGGTTAATACACTGCACTGAGAAGCTGAGGAGGAAAAAGAAGGGCTGTGACCAATTCACCTGCCAGCTTAATAGGCTGTTTGGATAAGGCTAAAAGCAAACTGTGGTTTTGACTGCTAGCAGTGATGTCCTCAGAGTCAGAGATGTTATTACATACTTGTGATCAATATACATTGCAAAGCAATGTCTTTTTTTTCTGCTTTAGCCTCTCGAAGGTGTATGTCTCCAAGACACTAAAATAAGACACAATATTGATAATTGCAGGTTCTAAATTATTCATCTATCATAACTACAATATGAATGTCATGAAGCCTAAAATTCAAATTATCAACAAGTAAAACATTCAGAAATAGGAAAATGAAATGTGATCACAACAGATAGGCCTGAATCGGAGCTTACAGCAAATACAAACTGAAGTTACCTTGAAGCTTGGAAAATGTAGCAGTCTGTATTGCCTATTTTAACAAAACTATTGCATAGGATTTAATGGGTCACAAAATATTTTTACAAGTAGCTCTAAACACTCTCACTTCTAATTGTCCATGGAAACTATTAATATTTAACCATTAACCCACCCAGAGCTGAGAATAATTGCATTGATCAAAAGAAAATTGATGTTCAAATCAGCGTTTTTATTTTAAATAATCTTTTGTTCACTGAAGGTGAGAAAAAGAAAACACAGCAGAGACAGCAATGGTTCTTCATATCATCATTGATGATCTCATTTTAACTGCCTCTCTCTTTACTTTATTTTCACAAACCCATCAATTTATTCCTGCTTCCAGCTCTTCCTCAGAAAACACAACATATTCCTGCACTCTGCAGTTTTTTCACTTCTTCGTGAGGAGCACAAACCATTTATCCCCATTAGCCATTTGTGCAGTTCCCATCAGCAAGGTTCAGACAGACTGAAAGACTCCAATTCACTCCATTGCCAATTCACTAAATTATCCCATGCCAACTTCTTTCTGTCTCTAACTTTGCTACTCTCTTTGGTACTAGTCCTTAATTTTATGGCCACGTACAGGGCCAAGTACACAAGAAGCATGAAATAGTGAAAAAGTAGATCCACACAATATAAAGAATATCTATAAAGGCATAATGTTTCAAACTGCTCAGACTGTTTTTGGTACATAAATTTTGTTCTTTTTCTTAAGACAATGTTGTGATAAATTAAAGCTATTACTAATTAGCCACTTATATCCTGTTCTTATGAAATTCAATTGTCACTTGCAAAGTGGTATTTATCCTCTTCTGTTTTATGCCGTCAAGGAGACTGAAGTAAAGGCTGCAGTACTTTAAATTCCAGCTTTTAGTTTGGGAAAATACCAGCAAAAAGACAAACAGAGTTCAGTAAGACTGCAGATATAAGTGTCTGGAGCACCCAGGTGAGCTGTGCCGCTCCATCTGCACTCTGCTCTCTGTGCCAGGCTGCTTGGCAGGGGAAAGGGATGGACAGGACCCTGCTGTCCAAGCATTGCAGAAGACATGAATCTTGTCAATTTTGGACTGAATTCCCTGCCAGTTATCAAGCAAGCAGCCAGCAAACTGCAGCACAGAACACAGCAATGTGCACACCAGCGTTTCTGTGCCTCACTGCCCTCCCCTGGTTGGCGCTTGTTAAGGCATTTCCACGGACTCCCCGTCTCCAGGTGCTGCAGAGACCATCACCATCACCACCAATCCACAGGGCTTACTTTATTTACACCAGCTGAAACACAAACCTATGTTTACACACAACATATCTTAAAACAGCTGTAATGTGTGACACAAAATGAAATCTCTGTCCCTGGACAAGCTTATAGGAACTATAACCTGGTTTCACAAGGTTCAGGTTCTTTGGATTTCGGTTACTTTAAGGTGCTGAACTCTAGCTTTGTCAATTGTATTCTCAAGGCTTTGAATCACTTCCAAGAGATTTTATCACTGTATACTTCACATTAGGCAGGAATGTAGTCATATTCAAAGCATATTACGGTGGTTAAGAGGAAAAAAAAAAACAAACTAAAATACATATTTCTTTGTTTCTGACAAGGTTTTCTTTTAGCTGGATTAAATTCATATTTGGCAGATAGTAAATACATGTTATTTGCATTTCTCTTAAAATTCTTCCTTTTAGCATCCTGATTCCCTAAATTGTCTCCCTCGCTTTTCTCCTCTAATTTTCTTATAGTCCTTCTTCAGTTTTGTTCTATTCTTCACCTTATCCACTGCAATTTCTTCCAGTCAAAGTATGAATCAATAACTAGAGCCTTTCAGAATGACACAGAAATGTCTTTAAAGGGGAAAAAATATCTTACTAAAGATAAAATACCTTACTGAGATATTTACTGTCATTTACAGATTATATTAATTCAGTTTTATCAGCTTGCAATCAATGAGCCACGGGCGGGAAAGTTTACATGTAAGTTTATCTTCACGTGGAGAAAATCAGAGAATGGAACTGTAACACTTTTACAACCTCTAAAGAAGCCTGATTAGAACAGTCACAAACAATATGGATTCTCTGGGGTTCTCCATAAGGGGCTGTGAAAAGCTTAGATTTGCTCATGAAGCTGACCAGATTTTGCATCTCTCCTGTCAGATTAATTTACCAGGCTCTGATGATCTCCAGAGCTGCTATCGAAATAATCAGGGACTAGGTAGTCCAGACCCCAGTAGTCCTACAGCTGGGTCAGAAAGGTGCTTCCTGGAAGCTCAGCAGCAGCAACTGCCAACAACACGACACCTTTATGCGTTGTCCTTGTCCCTGGCTCCAAACAGGACACTGTGACTCCTTCTTTAAAAACCAATGCCTTCAAGGTCATTTATGAGAGTGACCTAGGTTACCTGAGTGGATGTTTGAGCAGTTTGTCAGCCTGTTTGTAGGCTGAGCTACTGCAATCACTGGTAGATGGCTGTGAGTGCGGAGCTAGCCCATCCCAGGTGTAAAGGGATGCGACTGATTGGAACCTCCGAATTAAAGTTAATTGAAAGGGGTTAATGCTAAACCATATTATCTCACAACTGGAACGAGCCAAGAACAGAAAATTACTATAGCTCAGCAGATGGGCAACAGCTTAGTAAACACTCCTAATTTCATTTTGTTCTCAAATATATCTGGCCCAACAAATATCATGACTTCACACAGCAGCTATCTTCCACCAGGCCAAGGAAACCCCTGGGATGGAAAAATTTTTAGTGGGGCAAGTTGGACAATTAATGCTTTACTTACCTGAAGTTTGTTCTACAGGGCTCCAGAATGGCACAACAGTAGGAAAAAGGGTAAAATTTCAACTTCTGAAAGCAAAGCCTTCCTGCGTATCTCAAAACTGTCACTTAAAACAATGCCAGAAACTGATAAGAAAAGCAGACCCCAGATACCACTCCCAGCCTTGTTTAAAAAAATAAAAAAGAGGCCTTGAGCACTTTTATTTTTTTTTTCTGGGGAAATGGTTGATGTGATTCAATGAAGAAATGTGAGCATTTCTGGGAAGGATCCATTTTTTAGCTTTTGGTTGGAGTCTGAAGCTATTTTATTATGGTGCTGCAATATGAGCAATCATTTAACTCCTGGGCTTTTGTCCTGTACTCACACAAAACATCAAAGCAAGCTTAATGTCATTTGAAAGATCATAATCTAAACTAGAAGATTTAAAATGATGCCCAAGTCAACCTCATATGCCAAGAAGATAGGGAGAAAGTGTGTTTTAATCTGCTGGCAGATTTTAAAAATATTTGTTCACCATCTTTTTTTCTCCTAATCAAATTTACCTGTAGCAAGGGAATTAAAATAAAAACTGTCTGTACAGATATATATGTTGCTTATCCATATTCTCCAGAAAAAGGACACTCATAGCAGAGATTTTGTGAAAACTCAAAAGAATATTAAGAGCATAAAAAAACCCCAAACTAAACCAAAAGAACCTTATCATCCTTATGCAGGTACTGAGGTACCAATATCACTGGATGAGCCAAATGGTTTTGCTGGCACACAGCCATATCAGAGCTCCTCCCAGAGGAGAGGGCATCCTGACTTAGGAAGCAGTTCAGGGAAAGTCAGGCTTGTTTATGCTGCTTCTGTCTGCCTCTGAGAGAAACTGTGGTGCACCATTAGGACCATCAGCAGGAGACGGGCTGTGTGCCTTCTTCCTACCAACAGCAGACAGATGTGTCTCTTTTGTTCAGTCACTTTCCTCAGTCTGTCATTTTTCCCAGGGACCATGACCATTTGCAGTAGCCTGACACGAAGGTCACACAAGGAAATAGAGCTGTGCATTTGAATTTATATTTTTAATTGGGTCTCATTAGGAACTGCAGAGGGCTTTTTTTTTTTTTTTTTTTTGCCTATTAAGTTCTGGTGAGTGAAATCATCCCTATTGAAGCTACATACAAAAAACTTGGTTTTGATACTCAAGAACAGGCAGTGGGGAAGCCTGCAGCTCTGTGGTGCAGTTGGAAAAGTCATGTGCAAGCTGGGAAGTACTACTTCTTCTAACTCCTAGCTGCCCTTTCAGTCATTGGGATAAGCACAGGAGGGAAGAAACACAAAGACTTTGTAAAATCCGTACACTCACTGTATGATAATGCAGAGGGGGGGCAAGATTGACAAGCATGTTTTCAGACAGGAAGCAATGCAGGCTTCAAAGAGCCTACAATATTTTTTAATTAATAAGGGATCAGTAGGAGCCAATTAAATCATGGCTATTCCAAATAGAGAAGATTGCTTTGCTCTTTTTACTGTGCTGCTGCACAGTAGAGTCTTAAATTTGCCAGTTCCTCCAAAAAAAATACTCTGCGCCTTTACAAATTACTTTGCTTTTTTCAGTCATAATTAAATGACAGTTAAGAATCAAAGAAAACTTCTTATTTTTCAAAATTTAGGTTTTAGTTATCTGGGAAAAGTTTTCATCATCGGGCTTCATATGTGTGCAGGGAGCTAACGCTTCAAAACGTGTTTTCCTCACTACCCATAAATATGTAGTCTAGCTTACTGACACTCAAATAACTTGATGCCTTTCTCATGTCATATTCAGAAGACAAGCAGTTTAGGAAGAAAAATAATCTGTGTAGCTCCAGGTTATGTAGTCTGCTGCAGCATATCAATACCCTTGAAACAGTAGACTATAATATATTCTATCAGTCAAATCAATCCCCCCACCTTTCCCAGGCAGAGGCAAACCTAACCTGAATGCCTAAAAAGGACACCTTTCCCTCCTGCTTCCTTCAAATAAACAAATTCAGCCAATTCATTTTAATTGCCTTGGAGTGACCAGCTGTGCATCTCAATACTGAAGTTAGACTGCTCTTCATTTCTGGAGTTACATTTTGATGCCATTCTCATTCTGCGCCAGAAGGGCTGTTACAGACACGGCTTCCTACCCCATCCTTCAGTCTGAGACCTCAGAAGCTACCCTTCCTTCCTTTACACTTTATTTTTGCCACTCCTGTATCATTTCTGCCTTCTTATCATATTCTCCCATTCTCTGGACAAAGCAATGCTTTAGCAATCCAGTTCTTACTAATCCTTAACAGAAGAAAAATCACACTGCTTTCCCAGGCTTTTGTTGACTCACTGCTGAGTTCACCACTCCTCCTGGTCAGCCATAAAATTTGTGTGTTGCCAGGCTTGTGTTCTTATCTATAATTCAGGGAGCTTTCATCTTAAAATATGGGTCCTACACAAATGTTGTCTATTTCTCAGCATTTTGTAAAGTCATGAACTCCTCTGCATTAGCAAAGTGACTGTTGAGACAAAAACATGACAAGCTTAATCTGCAATGTGCATTAGAAAGGAGTTTATAAAAAAGAGGAGAGTTTTGGATTCCATGCTCATTTTGCCTTGCTTTGCCTCAGAAAGTGCCATCTGATAAAATCAGCAGAGATGGCTGTTGACTTCATTACATATCTGCTGATTTCAGAGATACTTGCTGAGAATGTTGCTGACTTTAATTGCCATCTTAATTTACATAATTTTGCTCCTTTACCACCTTTGCATTTACTAATTAGCAGTCTTGGCCTACACTTTTGTATTTCATTGTCTACTTAAGAAGGTGGACGTGCTACATGGGAACAATTATTTTTTCTGGTGCCCCATTCCCTTAGGGCACAGGGCATCACCATGTGTGTGGGCACGATAGAAAGCTGACTCACATGCTGCAACCTTTCTATTCCTCATTTGTTTTCCCTCAGGAAGCCCTAGTAACTTCACATGATTTCTTATCTTCTATTCTTAGGATCCTTTCCGTAAGGAAAACCATCAGTGTCAAGAAGCAGGCATCTCCTGAATTACCTAATAACCACAACTGTCCCATTTCTTTGCTGTTTCAGTAAGAGAAAAGTGGTGGAGAGGAAAGGGAACTATGCCAACTTGAGTAATACAGTAAATGTCTTTTAAAAACAGTACTAAAGTCTGCTGACTGCGGAATTTTTTTTTAGTGCCTGCTGTCAGGCTGGCAGTGGAAAAAGTCCTTCTCACTCTCTCAGATGCATACTCACAGCCCCAAAGGGTGAGGTGATTAAGCTGTATGTGCTTTATCACTTTAGGCCTGCACTTTTGGATTTTATCTTTACTAGAAGCATTTATAGATGGAAAATTAGTCATTTTATTGCTAAAAAGAATTAGTGTATCAATGAGATTTGAAAAGGATGATGCCGTGAAAAGCCTAAACCTCCTGAAAAGACCCCTGGATGTTCTTGAAGTAGCTTTCCTACCTTGTTTTCTTTACACTTCTGAAGTGATTAGCATTTTACATGTGAGTTTTTCATGCCATTTCATTGGGAAGCACCAGAAAAAGGCTGGGATTTTTTACTTTTAATTTTCCTTCTTGGTGCAGAACAGACTTGATTATATGAACTCTGCAACAAGCGGCCCTGGCTGCTGAAATCTGCGCCACTTTGATGGTAGTGACAAGAACTTGGTGGAGGGTTTTATTAATTGTAATACAAAATGGCATAAAGAAACCAGTGCAATTTCCCACGTTATTTCTGTACTTTGATTTTTGAATCTAGTTCTTAGGAAAATAAAAAAGCTCTTTGTGACAGGGATTATCTCCATTATATGGTTTAGTAGTGAAGTAGTTAACCATGTTGAATTTCTACCGTGCTATATTTAAGTTTCAGAGTTAACATCCCTGTGAAACAAATAGAGCTGATTATTCTTTTTAGAACAAATTTTTCTTGTTCTGCAGACTGAGGTATTGTCTACATTAAGAACATTTGCACCATTATAACTACCCTAATTTTAGTCACATCAATCCCACTCCTTGATGTAGACGAATTATACGTAACCACATCAGATAAAGCATTATTTTATGGCTGTGCAGTCTGCTCATATCAGGCATTTTCAACAAAGAACAATCGAGTTCCATTAGTGCAAGGTTCCCCAAATGGGGAAAGATGATATTAATCACTTTGCACTATCTTTACACAAAAAAAAAAAAGTAAAAAAAAGTAAAAATGTTTTCTGAAGAAAGGGAAGTAATAATTTAAAAAACTAAAACCTGTACCTGTCTGGGGCAGCCCCATCCCAAGACTCTGGGGAGAGTAAGTTCCTGCTGCAAAGGGCTCTATGTCTAATAGCTGTGGGTGCATGGTCAAAGGCTGAGGATACCAACTTTCAGAGCAGACTACCAGTACAGCTAAAAATGCAAACCACTGCCTTCCACACCACCAGCCTCATGCTAAAGAGGCTTATGTTCCCCTGAGAAGGAACAGATATTTTCTGTTTGCATACTACCTAACACAGGAGGGTCAGCTACCACAATATAAATATTTAATTCTAATAACTAGGGAGGCAATATCAAGGGGATATGTTAACATGATGCCTCTCTAAAGCCGGCAGTGAATAAGCAACCACTCCTCTTTAAGAGGTAGCAGAATAGGAGTAGGACTTTTAAAATATAGAATCAAAAGTTGACCAAAGCCTGAATTTCCATGCCCAATTATGCTGTAGCTGAAGAGACCATATTTTTAGCATAAGGCATAACATGCAGCAATTTTGCCAATGTAAGGAGTCAGACAATGAAAGAGAGGCTGGCAGCAACAGAAATGTGGGTTTGCCTCTCTCTCCCTCCCCTTTCCTCCCTGGAACACAACATATTTTTATCAGGAACAAAAATAAATAAATCCTCAGTTGTCTTGCTGTGCCCAATTAGTATTCCATCCATGAACTGTCCCATCAGGGAAAAATGCCTCCCTCACACACGTGTTCAGGATAGCACTGATGGATCTGAGGGCCTCTCCAAACACAGTGACCATCTGCTAGGCAAAACATAGGGGTCTGACAAGCAGGAGCCATTCAGCCCTGTTGTTGGGCCACATTATTACATATTTGACAAGGGTAATGAGAGGCTGTCATTAACCTTACATGACAGTCTCCACAATGACACACACTAAAGCAAGAACAAAGAGCAGAACTCAGTAAAAAGGCACCTACTTCTCATTTAACCCCGAAATTGTCAGACACCATTATTGCTAATGGAGGCTGGCGGTCCTGGGGTTAATTTCCATCTCTGTGCTCTGCTTGTTCTCTTTTTGAAATCTACTCCTCATATGGTTAAGGAAGCAGTTTTATCAAGGCTATTGGGAAGGCAATGCATTATTTATCATAACACACTGAGATGTAAGAACAGAGAGGGTCTCCTGGAGGAATGAACAAACAGACATATTTCATGAACCCTTCTGATGGTCTGAAAAAAAGATTTCTGAGCTCAGTCTCTGATATTTAAGGTTATCATTGCCTAAGTGTGACCTTTCTCTCATCTGCATTTCCTGCCACGTTTCTTGTCAAGCTTGAAATCACAAGACTTTTTTTCCTGGTGACCTTGTCACAGTCACCTGGCTTTATAATCACAGGGAAATCCCATAGAGAAAGTTAATCAGTCGCCTGACTTTTAGTTGAACAACAGATGTAGGGTGAGACAGCACTTACAATTTCTGGAAATAAAAGGTCATCTGAATATAAGATCTCTGTCTCAGGTGTGATTATGTGAGTTACAGTCCTCCAGCAAGCTATGAAGATCTCGTAAGAGAGCTGCTTACCACCTCAGCAAGCTGACGAATACGTCTATTTCCACAGTGACCTGCAGGCTTAACCTAGGACAGGGGTCTCTGGGAATGAATGCAAGCACTTGTCCGGATGCTTTGGCATATTAAGGACAAATGATAGAAGTGAAAGTGAAGATTATGTCTCACTGCAGGAGACTCAGAGCCAGTGCAGCTGGGCGTTAGCTCACAGGAGTCACAAGGTTTGGGAACAGCTCGAGCCAATGAGAAAATAGGACATCAGGTGGTGGGTAGCTGCAGTACAAGGATGCTCAGAGCAATCGGGGGGAGGGGATGCCATCTCTGTGGAGGAGCTCTCTATAAATAGCATACAAAAAGCAAATCACTTTCTTTCCACACAAAGAAGCAAATGCAGCAACATGAAGCTATCCTTCCAGAGGCGCTGGCTGGGAGGCTGAGAAAGAAGCTGTATGAACAAAAGATTAATACATCCATGGAAAAGGTGGAAGGTAAAAACTGTCATTAGAAGACAAATATCCAAGAAGTGAGTCCAAGCAAGGCTGTATTTTATTAGAAAAAGTAGAATAAATGTTGTACAAGCACATTTCAGTTTATTGATTGCTTTTCCAAATTTATTGTGGTGTTCCTTTACAGAGCTGGATGCCAACATCATGTGCTACCTTTTCTGCTCTCTCACTGGAGAATGTCTTCCTTCCAAGCCACCCACAGAGAAGTCTGATGTAAAATTAAATAAATCTTGTTGCCATTGAACCAAACCTCTTTTGTTATCTAGCTATCCAGAATTCATTTTCCATTAACATCTGCATGATCAAACAGTTGTTTTACAACTGTTCTCAAAGAGCTACTGAAAGGAACGCAGAACACATGTGAAACTCAGTTCTGCTTTGAAATAACAAAAATACCAGTGAAGCATTTTTCTTTCTTTACCCAACCTGGTACACAGCTACAGCTACTGGCATTCATTGAGCAGTGGAAGTACTCAGTCCCTCTTGTCCCATCTCTTTATCACAGGATAGGTCCAACCAGTTAGCACTCCTCCCCAAGAGATCTTCTTTCTGAGCTAGCACAGAACTCCATTCATTAATTTCCTCAGTAAATGTGCATGTCAAACCACTAAGGATGACTGAAGCATTTGTGCTGCAGTACCATCAATATATGGATTGTACACTGTTCTCTGTCTTTCCATCTCCCTCCCTGCCTCCAGCCCTTACCCACCTCCATCCATTCCCTATTGTTATTTTCTTAGTCCTTAGTCTAAAAAGTTATTTGCTTTAGCTCAAGACAGAGTAATAGGGAAGTCTGCCTTCATCACTGGAGTTTTAATAGACTGGTATTATCTCTTTTAATAATTGTTAACAATATGTTTTACAACCCATTGATGGGCAACCTTATCAAGTTGCTTGTCTCTAGCACACACAATGAGAATGGAGCCAAATTACCCGTGACTAGAATTTATTAGGCTAAGACTGGTGGAGACGCTCACCTCTTCTTAGTTCAAACTATGGTCATATGCCTGTGAACAGTGGGAAATGGTAGTGGTTTGAAAGACAGTAATTTCTTGCTAGTTTTTCTAAATATTTTATGTGCTAACCGTATGATAGACAAAAATTATTTAGGAATGTAGAAATATCATTGCTGCTGAGGAAATCTTCAAATGGAGTATATGCAGTATTCTGGTGGCTTTTATTTCTGTGGAGAATTTAAGGAGTCTGTATTATCAAGATCCCTCAGGACAACAAAGAATAATTTGATATGTCTTTCCTTAAAGGGAATTTTAAAAGGGTTCTTTAACTCTAATTAGTGAATCTACTTGGGAATTCTCAGAAATAGTATTCCATTCGCAAAAAATGAAAAATACAGTTTTTAAACAAAACAAAGTTGATTTCCTGTTTCAAGCACAAAATTCAGACTTTACAGAAGACCAGATTTGATGGCTCCGTATTAACATACAGTGAGCTCCCTCAACACGTCCAGCATTTAACCTTTTATGAAAAGGTCATCACATTTACCTACAAGAATTATTTCCTTATGAATGCAATTATTTATGGGCCACTCTCCTTGTGAGGCTATATAAAACTATTATATTTTCATTTAATATGATAGCTGGCAATTAAATGTTGATACTATTAATTGCCAGAATTGCTCTTCTTTTTTTTTTTTCTGAAGCTAAGACTAGTTGCTTTTTCACTCCAATATTTTGTCAGTTATCCTATTTTGTATAACTTTCCAAGAGATACATATACTGGGTAAGATTCTTCCTGTGTTATGATATTAAAGAAAGAAAGATCATCATTATATAAATGGTAAAATTGCACCGCCCTGAAGTCACTTAACATTTTCTAAAAGCTGCAGTCAACTTGCTACAAAGTTAGGGAAATCATCATAGAATCATTGCATGGTTTGGGTTAGAAGAGATCTTAAAAATCATGTAGTTACAACTCTCCTCCCATAGGCAGAGACTCCTCCCACTAGACCAGGTTGCTAAATAATGTCTAATACTAAACTGTGACTGGGAAACAAATGAGGAACACTAATAGAATGTACATCTGTTTTATTTTGCATAATATTCAAGAACAGAAATTATTTTTATACTTGTCCAAGTCCCCTTTACATGCCCAGCCTTGGACCTGTAAGTCTATCATGTAGTTCACTGCATATGAAATAGATGTGAATGAAGGATTTACATTATAACCCTTTCTTGCGTTTTTCAAAGAATGAAAAAAGGCAAAAAAGAGGAGAAAGAAGAAACAATTATCAATGTGAACATAAATGTCTGCTATCCCAGAAGAAAAAGATTTTGTTTTTTTTTTTTTTAATATGGAACCATATAAAAGGGTTCATATTTTAATCAGGAGAGAGTTTATTCTACATCCTTGACATATGCTGTCAAGTGGTAAAAGTATGATGTTCTGCCTTGAAATTAGCTGCAAACACTATCACATGAGTCAGACTAAACTACATTTAATCAGATGCCTGATGAATTATGAATGGGTCTACCAAGCAATTGGACCATTAAGCATTAGATGAGACATAACTGCCCCAGATGCTTCACCTAGGGTAAACTCAGGCATTTTTATTCCAACTTTCTAAAAGTGGAAAGAGTTAACAACCAAAATTTGTTGATGGCTCAAGAGGCTTCAGGACTGGAAATTTGCTTGCATAAAGTTAAGACAGGAATTGCAGGGTTGCAATATGTAAAAAATACTTTTTTAAAAGCCATATATGAAGAAATACACATTTTTATCACCTCTGACAGAAATAACTTGACCATAATCTGAGTAACAGAGTTCCAATGAAATAAGTGAAGAATATAGTGAGCTAGCAGTTGCTTCTCTGAGGAAATGGCAGACAGCTTGGACTTAGACCGTATTTCTGTACAAAATCATGAAAATTACAATCCATTCTGAGCCAGGAATTCTAAGAAAAGACAATAAAACAGCACAGGGATCCTGCCAGGCACTATTAAAAGATTAGCAAAATAACTCTGTCACTAAAATCATGATTTTTGCTTTCAAAACAGTAGGCAGCATTTCAGATTTTCAAGGTCAGAGGTAAAATGACTGATTGACAGTGAAAAATTCTGACCTTTGCTGTGGTGAGCAATGACTGCGAAGAGAAAAAAATGGTCTCACCATTGTGGTGTCAGGGCACAGTTTCATCAAGGGGTAGTGCAAGCAGTCCAGAGTTTAGGCTGTTATTCCTCTCATGACTCAGGAAGGATTATTAGCCTTTTATAGCAAGTAGCTATTGGCAGTGTTTCTGCTGCACACAGTTTCTCAGTCTATGTTGCCAGAGGGGAGACAGCCCTGCACAAGACCTAAGTACACCAAGTGAGGCAAGGCAGCATGGTGTTTGCTTATTATGGTCCTAGTATATAAGATTCAGATGCAAATACAAAATAACCAGCTGCTGTGGAGCGCCTGAATGCAAGGCAGTAAAGAGGAAAAAGCAGATAGGAGCCCCAGCAAATAGGTAGGTAGCAGCAATTGACTAGAGAGAAGCTGTGTCTTACATGAACTCTTGAATTGTCTGTGCTGGTGATGGATATTTGCCCTGGAGGAGGAACTTATGGAGGCTTCTTTTATGTACCATATCAGTGCAACTGTCCTGGTACCCTCAAGCTATGCTGAAAGCCCTGGAGGAAACACCACACCCCCCTTCACTCTTCCCGTGTCCCATCACATATCCCCTTGATGGCCCACAGCAATTTATTTCCTTCCCACCCAAAATTCTACAATGGTACACTCCCTTTCCAAACATCTGCTGGGCTTGCAACAGCCCTGTGCAATTTCCCTCAGTGTAGTCATGTGTGTTCTGCTTCTTCTGATCCCCACCACAGCTCCCTCCAGCTGCATCTTTTCGCCATGTGTCAAGGCAGAGGAAACTTTGTGTGCCAGCAGCATCTCAGGCAGAAGGAGTTTGTAACAATCCTTGGCACACTGCTGTGCTGAGGCCAACGGTAACAAATTGCTTCTCTTGAGGAGTTATGCCTCTAGCCCAGTAGCAGTCCACAAGGACACTGATGCTCCCTGCTCTTTGTGTTGGGATCTCTGTGTGGTGCAGGAATACCTGCAGCAGTTCAAGCCTGCAGGGAATTCTCCTGCTCTAGGAAGAAAATAAACAACCTGAGCTACTGATTTCTGAGGACATTTCACAGGAAACATGCTTTTGGTGTTGCCTGCTGGAGTCAAGGTTTTAGGGCGTTGTTATCTTTCAGTTAATCAAAACCTGCAGTCTGTATCACAACTAAAGTATACAGGTGGAAAAGATCACAAAGAGAAAAATACTCAAGAATCAGATAAAGGCCCAATAATATCTTCTATGAATACCTGTGTTGTACATACAGGAAACAATGCATTCAAATCAGGTCCCAGAAGAGGCCTGCAACCTCCTCCACCTGGGTACCAGGGAACTAGATTGATTGTTTGTGCCTCATCTGAGGATTTTTTCCTTTCTAAGAATAAAATGCTACAAGGAATCATTCAGTTGACAATAAATGATGGGACTTCCAAAGGTGGGTAAGCATTATTTTCTGCTCATGCTCATGTTTCCAAAACAAGTCACTGTCCTCTGCACATGGAGAACTCTACAGTCTTTAGGAAGTTACAGACTGTGATGGGATGTGTAGGAATAGAAAAGGTATAAATCTATTGCGGGAAATAGAGAAGGTAGAAAACTCTCAGAAAGCTGTGTGAAAGCAAATCTCAGGCAGAAAGAATGCAAGAATGCTGAAGATGCAAGGACAAGAAACAATAGGATTGTATTAGTGAGCTGTGCAAAGATAGCCCTTAGAAAATAAGGTAGGCAAGATAATCGAAAAATGTAAGTTTAGTAAAGAAGATTTATCCATTGTTTTTAAGGTATTACAAGTAAGCATTGTCCAAGACGAGATGTAGTGCAACTTTACTAATTGGCTTAAGCATATGCTTGTCAGCTTTAACATTATTCTACTGGCTAGAAAGCCTTTTTAAAAAGGCCTTGTAACCTAGAGAATTTTGGCTGCTGTTGTTATGACATGAGCTCTCAATATCTTCTGTGTCTCACCTTGTAATGAGACTGATGCTGAAATAAAAGCCCAAGAGTGCTCTCCAGCATTCCCATCCCATTGTCTTCTTACATAGCAATCCAACAGGGATGGGTTTCTTTTGTCATGAAAGGACACTCCCTGACCTTTTTAGTAATCAAGACCATATTATTGCAGTGGTAAAAAGGAAGATATCTCTCTCCAACTTGTTTCAGTAACTCACAGTCTCTAACATATCCTTTCATTGTCAGGCAGGTATCTCATTTCTGTCCTGAACACCTACTCATACTGTAGTTTCGTAAGTACTGGTGCTTTATTGGTGGTATTTACATATGTTTCTACTCTGGACCTCCTCCCAAGAGACTACTAGGGTCCATCTAAGTAGTGACACAGCATAGTTGGACAAATTTGTGACTTTGGTAGTGAAGCATTATTGTGTCCTGAGGAAGGCATGAATGGCCTTGTTATATTTCCTGTCCAGCCATAAAAAGCAAAGTGACCCTGCACCATCTCAAATCATCTGTGCGAGCTGCTAAATCGATTCTCTTAAACCTAATGCCAGTTTGCATGCTGAAATAGGGTTGGGTTATCAGCTGTTTTATTGCTTTGAATAGGAAACCCTCTTTGCTACCCCTACTCTGCCACTATTTCATAAAAGACTGCCACAATCATGCAAATGAAGCCTGATCTCTTCCCCAAGAGCCTTCTAATACTGCAAGAAAAATGCTAGGACCCCAAAGGATCTTCAGAGTTTCCAGGAATTTCTTTTGTCTTAGGCTTCTCAGTTCAGTGCCCTTGCTTCCCTTGTCACCTTGACAGAGAAATCATTCAGAGGATGGTTGCTCAAACTATTACAGGAACAGGGGCACCAAAACCAGAATTTGGGTGAGACTGAGTGCTGACACTAAATGATTGCTTTCCAGACAGGCTCTGCCCAGCTTCACCTTCCCTCATGGGAGGCCTGTACATTTGACTTTGACTATTTCAGATCTGCCTTTGTGCATCCTCCACAGCCTTCACAGCCTCTACAAACCTGGAAGGTTCAGTCCCAGGAGAGTCAGAAAGTTGGCATACTGTTCCCCAGACTACCCTTCACATGAGCTGAATCAGCACCTGCTTTCAGAGTCCACATATTTACCCACAGGTGGGTTCTATATAGCAGAGTTACCTCTGGGTTCTTTTAAGAAGTGGTCCAAGAGGGTAACATGCGTCTGTTTGAAAAGCCATGTGTTAGAGCTCTGACTCAGCACAGGCAAAAGCAGATTTCAGCTTTGTTAGTCCAAGTGGGCAGGACTCAATTCTCAGAAGTTTTCCTAAACTGCAGCAGTGAAAGGCAGGAAAGGATTTACCAAAATCATCTAATTTAAGCCCTGCCTCCATTCAGCAACAAATGCAAAATGTACTGCACCATGTTTTGGCAAGACAACCCCCCTGATCTCTACGGGTATAAATGACTTTGCTTCAAACTGACTTCTTGGATTGCACATAGCAACTTTTACTCATGGGAAAAAACAGTGGCAATATTTCTTTTTAGCAAGTAAACAAATTCTTAGCACATACAGGAAGTTCTGGTACCTTCATTCTTCACTGTTTATTGTATGTTTGTATGTTCCTTTCTGCCAGTAAAGCACTGTAAAGAGAAGATGGTTGTAATCAGATCATTGGCTAAAACAACTGATCAATAGCAACTGCATATGCTGCAAAGAGCCTTTAATGGCTCTTAATCCCCATTAGGCTGATCTGGAGGAAGTTGAAGGGGAAACTGCATCACATTTCAACCATTTATAGCAGCATCCTGGTACTTGAGCAGCTTTCAGGGAATGGGAGCATTTGTTCTGAGGTGCTCTGGGACAGTCATCAATAGGATAGGAAACTATTGCACCATTATTATCCAGGAAATGCTCTGGGGACTCTCCAGGGAATTGACTCCAAGGGTTATAGTTTTTTAACAGGAGCCTATGTTGGGCCAACCAGCAAAGAAGTAACATGTGAAGATTTTCTGCCATCGGTAATAAAACATGTTTTAGGATGTGTTTGCCATTAGGTATAAAAACAAAAAGGCTAGTTTTAATTATGTAAGCCACCATATTGTCTTTCTGAACATCTTCCAAACCAACATTATTCATCTTCCTGACCTGCTACAATGCAGCCACAAAATGACAGAAGTTTCAACATATTCTTGGTTTGCTTCCTCACTAAACCAAATAAAAAGTACACACCACACTCTGCAGTGCACCCATAAATTGTTTGAGAATATTTTCTTGTGTCACCGGTGTCACTCCTCTGTGCTGAAACAAATCTATGTGTGCCTTTTCAGCCTACACATTTTGTTTTGCAAAGAGAAAAGACTAACACTAGAAATGAAGACCGAAATTGTGTACCACTCATTCCATAGCTACTAGGCATAATCATAGTATTCAACAGGAATCTGTAATGAATTCAGTGTTTAGTTTACCTGCTGATGCATCTTGCCTTTGCTGACTTTGAGAAACATAAAGCCTTTGAAAACCAAATTAAGTTGCAAGCTGCTTAAGCTGAGCAGTGTGTTGTAGGCAACAGTCTTGAGAATGATCAGTTTTGATTCCAATTGCATTCAAAGTGGTAAGTGAGGAAAGCTAGATAAGCTTGTCAGGGCTGTGGCTGAGATATAAGGTTAAAGAAACTGTGCTCCCCAGGTCAGGGATCTGTGAATCTCTTTCCCTGTGCATACTTGGTATTGAAAGAAATTCAATGAAACCTATTTCACTGACGAGATCTAGAGCTGTATGAACTGCAGTTTCTCTTTACCAAGAGAATTTTCAGCAGCAAGTGAACTCTTGGAATGTCTGTGACTCTGGGGTAAGTCTAGTGTTAAATGACATCTTTTATAAAATGGCACCACTGCTGCAGGTACGTATTTCTTTAAAATGACAGCATTGAAATAGCAGCCGACTCTCATGCTCACAGAGGTCGTAATTTTTGCTCATCTTCAGTGTCTAGAAGTGTGCAGGAAACAAAGAGGCAGCTCTGCTCGGTGCAATTCTGCTGGCACTACTGCAGGAAAACACAGCTCATGGAACTTACCTTAACTATCATCTAGCCTCAAGAGGCCCCAGCACAGCTGAATTGATTTTGCAGCTGCAAGGATATTTCCCCTTTGCAATTCAAACCACCTCAGAGATATCATCGGACAAGAAGTATCAGCCTCGAGAAGAACAAATGTACTTCTTGTTTCTTTAGCAATTCATAGAAAAGGACACAAAACGAGCGAGGATGGTTCTTAATTTAAGGCACAAAGATGCTAAGTCAGTCTGTAGTATCAAGGCATTAGTATGGTCTCTCAGTGAAATTTGGTTATCATGTCATGTTTTTCAGAGCAATTACACATCCAGTGCTCTAGAGCAACCATTGTGAAGTCATCCAGCTATTCCTCTGCACTTTCCATTGAAGGCACCTATCAAAGCTTATGAAGTCAATGGAAAAGCTTTTCAGTAGACGCTGGCTATAACAAAGATGAGAGGCACCTCTTTGATGAGCAGACTGGGTTTCTTTGCCTTTCTATGCCTTCATCCTGCAAACCAGAGGTTCTCAAACTGAGAATCTCAGTGCTCCTAATGCTTATACTGGCAGTTTTACCAAAAAGACTAAACATAGAATTTTGTTGAACAGAGCCTTATTCCTAAGGCTTCTTGTGTGTCATTTAAGCTTCTGATGGCTAAATAACAGCTGCAGTAATATGAAGAGATTAAAGAAAAGCACCAGCCACTGGAACCAAAGAGGTTATCCCATGGTGGTTTTGTGCAGCTTGTTTCATATCTGCCTCATGAAGTCCTCTGCCTTCCTAAAATAATATGTAATTAGCATTCAAGACACATGTTTTCTACTAGCAAATGGGAATAAAATATAGCAGAATTCTTTAAGAACACTGATTTTTTTTTTTAGTGGTTTTCTATTTTGAATGACATCTGCTTTGTGAGAGGCTTAGGAATCCGGAAAGAGCTTTGCAGAGGAGAATGAAATAATCTTTCTGATCCTTCTGTACTCTATCAGCTTCAAAATAAATACTTGTACTTGCCTTCCTGCAAAAATCAGTACAATGCCAGCTCACTTTTTGACAGTTTTACATAACACCTTGCTTTGTGGAAATATTTTGAAGTTTATTTTGGTGTTGTATTTCAATTAGTCTAATCAAAACATTTAAGCATTTTAATAAACATGACTGAATAAAACCGCACATCTGTCAGGAAACACCAATGATCCACTGTATTATCTGCAGCTTTACATACCAGGAGCTGAAGATAGCTAACAGAGCAATAGTCTATAGATAAAAAAACCCAAAAAACAGAAAAACACCAAACAAAAAACTTTTTAGCTAGATTATGTATTTCCAGCTGTTCAAGCTCTTCATATTAGGGACAAAAAAACCCCCTCATCTCTTTGGCAATCTGAAAGGGCTTTATTTATTTAAATTACATCATTTGCAGTAAGTGTGTATAGAAGAGATGGCTGAGGTCTGTTATAGTGTAAAGATGCATGAAGACAAAAACTTTAATCTTCTAGGCTCATCTTGAGCTCCTGAGGGTAACACTTGGCTCTCAAATTTCAGCTCTGGGCTGCAGGGAATGCCTGCTGCTCTTCAGAGGCTGAGATGAGGGAGATGAGCTACCTGCCCAGAAGTGGTGGGTACTGGTGAGAGTCTGAGAGGCATCAGAGGTGAGGAAAGAGGTCTCCTGGATCTTATTTGAGTTTTCACAGAGTCCCAACACTCTCTAAGTGGTCTGACCAAATCTGGTGATGCATGGCATGCCATGGCAGCACTGAGGGAGGTTTCAGGGTGTTATGGTTTGACACCAGCCAAGAGCCAGTGCACCCATGCAAGTATATTTGTCTTAATTTCTGCTGTGAGATAGAACCAAATAAAGGAGCACAACTGCCCAAACTTAAGGTATAGAGAAGAAACTTTATTAACTAACACTAAAATAAGAAAAAAACCCAGAAACCAGAATGAAACTTCCAAAACATCCATCCTCTCCTCACCTGCTGTTCACTCTCCCACTGGCAACATGAAAAGACCAAACCTAGAATTTTCAGTCAATCCACCCCTTGAACAATCATTTCCCCAATCCAACAGGAAGAGCGGAGTCCCTCCTGCTTTGCCATAGGTTCCCCACAAGAATACCAGTCCTCTTGTGGCCACACAGTTCACAAATGGCTCGCCAGCGGATTTGCCATTGTGAAACATCGCCCCCCATGGGACAGTCCTCTCACAACTGCCCATGGGCTGAATCAGCTTTTAGGGTGCAGTTCAAGGATGTCTTTTTCCTAGTCCAAAACAAAAAAACTTATTAAATCAGTGCTTCAGCACTCCCCATCTCTGGTCGTCCCTGAGGCCGGGAACGACAAAATTCAGTGCTTCATTAGCACCCCCCCACAGGACTAGGACATCCCCCTAAAAAAAGCATGATACATGTTATAGAAGCATCTAGTCCATTCTCTATGGCTTTGCAAGAGACGTTTATGCCAACCCGGCTCACTCCTTCATTCTTCCTTCTCACTTTGGATTCTTTACTGTCTTTTCCTTGACATCAGGTCTCAGGTTCTGTCTTTTATCTACTTTGAGTTGCTCCCCTTTCAGTTGAGCAGGATGCATGCCTTAAAAAGGTCCATCTGGGCAAGAAACAGTTAAAACCTCATTTTCTGGGACTTCTGCCAGTGGCTCCTGCTGCTTATCAACTCCTTGATCTGCCGAGCTTGGCTCAGTGCTGGAATGCAGGAGAGGGAGCCGGGGAGGAGGAAATTCTTCTCCTATGCCAGGCTGGGGCCAGCCTGTCCCTCTGTTCCCCCACACTCCCTGCCGGGACAGTTCCCTTGGGAGGGGCTCTCTCTGGCCTGGCCCAGCCCGGCAAAAGCCCTCCACACTGGACATGGAGGGGGGAAACTGGGCTGGGGCAAGCTCTTCCTTTCCATCCTCCCCACCACCTCCCTCGGAAGGGGCTCCTGGCACGGGCCACCGCAGCCTCCCCCTCCTGCAGGCCTCCATGGCCGTGGCGGGGGGGAAGCCAGGCCAAAGCTGCAGCAACGCCTGTAACCTCTTCAAGGCCGAGAGGAAAAGAGAGCAATTCCTGGGCAGTCCTGTGCCAAATGTGTATCTTACTGAGAAGCATTCCACTTTTGATTGGCTCATTTCCCTGTCTGTCTTTAAAACTGCCCACAATTGGTTACACTGGGCTCATGAGATATTTACAGGCACACCTCACTTCCAGGGGTGGCTATTTTCCTGCCCACCAAAATGTCAGTCAGTCTCAAACCAGCACACAGGGGAAGCAATGGCCACAAAGGTACCTTTGCTGGCCTGATCTGGTGTCCAGGGAGCTTTGACACTTACTGAGGGCTTGGATGTGGGATGCTGTGGAGGCTTATCTGGCCCTCATGCAAGAAGTCCCACAGCTCTTCTACATGGGCCTACCTACAGCACTGCTGGAGGAGGTCTGAATCATGCCAAGAGTGATTCTGGGGCTCTGGAATGAAGATCAAGGATATGGATATTCTTTGGTGTCTCCTTGGACCTGCTAGAGAAGGAGAATTCAGGAAAGATTAGATAGATTCCACAATTCTGTACATTAACAAATGTTTGCACAGTTGGGGTGGAAAATAGGGATTTGAATTCTAGGACCCTGCTATCTTTGAGAACTGACAGGAAAAGACAGGACACCTGACCAGGCAGGGCAGCTTTGCCAACAAGCTGGCCAATCTGGTAAGAGTTTTAAATTGAGAGTGATGGGGGTCGTGATGACATTGCCCACTGGAAGAGGTGGATTGGTTTGATAATCAAAGAGAGATGTGGAAATTTAATCATCACAACAGGGCAGAAGGGAGTTTAGCCCAAGTATATGCACACAGGGATAGAAGTACCCACAGGATACGGAAGAAATTTTCTTAGCATTTGGGGGAAAATCAGCATGACTGAGTGCCCCTCAGTGCCTGTGCACTAATACATCCAGGATGGGGAGTGAACAGGAAGATTAGGAGGTCTGTGTGCAGATGTAGGATTTACATGGTTATCTAGATCTCACTGGAATCATGGACATGTGTTGAAATGGCTCACGTGACTGATACTATGCAGTGGCTGAATAAAAGCTCCTTTGGGAAGGATGGTGAAGAGTGGAGTAGTTCTATACAAGAAAGAGGAACAGGAATCCATGAAACTCTGCCTTGGGATTGGTGAGGAGCCAGCTGAGACCTTATGGATCTAGATTAGGAGGCAAAACCACATGAGCAACCTTCTCATGGCTGTTTGTTACAGAACCACTATCAGTAACTTCTATGTGAGTCTTCTCTAGAAAAGTGTTTCACATTTGCAGGCCGTGGTACTCATGGGAGAATAACCAACTCAGTGTCTTCCAGAAGGGTAATACAGCAGGCAGAAGCAATCCAGAAGTTTTCAATGATGGTGAGTGAAAGGAATAAACAAGAAAAATTCAGGTTCTTCTCAGTGATATCTAGTAAAAAGTTAAGAGGCAACAAGCACAAATTTAAATGTAGAAAGCAAACTTGGTTTTTTGCTACAAGAGTGGTCAAAAAATTAGCACAGGTTGTCCAGGTAAGTTGTCAAGCTTTCATCATTGGAGTTATCCAAAACCCCCCTTTGCCAAATTCTAAGCAACCTGGTCTAGCTGACCCTGCTTTGAGCTGGGGGCTGGATTAGAAAGTTCCAGCAGGGATGTCTGACCTTTGAGAGTGTGGTTCTCTGGGTCATTACTGTGGGGGCCAGGGGGTAATTTTTGTCTTTTGGGAGTGTCACAGGTATTGGAGCTTTACTATAGCTACACCTAAACTGACAGAACTCCTCCAGGATCCCACTTCTGTGGGCACATCCTGGCACGCACTTTGGTTAGGGAATTGTCCTGCATCCTCCTCCTTGATTTCTGCTGGAAGGGAGCAACACTGCAGCACAGACAGGTTTCTCTGAAGTAAATTCTCCTTTGTGCACTAATGGTCTCATTTTCCTTCTAAATCAGTAAGGTTTTTAGGGAATCTTGCTTTTCTTACTCAGTCCAATATAATTTCCTTGAAATTCCCAGCTAGAGGGCTAGAAAGCAAAAATTCCTGTGCAGTTCTATTTCATCCCACAGAGGAATTGACAAGGCTGAGAGTCTAAGATGAGTCCAACAGAGACAGAAGAGCACCAGACTGAAGTACACACAGCAACCAGAAAGCTGACAAGCTGTTGCATTTTGTAGCAGATGCAGCTCTAACAGGGTATGTGGCTTCATTCCTAGATATAATGAGTTGCAAACTCATACTGGGAATGCTGTTTTTGTTCAAAAAATATCTCCTCAGTTAATATACAATATGCGCACTGGATGAATGTGTGCTTCTATTCCCATAAAGCAGTGAGAGATCACAGAGAGGAGCTGTCACACTTTACTGGGCTGATACTGATTGTTTTGGCTGTTCATATCATTGCTGTCTATTTCTCTTCTGAACAATGCAGTTAAAAAGCTAATGCTCAGGAATCAAATTAAAGGGTGTTTCTTCTACCACAAGAGGTACAGTTCCAGGTTGTTTAAAGGGATGGATATATTCTGCCTGAAGTTCAAACTGGTAGGATGTACTCACACTTTCTGTGCAGAAGTCTGAAGATTAAGTCATGTCTGCACCAAAATGCAGATGAGTTGTACAGATCAGATCTTCTGTGTGCTCAAGCAAGGAAGCAGAAAGCAGAGAGAACAGTGACCACACATATTGGGAGCTCCAGAATGGATTAAATGTCATCAAGAGGGTGTATAGAGAGAAAAATTCTTCCTTCAAGACAACACAAAGGCAAGAATGGATGATCAGGTACCAAACAGGTAATGAGATAAGGCAAATTCACAAACTAAACATGAACATGATATCAGGACAAATAAACAGCACACTCAGGCAGATAACCAAGCATATATGTAACTCTGTCAACTTCATTTTACATCATTAAGATATGAATGACAAGCTTCACAAGTATCAAAGACAAGATGTTCAAA
This sequence comes from Bombycilla garrulus, assembly GCA_013400315.1. Taxonomy (NCBI): domain Eukaryota; kingdom Metazoa; phylum Chordata; class Aves; order Passeriformes; family Bombycillidae; genus Bombycilla; species Bombycilla garrulus. The sequence continues at coordinate 995,243 of VXBU01015306.1, forward strand.
GTGAAGTAAATTTCTGATCTGGAATACAATGAAATATGAAGGAAGAATTTCCACCAGAAACAATGTTGGTTGAGAAGGATGTCTGCCACATTAAGTATGTACACACTGGATTCAAAATCAAGGGGGTAATAAAATAGCAAAATAACAAATTAGGAAAAGTTATTTCCTATTTTTTCCTTCAGTTTGAAGGTCCAAGAAGTTCACATGCTAAGCAGCAATGCCCACTACATTAGAAGCCTGTCCTCAGCTGCAACCTCCATCTCAATGAATAGGAAAATAATTTGAAGCGGTAGCAGTATAGGGAGACAAGCCTGTGATCATAAACTTGTTTTCAGTGTTGCCATTAGTGTTCAGATATAGAATTTTTTATTAGCTTTTGTAAGCTAGTAATGACAGAATTAGGTTTGCAGTCTTTGACATAGGATGTCATTTTTCTGCTACTACAACAAATTGCAGAATCATTGCCTGTTGAAGGTGCTGAAAGGATCAAAGTGAGTGCAACTTCCTTGTCAGAAGCAACTCTTAAAATCAGCTTCTTAAGGACATTCCTCCTACTGTGCCCTTTATTTCAACTATATTTTGCATTTAATTCTGCCAGCTGGCCCATTTTGGAGCTTGCTGGTGGACTCTGAATCAGATTAAGTGGTCTTTCCAGTGTAAATAAGAAAGATGGAAGAGGAATAAACTAGGCAAACATTTAAATTAATGGTCTAGGGCTACTGATAGTTCAAAGAATGAAACCAACTGTGTTTTTCTACCTAAAGTTCCTGCTGATTCTGAGAGATGGAAAGGAATAAAATGATTGCAGAAGATAACTTTTTTTTTTTTCCAACTTGGAAAGCAATTATTAAGAAGGTGGAAAAAAAAAAAAAAACCCAACAATAAATCAAACCCACTGCATTACTGGGAAGTTTGCAAGACAAAGAACCCAGAATTATGAAACACCTCAAACCATGTCTATAGATAACCTACAACCTACACAGGCACATATACATTATCAGAGTATATTTAGTTGTATGACTTTGTATGATAAACACAGAGTGTCCATCTGCAGTGCTCCTGCCTGGTGCAATTTACTGGAACCATCATGTCCTAAGGATGTATCAAAGTGAAGTGGACAGCTATGCGAAGGACTCCCATCTCTGGCTGGTTTCTGAGAACAGGATGTACTACATGAAACAGGCTGAAAATTTCCAGAAGAGAAACCATCTTCCTGATTAAGTCCCTGGACTATCATCTTGATCTCTGATTTTTTTTTTTTCTCTGTCTAAGTTACAGTTTTTCTGTGTGATACTGATCATAGCATTTGTGCAAACTCTTTCTCTGTGATCACTCCTGTTTCATTTTCTGAGTGCCCAGTCTGAAACAGCTGGAGTATTGAACTCATAATTGCAGAAGTTTCGTATGAATTGTGCCCTGAACACATAAAAGGCAGCAGAATACACAGAAAAAAAAGTAGGCTCTATTCTTGAAAAGTAGCCTCTAAAAAATGAACTGATATAGGGCAATTTTGGCTTTAGTCAATGACTTTGTTCCCAATTTGTAAACCTGAGCCACCATCCTATAACCTAGCTGATGTGTTGTATAAGTAAATTCATTAATATCTACAAAGAAGACACCAATATCAGAATCAGATGAAAGACCTGGAAATAGGAATACATTTGTGCTCAGTGCAGCTTTTGGATATTAAGCATTAAATAACATATGGGACTACTCACAAAAGAATGAATAAAAACTGTTGTGGATCATGTGGATTAAAGTCTTTACTGTAGGTATAAGGTTGGCAGATACAAGACTGTAGAATACTTTAACTGGGTATTTCCTGCCTATGAAGCTTCACCAGTCTTTCCAGGTAAGATCTTGTGTTTTGTTCAGAGATATTTGTAAACTTGTAAATTTCTGAAATTTCTACATGGACAGTTAAGAGCAAGCAATATCAATTCCCACAACCTGGATAAGGAATTATCTAGGCCATGTGAGTCTAGATAGAGGAAAAATACTTAAATAATTTTGAAAATTCTAAATTTTTTTGCAGTAAATAAAGTTCACAGATTACCAAGATTAAGGGAACATTTAGAGAAGAATTGTTTTAAAATTCTCCAATGTCAGCTACAGAAAACTTGCCCTGGGCATGCACAGGGAGGAGACTGTGACTATGACACGCTTTTTTTCATGGTACCCTTAGTAGGTCTTTCATATCTGAAGAAATAATAGTTATGACACAAAGGTTTGAACCATTGTATAGTTCAGACAAAGTACTCCAAAGAAGAAAAGAGCTCTAGCTAATATTATTCATCTGCTCTGCTCTATTTGCTTCTCCCTGAAGTGAAGTCAGAGTTTATTTTCAAAGCCTTCGATAGACTACAACAAAATTTATTCTTAAAACAAGTCTCATTTTTGGCTGCCCTTGGCCACTCTTGAATTTTCTTGTGAGGAATGACACGTTAATATGCATGGGAAGAGAGGCTCAGCAGATGTCTGAGCAGATACAGATCTGAAGTGCACGTCCCTTCAGAAGGCATGCAAAATGCTCTATTTCTTATGAACTACCTAAACTTGGTGTATCTGCATGTCTGTGGCATCATTACCATTTTGTTAAAAGCAAATGCATTTGAAAGTCTGTAGTTAAAGTGCACCATGAGATAAAATGTGGGCTTTGGGAATGGCACGATAATTACACAGCAACAAGCTGAATATCAGGGTGATGAGCACTATTCCACTACATCAGGACTGAAGAAATCTGGCAAAAATGAGACAGGCTACCTCTCCCCACCTGAGAGCACTCAGAACAAATCTGCTTATGTTTGGCCCTCAGGTAATTATCACAGTAGCTAGGGAAAGGCTTCTGTGCAGTTATATAAATAAATAAACAAACCATGGTCAAGATCCATTTTTCTCCAGCTGAAAAATAACTCTCATCAAAAAGGCAACAAATCTCTATTTCAGAATTTCTTATAGTCCTTGCCATTAGACTAAAGCCCATATTTGATTAACAGAAAGCAAACAAATAAATCTACATTCTTGATATGATTGTTATTTTTCTTTTTTTTTTTGACTCACTTATGTGTTTACACCTGATTATTTTCTTTACAGAGCTTTTCACTTGATGTTCTGTTTTCTCTGCTGAAGTTCAGGCATACACAGTACCTGTTTCATTAGTGTCACTTGGCTTTTCATTAGACAAAGAAAATGAGTCTCTAAAGCATTCAAGGAAGAGACCAATAAAGATATATTACTGTCACTTCACTCAATAAGAGCAGATGGGTCATAATAGTAAGGCTGATACCAGTACATTTGTAGAGTCATTCTTTCTTATCAGGCAGTTAATGAAATGAATTTCTATCATAGCATCTTTAAAATATAATACTCTCACAACTGTCTTTAAAGACCTATTTTGAACCAAATATGTTATCTATCAAAATATTCATTAAAATTAGGTGCAGGCCTACAGGAAGAGACAGATTAAATCATTGAGGCATCTGGGCCTCTTATTTCTCTAATGTGACCTCATTATATCGTAATTTGTTATTGCAGAAATTTAATTTTCTGATGCCATGGAATTATTGAGGGTCTTCCCATTTCCAGCATTTTCACTCTACCTAATTGTAAACTTCAAGATCATTTGGTATTTGATACTGTTTGGCTCCAAGATTGGATAGGAAACCAATAGCCTGTAAATGAGGAAGCACTTAATGAGGAAAACGTGATGATATCTATTGACTATATTCTAAAATAAGATAAATAAATAATAGTTTCACTTGAGATGCCCTCAACTTCTCCCTGACACATTTATTAACTCTATTCAGAGCAGATGCTTCATTGCCTCGATATCAAGGAGAGAGGCAGACTCAAGAGAATAACTATGGCCACGAGCCTACTGTCCCTACTGCTGAGCAGTCACTGATCCCATGGGCTCTCCATGAAATTACCCGACCTGAAAGCGTGGGAAATTGGACTTCAAATAACACAGGACCAACATGACAAGCACTTTAGCTAAAAAATGTACCCATGTGACTTCTTTGTGTACTTTCAGGGTTCTTCACTGGGACAGCTTTTCCTGACACTGAAATATACTGGAAAAACAAATCTCTTTCCTGGCACTCTAGCAACCCTCCCCAGCTGAGGCATGACATTGGAAGATTTCAGATTTTCCAGGAATTCATGGCCAAAGTTCTACCACCTACCAGTTCTTAATGACAGAAAATCTGATGTAAACAATGTGACAACATTGCCCTACAGAGAACTGTAAGTTTCTGTAAGTTTTGGATACTGCACAGCTGTTGCATGCAGAACAAAAAAACAAAACACCTGCGAATGCCCATAGCTCTGTATTCAAAGCTGTCACAAACTGGGCTAGAATAGTGAGAAGGACATTCCCTCAGTGAATGATATTCCAATGTTCCTATAATTTCCCACACCAATCACAAAATGCACTCTGAGGGCTTAATGATCAAAATCAGTGCTTGATCCCCAGCTTCTCCTGGTGTTCTGGAGTTTGAAAACTTCAAACTTGTGCAAGTCTAAGTCAAAGAAGAATTTCCCTTTCAGGTTTAAAACCAAAATAGCCTTAATTAAGCAATAAAAAAAATTAAAAATCAGGTATAAGCAACTGAACCGAGTTCTCTACAAGTACAGCAATATGAAGAATGCATTCAAATTGTATGCAGCTTTGTCATGTACTGATTTACATATATACTTGTGAAGGCTAAAATTAAAAATCTTAAAACAGTTCTAAATCAACAGAGAGTGGGTTAACATCAATATTCATGCGCAGAATTTGGCCAAGGTATTTAGCTTCATTTTCTATGGATAGATCAACTTTTAATTTTTTAGTGAGTGATTGAAACTACCTTTGCAAAGATGTTTCAAATTACAAAAGAATTTGCAGAGCCTCAACATATCTCAAGAGGAATAATAATCAGGAATTTTCAGATTTTTTTAAAGGAAAACAAAAAATCTTTCATTTTTCAATTTGCAAGTGGATCC
>VXBU01015306.1:1000277-1047872 GCA_013400315.1 Bombycilla garrulus
AAAAACAAAGGACATCTCCGCTAGGTAGCTTCTGAAGTGTGTTGAAGTAAAACCACTTTTCTTAATTATTTTGTTGCTCAATAATCTGATAGGTATTAATTTCAGTAAAACCATAAATATCACTTAAAACACAAACTCCATTTTTAATCAGTGAAAATGGCCATTTGTTGCAAAGGTTTTTTGAGTAATAACTTTGCATTCTTATTAGTAATGTGGATTTATAGGAAAATCAAAACTATATTAATTATACCATATCCTCATTATATATTAATAGACTCAGAAACCAAACATTTTGTGCCTTGCAGACTGAGGTGTAATATTTATATGAGGCTTTGCAGCAGCAGCCAATGTGGCACTTAGCTCTAATGCTCCTACTTTAGAGTATTGACTCGATGCTCCTGGGACCCATGAGCTCAAATCCACCTGGGAATGCAGATATGCTGCACTGAGCCTCCGGAACAGTGTCTTGGGGTTTTTCACTTCTCACAGGGGGCCAAATTATGTCAATGTATGCAGTTTGTATTTTGAGACAACAGTCTCTGAATGCAACGTGTATGTCACAGGTCTATAACAGGCAAGGCTAGAGAATTCTCATGCTTCAATGGAAGAGAGCCCTGAGATTATGCAGGCCCTCAAGGTCAGCAATATGCAGCTTTTTGGACACAGGCATGCACAACTCTCACACAAAGCTACGAGCTGAAGTAATATATCATCCTCAGAGCACAGGAACTGGAATGCTGCTTCTTGCACTGCAGGCAAGGTGTTTGCCCCATTGGAAAGTCTGGTTGCTTTGGCTGCTGGTAGGATCTGGTATCAGGGTTGTTTTCTGGGGGTAAGCTGAGAGCAAAATGACTGATCAATTGCATCTCCATGACAGCAGCCTTTGTAGAGCAACTGCTTAAATCAGATGCCAGACTTGTGACATTATTTGGTCATTGATGGTTTCTGTAACTTAACTGAGTTTTCTGCTTTCTGATCTATTTGTTGTGTGGTCCAAATTGTTTATTTAGAAGACTGCTAAAGATGACTGAATCTGCCAGACAGATGAACTCCATTATTGTCCATATGAATCTTGACTATGGCTGCTTTATGCTGCCAAGGATTTCTGTACGAATCCCAGCCCCAGGAAGCTCCATCGAGAGAGATGATCCTCAGAAGGCACTCTAAGGGAAACCACTTCGACTACAATGGAGGAACAGAGAGAGCTCATAATAGGACCATTCCCATCTAGTTCGCCACTAGGCTCACACAAGAGAATGGGCACAACTGGCTCTCTTGCCATATCTTTTCTATGTGTGTGGATGTTGCCATGTGCCTGGAACCACCATGACCTTGTAAGATCTCAAAGGAAAGAGAGGTCAGGCATATGACCCAGTCCTTCTCCTAAACCCAGGAGACTTGAGAAAAGGCAGTGTCATTGCTGGAGTCTCTGTGAATTGCTCTGGGAAACATGAGCCCATTGGAAACTTCCTCCTACCGTGACCTAGGGTGGCCTCATTTACAGGTGAGATCTAACAAGCCATACTCAGGTAGAGGTTTCAGCTCTGTCCCTTTCAAAGGGCCTAACCCAATAACAAATCTGGAAGTGATGTCCCTGCAAAGAGAGCTAATTCCTCCCTCCCACAAAAGAAGTGGCAGATCCTCATGCCTAGCAACTTCTCCTCATCTGTTTTTAGCTTTTCTAAGTTCATTTTCTTGACTGCACCATCCTCACAAGTGCTTGCAGCTCAAGCTGTGTCATCTGAATATGTCATTAGTCACTGAATAGCTGAGTGAGGAACAGTCAGCTGGGGAGAATTGAGAACTATATAGTACTGATCTCTGCCCTCTGAGGATTATAAGCATTTTTCTAAGTGCCTCTAATTTTAATCTCCCAAGCCGTGGCTTGTACAAAAATATATTCAATGGTCTCCTCTCTATTATAATATCTTTATATTAAGGATTTTCTCTTTCACCTCAGGAAGTCAGCTTTGTAGCAGACCATCTCATTTAAAATCTAGTGTAACAAGAGTGGCATTTTTCTGTGTAAAATTGGAAGTACCACAGGTGATAGATTCAGTTTTTGCCTCTGTCTGGTTGCAAGTACTGGAGATGGAAAAATAATTTTGAAACACATTGTGGAAAGTTCAGATCTTTTCAGTTAGTGAAAGTAAGTAATTTACTTCTGTCTGTAAGTAATAATTATCTGTGTAGAAACCATAGTGATGGAGAAAGACAGCCCAGCAGGGTAAAAAGAGAAAAAGAAATCTTTGGATTTTCTGAAAGCATTCAAAAGGATCAGTAAGCAATCTGTCTGTGCCTCCTTCCTGGCACCATGCACTCAGGATAAGAACATAATAGGGAAATAAATAAAAAATTCAATAAAATAAAGCAGACACCTAACAAGTAGAGCATAGATGACTCTCTTGTGATGCAGGTAAGGCCAGTGGTTAAAAACAGGATCCAGCTGCAAGGAATGGGAAATGGGTATGCAGACAGAGTCAATGTTGGGTTTAATGCTGATCTCAGGAAAGTCAGAATGTTTGGGGCTGTCTCTGGGGCTCTGCAGTGATCAGACTTTGTGACAATGTGAAAACATCAGGGCAGATGTAAGTAAATCACACCAGAGGTTCAGCGGTATGGCTGAACTTTTGTCCTTATTTGTTCATTTCCACACTTCTCACCCAGCACACCACAAAGTGAAGGAACATTTTCATGGGCTTACCTGGGGTTGCTGACCTACAGTTCTGGGCTGAGGAAGTTCAATGGCTCACAGTGACCATGGAGATTATTCTCATGTCCTAGGATAGATCACCACTATGCAATTTCAGCCAGCTCCATGGATAGCTTTTGGGGAGCTTATTTTTAGCAGAGGCCAATCACATCCTTCTCTCTTTTTCTTTTTTTCACCCTCTGCACTGTTTTTTTTCATTCAGCAACATACTCCTTTCAGACAGGCAGAAACTGCAGTTTCAGAGGCTGGGAAGACAGTAGAGATACCAGCTGTGAGCAGAAGCTCATGGGAAGACCTTCTGAAATAGAGCAAGTGACAGCATTTTCTAACTACATACTGACTATCTGATACTCTTCCCAGTGCTTTCTCACAAGTGTATTATTTTTTCCTTGTTGTGTCATGAGCATGATGACGGTAGACACTCATTTTTTCTTCAGTAGACACTCATTTTTTAAAAAAAATATTAAGCTGCATTTACCCATCCTCAGACTTACAGCTTTCTGTCCAGTGCCTTAGCCAAAGCATCTTTCCCACTGCCAGGGCTTCCTGCATGAATTGTTTCTGATCAGCAGTACAGCTTCATCTGCAGTCAGTGCCCTGAGCACTGTGCCTCCCGTATCAGCCGTTTCAGGCAGGAGCAAAAACACACCCTATCCGCCTATGATATCCTCTTTATTTCCTTATTGCAGCCCTTTTCATTTCTCCCTGGCTGTTCTCTGACAGCTGCAGCCCAGGCTCCAATCTGCTGCAGGTGGCTCTTTTTGCCCTTCAGGCTTTCTTCACCATTGTGATGCATTAATGAAGTAGAGCTCCCTGTCAGACTTCATCAGCAGTCTTGTGAAGGCAGAATGAAATCACTTCTATTGACCCACTGGCATATTTATAGGCTCCTTCTTTTTTGCTGAGTATGGCAGTTATCACCTTTCCATCCCCATGTTGTGTTTATTCAGCAGAAAGCTAAATCACATCTGTGCACAAGTGGAACATTAATCAGTAAACGTAAGCCACTCATAAAGACTGCTGAACCTATCTAATTACCAGAGCTGGGACAGCTCACAGCACCTTCCCCTCACAGGGGTTCACAACCCCATCAAACCACGGGCCTCAAACACAGCCCAGCAAGCTCAGGGACTTTTTCTTCTGTCCCCAGAAAGCAGGATTTTAAAGTTTTCCTACACTTGGTTCCTGATACTTCTCTTTTCTCCTACAGAAACAACAACTAACCCACTTCAGGGCAGTGTTTTTTGGTTTTGTTGTTGGATTTGGGTGTTTTTCACTCTATCTCTGTTTTCCCCTTTTTTCTTACCAAAATCAAACACCCTTGCTGGGTGTTATTGGGAGTTTGAGTTTATAATTTAAGTTCATCCTATATTACAAGATGAAGCATAATACTACATCAATATGGTAATATTTTTGGTAATTATTTAAACCAAGATAGCAAATCTTCCAAAAACATACCACATTTCAGCTAAAAGTTACTGAATTTGATAGAGAAATCATACTGTATAGTTTTAGGTTAGATGATTTTATATCCAAATAGGAAATAACCCAGATCCTTTGCGGGTAGCCTTTCCTACAGAACAGTGATGTGTCTTCATGTCCACTAATGGGCCTCACTTGAACTCTTAGAAATTTTAGCAATGGCAAAACTGATAATTAAAATTTTAGGGGCTTAACTATGTTATTAAAGGAAATTATTAGGCCTGGGAGGACATGGCTGAGAAATTCATATTCGCATCATTAGAATACAAGTCAGTAGGTATCAGTTGCAAGAATCATGTAAATTGTACACAGTCAGATATTCAAGAAACTCAAATTCAGGATGCTGAAATAATTATTTAATGGATAGGCAGTCTTCTTTAATTTACCTGGCAACAGTTTTAAGGAAACCCATGGCTCTAACTGAGGGGCTAGAAACGCAGAGAAATTCTGATCAACATCTTTATTATCTCTGTTTGAGATGAACTCTTGGCTCTTTTCATCTGAAGAAATGCATGAGCTCTGGTTCTCTTGAACTCTTTCAGATGAATGTGTTGTTTTAGCCATATATTCATAGTTTATTGCTTTTTCTGGAAAGTATCATTGAACTATAGTCAGAAAAATAGCAGATGACCATGCTCCATCTAAGCCTCCCTTCCAAATACCCATTGCTGGGGATTTAATATTGATAGATTTATATAAGAGTTTCTCACCATTAATGTTTATTTTAAAGATTTTATTTTGTTTATCCACAAGTAAAAGAGTAGTCTTGCCCTTGAATTTTATTAGTTCAAGTGATTTTTCAAACTTCAGTTCTGTAAAAAGCATCAGATATTTCCTTATAAAGCTGAGATAGAAATCCAAGATAAGCCTTTATTTATGGCATCTGAAATCTTTCAAATACAATAGCCTACTAAGTATGAATTAACAAGACTTTATTATCTTATTGCGAGGACTAAGATTATTCCAAGAAAAGCCAAATGAAACTAGGAGATCTTCCTCTGGGATCTGAGTATTTAAAAGAAGCTCATAGTGTATGAGGAATTGATTATGCTGTGTTGAAACAAAATGAAAAAATCAAACAATGCATGTATTTTCTGTTGGGAAAAAAATAACAGCCTTTTGCAAGCCGCCTGTGATCTCAACATCCGTGTCCTCTACATATGAGATACTTTGCCTGCTCCCAGTGGTGAGGGCCTATTGAGCAGTGGAACAGATACAACCTAAGATTGTTTATGTTCCCTTTCCTAGCAGACAATAGAGGGGAGGCTGTGTCTACATGAATGTGTATAGATACAACAGTAGAATCAGAACCATGGAAACCTCTTCACCGTTATATTACTATGCAATACAGTTACCACAAAACCAGCAAAGACCTCTGTTGCATGATAAACTTTCCCAAAGGCAATGCCAATTAATTCAGCCTTCAAACAGCGAGGATGTCATGGAGGCAGAGAAGGCTCCAAGTGAACATAACTGTTTTCAGGAATCTCCATTTCTCCATAGATCTAAGTATCATAGAACAATAGAATCATTAAGGTTGGGGAAAAAACATCTAACATGATGAAATCCAGCAGAACCACCATGTTCACCTCTAAACTATATTCCCAGATGCCACATTCACACATTTCTGAGCACTTCCAGTGACAGTGATTCATTCCACCATTTCCTTGTGCAGACTGCTCCAAGGCCTGACCCCGCATTCAGTAGAGAAATTTTTCCTAATATCAAATCTAAACCTCCCCTGGACCAACTTGGGGCCATTTACTCTTGTCCTGTCATTGTTACCTGCAAGAAGAGACTGACCCCCACCTGGCTGCAACCTACTTCCAGGATGTTGTAGAGAGGGATAAGGCTCTTTTTTTCCGGGCTAAACAACCCCAGCTCCCTCAGCTGCTCCTCATCACACTTGTCCTCATGACCCTTCCCCATTTCCATTTCTTTTCTCTGGACAGCTCCTCAATGTCTGTCTGTAGTGAGGGGCCCAAAACCAAACACAGGATTTGAGGTGCAGACTCACCTTGCTGAGTGCTGGTCTGAGCACAGTCCATGTCTCCAGATAAGCTACAGCTTTGGTATTGGAAGTAATCCTTCCACTGCACACTTCCAGAAGAAGACCACTGAAGACTTTCCTGATCTCACAATTCCCAGCTACCAAAAGAAGGGTGAGTGTACATATGCAGGTGCTCAAATGAGCTCAAGTACTCTTTCGCCCTGCTGCCTCCCACATTCCAACATGCTCTGGGACCAATGAATTCAACAGCTCCCCTCTTCCCTACATGGTTCAAGAGAACTGGAGACTTGGAGAGTGTTTTCTTTGTCCTCATTTAATTGCTTTATCTCTACCTTCTGCCTGTTAAAAATATGTCAGGGGAAAAAAAATCTTTAGTGAAGGCTCATAATTCTCAAGATCAGGTGATTGGATTTATCCTGTCAACACACATTTTACCTTCAGCAAGACAAACATGCTGTTAGCAGTTTTCTACAGAGAGCCTGCATGGCCTCTACTCAGAAGATCTGGTATTCCTGTTGCCCCAGTGACCGCTCTGCCCAATAAATCCTGGTTGTTATAGGATAAAGCAACTTATTGTAGCTCAGCACCTTTCACAGACCCTTCCAAAGCCCACAGACTTTAACTTTGTTGTTATTGATACACATACTGCCCATAACATCAGCTCTTCAAAGGGCAGCTTTTTTTCAGTGTCATGCTGACTGATTTAGAGTGGTCCTACAAAGTCAGACTGTTGCTGAGGCAGCGAGGGTTAATGCCATACAGGGTATTTTGACTACAAAGGAAAAAGGATGGGGGTAGAAAGGATGGGAAAAAGAAGAAGAAGAAGAGAGAAGAATGGCAAAATTTGACAAATGCTTTTCTCAGCATTATGTCAAACATGTTTACAGAACAGCACAATTAATAAAAAAAAACTGCACTAGAGTCTCTAATTATTATTCCACACAGGGCGGAACACTTCTTCATTATCCCTTTTTGAATTGATTGTGTACATCAAACAGTCAAGATATAAATAAAATATGCCTGCATGCATAATACCCTCACATTAAAGCAGAAGGCAATTAACCTATGATTTTTCATTAATTAAATTAAAATAGCCCTCTGAAAATGTCTCAAATCAAAACAAGTTCCTTACAGAGTACTTTTTTCTTGCTGTGATGCTTAGACCCTGCTTGCAAAATCATTGGTCCAATGAAACCCCAATTTCATCAAAGTCTAACAATTTTCTTCTGTGGCTCCATTTTTCAAAGTGCTAATCACAAATACAATATTGGTTTTATTTTTCAGTCTTTAAAATAATATTTACTAATGCTTGTTCACTATCTAACACATTGTTTACATTTTATTTTTGCTAATTATATTGATGTGCTTTGCAGAATTACTGTCCATATTGATCTGATCAGAAATTTGGCAAATAAGACTTAAAGAGATGGTCACTTCTCTCCTTTTAAATTTATATAGATAATAATAAACTCAGCGTAAGGTTTTTTTAGTGCTTTATGGTTATCCCCATTTAATTGAGTTCAGTTTATTTTGCCACAGAAAGGTAAGAGTCAGTCTGTTTTTTTTGTTCCATAGACACATTCCTTTTCAATCATTCTATTCAGACAGATTGAGTTGTACTAAAGACACCTTCAGGTGTCTGTTTGCTTTGTGGATTGTAAGCATACATGACTGTAAAACAAAGGGAAGACACACTTCAGCCAGGAATACACACTGGATGGTAACAAAATGTCTATTGCAAAATTCCTGCTTCTAAGATATGTCCACTTGCATTCCCCAGATATAATGATGACTTCAGAGGCTACCTAGAACAGAGGCTAGACAGAGTTAATGGAACAAAGTAGGTATTTATTAAAAGGCTTTCAAAGGATACACCCGGGGCAGTACAAGAACTCAGCCATGGCTCTATGCAAGATGAACCCAAGATAGACCGTGTGTCACGAGCTTTCACACTTTTATAAGTTTTAGTCCATTTACGCATTTGGGTTAATTGTCCAGTTACAGTTTCAGGTTATGAAGTCCCATCTTCCCAGATTGCTTCACCGTTCTTTACACTCTTTTGGGCCCAAAGCTGCAATGGGGTCCTTGGTTCTTAGGCTGGAAAAGGATTGTTTTGTGTAACCAAACTATGAAGAGATCTTCCTAAATTCAAAGTTACACACTAAATTCAGAGTTATATACTAATGCAGTGCAGAATCTGGAAAATATGAAAGCTGAAACTTAAGGCATCAACAAGGGACTACTACAAATGTCACAGATCTCAATGAAAAACCTGGCTGAGTTTGGTTTTGTGAGGGGTTTTTGGTGTTTCTTTGTGAAACCTGAGGATAGAGTATTTTAGATACCACCAGTTATTTATAAAGGTTTGATAATAAGAAGCCACAAAATAAACTACCTCTTTGTTGCCTTCACACTCTAGAAGTGTTGAACTATGTGTCTGTCTTATAAGCGGGAAAAGAGGTTTTCAAGTACAGAATAAATGAACAGTGGAGCTTCAGCAACAGTGTGTTTCCTTTAACTCAGAAGTCACTTAGGGCTTTTTAAGAACTCTGTAAATTTTGAATTTACAAGATTTTGGCTGTTTAATAAGCATAAAAATTACCTACTACATTAGCAACGTTAAAAACCAACCTTTGGAATGACAATTTCTTTGGTATAGATTGCACATGCCAAGGTAGCAGAAGCAGGAAAATGCCATGTTCCCTTTCTTATGTATTGCTGAGAGCCTGGAGCCTACAGATGAAAAAAGAGATCAGGGAGCATCTACTGTAGGGAGGGAACATGTTCCACATTCCAGCAAAATCCAGCACACATGTATTCACAGCATAAGTGTGGAAAGTTGTATACTGAATCACAAAAACACGAGGATAGATATTTCGTTACTTCTGCATTTTCAGATATCACAAAGTGGAATGTTTTGCCTGAGGGAAGGGAATCATCTTGGTTCTTATTCCTTTGTCCAGAAAATGGGGACTATACTGACCTCATCCAAATGCTGTGAGAAGGCACGTGTTAGATTCAAATGATAAAACAATGAGTTACTAAAGATCAGCAGAGCAGGTCTCCTTCTGCTGAGTCACAAGTCCTCAGGTTAGACTTGATGATAAACTCTTCTTCTCAGTCTTCCATAGGCCATGCAAGCCTCAAGATTTTCAGTTTCTACTAGGGAGAATCAAAAGTAGCCTCAGAGCCTTCAGCACTTCCTCCACTTCTTAGCTTTTGGAAGGTAATACCCAGCCAGTGCTTTTTTTTACTGGTGTAATTCCATTCATATGTTGATAGCTCGACAGCTCATTCACTCGTACATATTTTTGTGCTCAGCATTTGTGGTGTGTCTCTGGAAGGAATTAGGATTGAATGGCCAAGGTCCCCTAATCCTGATCAAAGTAGACAAAAAAAAGGATTAAATAAGTCAGGCCTATCTCTCCTGACAACAATACAGAAATTCTTTGCACTTTATGTGTTTCCTATTTCAGATTTCATAATTTCATGAGAAATAACATTGAGAAATTCCCAGGAAGAAATGAAGTTTCAGGTACCTATTATCTTCTAAGATGTTCCAAATAATTAGCAACAAAATTAAACTTAAAACAACTCTGCTTCATGTGTATTTAGCTTTGAAGATTACTTCTATTTCAGATGTGAAAAAAGGTTTATGGGCATAAAATCTTGGTATTTTCCAACTATTTGGCTTTTTCTGATAATAGGTCTTACTTCTATCACAAATCTTAAATAAATAATCATTTATTATTTTATAAGAGTACAATTGACATATGGTTTTCTATTTAAATTCATTTCCTTCTGTAAGCAAAAAAAATAAATACAAACTCTCACCAGGTTACAGTAGAGGCCCAGTTGGAAAATTGATTATATTACCCTCATGTCTAAAAAACCTAGCCGATTCTTAAGCTTGAATTCTTCCACCATTTTTTAAATTAAATGTAAAAAATATCAATGATGTTTTAAGAAGATAAGGTGTTAGAATTTGGCCAGAAAACCCTATAAAGCACTGCCTTCCTTTTGTAGGAGGTATTTTGCCTCCTCCTACAAAAGTTCTACAAGACTTTCATTCATCTTTCTCATGGAATACAGCTTTCAGCTCCTGAACTGTCTTTATAATTTCATTCCTAAAAAGTAAATGGAGTTATTTCCTTCATCCTAACGTTATCTGTTTGTGTTCTTCAGCAATATGTGCCTGCAGTGCCAGAGAGGAGCTATAGATCTGTTGCAGGCCTTTGGCTGATGCTTCCTTGCTTGGTAACTGTCCATTCCTACAGAACGTTCAAAATGGTTATGTATCTACATTCCTCAGTCAAAATGCACAAGGTATTCAGAGTAGATTACATTACAGATGCCACCCTCTGTGGGGAAAGAAAGAAGAGATTACAGAGTGCATTTTTCCTTCGGCCAGATAGAGCCAACTTACAGCCTCAGCTTCATCTCTGTACCTATGCTATAAATATGATTAGGCCTGGAAAATATCCCTTGTGAATCAAGGGCTGAGCTCATTGAACTTCTGAGGGATTTGGGAAGAATATGGTTTTTGTGTCTATAAATTCAAGGAATTATTTTTTAACCTAGACAGGAAAGACTCAAGTGAAGGCAGAATGGAAAGGTATATGCTGCCATTACAGATGATCCTTAAGAAAAAAAAAAAAAAGAAACAAAACCAAACCCAACAGCAACTTTTAAGCAGGACATGAAATGAGTTAGCATTTTTCTTTCAGTTACCTGAAACTTGCGTTTCACTTCCTGTAATGTTTTCTGCCTCCCATCAGCTGTTTTTTCTTCTCTTGATCTACTCTTTCTCTTAAAGAAGCCAACTTGAGAAATTGTATTTGATACAAGTTTGTGGTATGTAAGGATCTTTTAGGAGTGAGGCACAGCAGTTGAAGGCCAGTGCCTCAGACACCATACGTGTAAATGAAAGAATGTGTTATTCTTCAAAAAGAAATGGAGACTATTGGCTTTATTCCAAGCATGTGAAGACTTCTATGCTTTTCATGAAACAGTAGGGAAAAAACCTATAAATTACCCCAAAATATAAGTAATTTTCCCACTCTTCTCTCCATTGCTCCATAAAATAAAGACCTTGTAAAAAGATATGTGTTAAAAAAATGCATTGCAATCCAAATGCACACAGGGTAATTCTTTATGGCTTCAAAATATTCCCTCACCAGAGCCCCAGAGGACTTGAATAAATACAGAAAGTGGAATTGGCAACAGCTGTGGTGTCATAGGCTATTACATGGATTCCAACGATTATCACCTAAACAGTCAAAAAAAAAAAAAAAAAAGGGGGAAAAAAAAGATTCTTATCAAATTCAGAAGGAAGAAGGTAAAGAGACTGCCTGACATTTTGCCTTAATAGAGCCATGATAGCAGTTTAGCCCAGAAAAACTCCAGTGCGTTGAACAGCCGGGGTAGGCAGACAAATCCCATGCATGGGCACTACTGACCCAAGATTTTCTTTTTTATGTCACAGCTTAGGATACCGCAAGATGAACTAAGCATTTTAACAAGTTTATGAATTACAGAAAGCTAACTGCACTGCATTTCATATATTATTTTATATAGACTGGGAAGAAACAAGGAATATAACATAGACTGAGGACACATTACACAGCATTTCCTCAGGTAGGAGTCTGAAGATATGCCATAAAACTCCTGCTGTTTTTCCAAGGCCAGCAGGAGCCAGGAAAATAGCCACCTTAAACAGCTGCCACCAAAAATCATTTCTGTAAACATGGCAGGGGAAAGCAGCAACATAAACACCAATACCTAAATAATTTTTTTTTTAGTTGTAAATGCATGTAAAAATTAAACTAAATGATGTGCTGGATTATCACAAAGGCACATCCAAGAGCTCCCATGATCAAAAACTGACCACAGCATCTGAGAAAGCCATGCATAATTTCAGCTCAATGACAAATTGCTGCCAAGTGGACAGTTATTCACGTAAAATTTCCATCTACAAGCACTGGACTGGATTTACTATTAAAAAACAAATAATGGATCACTGGCATTTCTTCATGCTACCCTTATGTCATGAGAAGAGAAAAACATGACAGATATGAAAGTGTTCTACTATGAATAGCCTAAACACAAGCTCTTGTCATCCTGCTACTCATCAAGAGAGGAGAAAATAAGTGAACACTAATTTAAGTTAGTCTAAACTGCCTAAATAAAGAAGTAAATAGATATGATTCCAACAAACTCTGCATTTATTAGCTCTGTCATCTAAAATCAATGCATTATCTGCCTCTACAGTTTGAGAAAAGCAGAAGTATAGGATTACAAATTACAAATTCAACTCGTGCAATGAAACAGATACATTGTGTCTTTCCCACAAAGGATTGTGATGGAATTCAAAGCTGTTAAATGAACTCTAGTCTTTGTTCAGAGCAGGTCTCTTGGAAGGTTTCAGTGCTGACATCCATAGGCTAGTTTCCAGCCCTTGTTAGGGTGCAGCCAGGTTATGTTCTATGTATTTACACTGAAATGGACAGGGGGGTCCAAGCAGCAGATATATATCAGTTATTGCTTTATGCAGGAGTGAATCAGTGCTATCACTTGAGAGTACATAAATGAGGAGCAAGAGGCACAGTGAGGTGCTGACAATGGTGGGGTATCTCACTGTGGAGAGATCTGCAGCTCATCCTAAACCAAAAACTTTCATGCAAATAATATGGGAACTACACTATTCCGGTCTTGGAAGCCACAGAATCACAATGCTGAGCTGGAAGGAACCCTCAAGGATCATCAAGTCCAACTCCTGGCCCTGCACAGCACCATCCCCAAGAGTCACACCCTGTGCCTGTGGACATTGTCCAAATTCTTCTTGAGCTCTGTCAGGCTGCTGCTGTGACCACTGCCCTGGGAAGCGTGGCCTGGTTAAGCAGTACAGACACATGCTAAATGGCACAGAGCTGAACCGGTGTTCCAAAGAGAAAATATTCATCTCTCAAATTGCTGCCATGACTTTAAAATTCAGAACTACAGTGGGCATCTCTAAAATCATTTAGATTACTCTGAGTGTGTGACATAATTTATGGTAAGTAGATTCTCTGGAGGTGAGTAATTTTGCAGAGCTCTGCAGAAGAACACTGCCACTAGAGTTCTGGGGCAGCAGGAAGCTGACTGCACACAACCCTCTTTGGCTGCAGCAAGGGACCAAGAGGGGAGGAACAAACAGCTGCAGGGGAAGAGACTGTGAAGCTGGAAAGCAAACAGACTAGAAACTCTCTCTGATGTGACGGATTTGCTGTAGGACATTTCTAATTTTTGTCCCGAGCTAAGCATTGATGCCCTTATCACCTCTAGAGGTTTCCAGGTCTTTGCTGTGCTGGTGCAGGGCTAGGCACAGCTGCAGCCTCACCTACCACCATGGTGGGTTTGGGTGGAGGAGAGACACTCGTTTTTAACAACTATGCTTGATTTAACATCAGCTGTACCTAAGGGGCAAGATTTCAAGCCTCAGTAGAGGAGCACACAGGCAGATTCAGGCCTCAGGGTATCATGCATGCTCTATGACCTAAGCCTAAAACACATCCATAACACAGTAGCTGCAAGGGTTATTTCAGTCTTTAAGCAAGAAGGGGGACAGCTTTTATAAAAACACGCTGGGTAGACAACAGCCCTCCCCCACTCCTTAGCTTTTTTGTATTGTTCTTTACTTTGCCTTGCATGCAAATATAATAAATCACAATTCAAGGCTCTGAAAATGTAAATGCCTAAAGGCATTTAGAGTGTACAGTCGTTGCTTGTGCCATGGAGGCAGCGTAAGAGGGCTGTGCTCCCCCTGGAGCCCTCCAGCACCTTTGTACTGATTCCCGTGGACAGTTTGGGGGAGTTTCAGGGCTTCATGCCCCCAGCCCAAACAGGCACAAACAGTAACCTTGTCTTCACAGAATACCTCCTCCACTCTGCTCTCTGACAGAGGAGCACAGAGTCTTCCAAGAAAGAGAATTAAATTGTTCCCTCTGCAATGGAAAGGTCCTTGGGCAGGAAGGCTGTCTCCGGCTCTTTGTTATAGTACATTTCAGCTTGGGGTTGTTGTTGGGTGAGAATGAACACGTCATTCTGTTTCCACTGCATTGTGAAAATCAGCTTCTCAGCTCACTGTATTTGATACGTTTAACCACAACAAAGCATTATGTTCCAGGAACAGTGGGGTTTCCACTATGATTCAGGGCTTTTTTATTATTTAACTGAATTTTCAGAAAACATACTACCTCTCCGCAAATATGTGTATTGCATGAGGGTTCCTCCTAGATCTTGAGATACCCTTCTTGAGGTATTCTTCTTCACCATTGCAGCAGAACTCTAAAAGGACATAGGAGAGCCAAGCTGGCAGCTGCAGGTACTGAAGGGAAAAGATTTTGCAGTAATTACCATGTAAAGCTTTGGAGAGGAGTACAGTTTGTGCCCCTTTGTGATGGACAAGAAAAGATGTAGCTTGAAGATGTTCTACAGAGGAGACCTTTACCATATGGTTTTAAGATTGGACTAGAGAAGTCTGTAGGCAGACTCAGCCCAAACCCAAATGTACAAAATGGAAAGCACCTCAATATTTTCCACAGTGACAGGACTAGGAAAGGATGTACCTGTGTGAGTGTGAGCAGGAGCAATAACTTTGGGAAGACACTTCTAAAACAAGGATAACTGAGGCATGGAGAACAGACATAGATCTGTGATTCACTAACACAGACAGTTGTAATAATGCTTATAGGAGGTAGATACAGAGCGAAATAAAGGCAATCTGAAATAAAAAAAAAATTAGGGAATCTTTATTAAAAGGATTAAAAAAACAGAGAGAAGAAGAAAAAATAATCACCATGAAAAGACACATACTATTTTGTAAGGTGTTCACGGTTTGTAGAGAGTATTCACAAACCTGAGAACCACTGAATAAACGTTTTCTGGCATCATTCAAAGTTTTGATTATTTTTGTGAGGGAAAAAAACCCTTTTTTTTTCCATGAGATGTTAGCTCACATTACCCAAATATAAGCTTGCTGACCAAGGTCTTTTTTTCCTGATGAAACAGAATTTCCCAGACAACAAAACCATTTTCTGACTGGATCTTAATAATGCCTTCAGGATATTTCCTATGCTTATGTAGATTTTTCTACAGCAACAACAACAAAATGCAACATACAATTCTCTGGTCTTGCTGTGTTGTAAATGATAAGTGCAAATTATATACATATAAGTCCTTACTACAGCAATTGTTTAGGGCTTTTGGGGAAAAAACCACAAACTCAAAACCAAAAACTGAACAAGGAAACACTAGAATCAAATGTCAATAATTACTTCAGATATAAGCCACCTCAGTTTAAAAATTTCTTCACCACCCTGTGAAAATGCCACAAGTTCCAGGTGAAAGCAGGAGTTCCTGTTATGGGTAACAGATTGCACTGTGGCCCAAGTTTAGGCAGAGAAGTAATGACCAGCATGAAATAGCAAATCATAATGGAAAGTGTATTATTTTCACAGAGGAAAATATCCTGGTATCTGAAGATAAAAAATGGTTTCAATATAAGCAATAAATAAACCAACTTTATCCAGTGTTCCAAGTGCCAGGCTAATGAAACTAAAGGATCATTCACTAACCTCTCGGAGTATATTCAAAAATTAGGAGTTTGGCAGAATTAAATCCCTCCGTGACGTATATACTTAAACATACTTCCTCAGCCCTGTTCCATTTAGTTCCTTATGACAAGGTCCTATGTAAGTTATCTAGATTGCTTGGACTCAGTCAACAATAATTACTTTATTCTTGGCTATCATTCTTTAAAAATTATTCCTAGTCTGGCATGTTCTCTTAATGAAATTCCTTATGGCCATCTGTTGAAATTAACTGAAATATTTCCAAGGATGTATATAATTCAGAAGAAACAGTTAAAGAGTTAAGATCATAAAAATCTGTCAAAAAGAGAAAAGCACATGAACGTGTGCATTAACTGGTGTGCCATTGGGTCCCATTCAGCCTGGAAAAGAACATTCAGAGGTGACAGGAGAGATTGGTAACAGGAAATCAGTAAGGTACACAGCCAGGGCTACAGCTCCTTCATGGCAGAGTTTATGTATCACAAAGAGTGGAAAACAAAGTGTTGCTGCTTTTCCTTCTAATGCCCACTTCATACCAAGGGCAAGCCTCCATCAAAGCAGTCTGTAAATTATTCTTTACTTCTGCTATATCTCATTGCTCATTCTTCTCTCCGGAAAAGGAAACAACTCTGGGTTCACATGCTGTATGCTTTTTTAAAATATTTTGTGGGTTATGGTATTTCAAGGTGTTTTATGGTATTTAAAGTTATATTATGATTCATCATGTTGAATGTACAAAACGATTTTTCGGCTACAACTCTCCTTCCCACATTTTTTTTAACAAGCTGACTTACCTTTTAGATGCACTTAGCAAAAACATTATGCTTTCCTGACAGATCCTCAGCAAGACAGCAAATTCAGAATGAAACCAGTATAAGGCAGTCATACATTCTCATACTTGAAATTTATGCTCAACTAAGCAACTAACAGTGTTAAATTTCTTCCAAATAGTTGGACATATTTAGCTGCTTCTTTTTGTTTGAAAATAATTCCCTGAAAGATCCAAAGCTTTGCAGATTTACTTGTCAATAAACATTAATCTGCAAATGGTTCATGGAAGCATCGTGCAGCCAATGGGCGGCTCACAATCTGTTTATTGCTCCTATTGCCTGGTAGCTGTTATCACTGCAACTGCTTCCTCATACAATGACTCTGAAAGAGCTTCAAAAGGCCACCAAACAGTTTAATTCAAATATCCATGCAAAGCCACATACCATGTTTGCTTCCTGCTAACACCCTTCTGAACACAGATCCACTCAGCAAATATTGATGGAGACAGGAGAGTTGTTTTTGAAGCGTTTGCCTAAGGCCAAAAATTTCAGAAGTGACTAATTATTTTGGGTACTACAACTTGAGTGCTTCCCAGACAGGTACCTGCAAAAGATCTATGTACAGAGTGGTGGAAATCCACAATAATTCTGGGTCAGACTCTCTGAGAACATCTCCAAGTGGAGAGCAAAGAATTCAGGTGTTCGACATCCTCAGGCATTTTTGAAAATTCTGCTTTACTGTGGGGGTCTCCTTGTTGTATGGGTTTGTTTGAGTTTCTTCCTCTTACAGAACTTGAGTGCTTTTCTTTACAGACATCTTCTCTTGGTTTATAAGATTTCCATAAGATTTTGGCGTATCACCTTCCAGTTGTAATTAACTTCAGATAACATGCATCTGATTTTTTTTCCTTGGGGACAAAAAATTTACAGGAAAAAAAGAAAAAGGAAAAGAGGAGAAAGGGGACTGTGCATATTAAATGACAGGGCAAACTCTCAAATTGCCATAGTTATAACATTTACATTTTTCAAGGTCATGTGTCAAATAAAAATGAAATAATGAACCTTTGCTAGTCTGTGGTATCCCATGTCAGGCAACTTAGGCATCAGCATCAATACGTCTTTGATGAACTACACTTCTATGCCCTGCTGCTCTAACCTGGAAGCTAAAAAGGCAGCAATTAAGTTTTCTAAAAATGAGCAGGAAAAACGGGGGAAAATGGGGCTAAGAGCCAGCAGTATTCTTAATTGTGGAATAGTTATTTAATACCAAAGCAAAAGAAATAAAAATGTGCAGACTGAAGGTAAATGGCAAGGAACAGGGATGTTAATGAAAAGGTTGGATAGGCTGCAGCTATGAAACTCACATCTGACCCATGAGACATTTCAAGAAAACAGCAAGGTGGGAGTGTGGGGGGAAACATTAGAGGTGAAGGAGCTGTTATTTACAATCCTATGATAGAGTGCAATGCAAAAAAAAAATGCATCAAAGCTATTCTTTCAAAAGACACAGGACTGCATGAAAAAGATCCCCAACTCGGATGATTTATTTTATTCTAAACTATGTCATTGCAGTGAAATAATTGAGTTTCTCCAGAAAGGCAACTTATAGTTAACTATATACTGCAAGGGAGGGTGGGTATTATAAGCCAATTTAGGATATGTTATATTGTATCATTAGAGAACAATTTTCACTCCATACAGCTCAAAATGTCTTAATGGGTTTAAAACACATGCCTCTTTTCTCCCCTCTTGGCACAGCATAAAATGAAGCTATGGGTAATACTTCTCTTCCATGTGCCTTCCTGGGAAGTATATGTTACTGAAAATGAAATGGGTGACTCCAGAGTTGTATATGTTACAGTCATATTTTGAAACCAGTCATTTCAGGCAATATTTAAAATATTCAGCCATTCCACAATATGGCTGTTTCATTCAGTTATTCTGTGAAATAAGGGAAAGTTTCACACCTTTAATGAAGTTTGTGAAACAAGTAGGGAGGCGCCATGTGAAATGCCTGATACCTTATGACATGAATTTGCTTAAAAAGACAACACATGTGGGTTTTATAATTTGTTTACTTCTAAAACCATATGGAGATCTACATTTATTTCTGAAGTCTTCCAGTCTCACATGCCAGAACTGAACTTGTCTTCATAACTAAGGTAACATCAGTATTTTCTCCATTTTGTTGTTCAGTGTTTTCCTCCCTCTGAAGACCATGCTTTACTGAGAGCCCTGCCTGCAAAGCCAGCACTGCCCAGGCTCCTTCCTGCTGGCCAGAACAGCTGACAAGGGCAAAGGGCAGCACGTGGGGCAGGATTGTGCAGGAAGTGGGTAGCAAGAAACCTTAAAAGTGAAGGGCCAGTTAGCTCATGAGTATCAGCGTGTGGAGAATTTGTTGGATCTGAGAGAATCCTTTCTGAGAGAGCTTGAGCTGCAGGAACTGGTCTAACCTTGAGTTTAGCTTAGCAGTGCTTCCCATTTGATTGCCTAGCACTGTGTCAGGCGTGGGGAGCAGTGTGTCTGCTGGGGATGTGGGTGCACCAGAGTCAGCAGAAAGAGCACTGAACACTGATTGCAGATTCTGCTGACTGTGGAGGTGACTGATGATCCCTGATAGTAGAAGGGCAGAGTTATGGCCACATTTGGGATTGGTGCTGAACCAAGCTGCATACGGTGTGAAGTTTATTACAGATTGATGGGTTGTGCTTTTGAAAGTTCTCAAAAGCACTGGGCAAAGTGAGTCCCCACAGTTCACTCCCATTAAATATGTCTAACATCCATGCAAAGAGCCTTTGCTTATCATCATCTCCTTTGAGAGACCCCTGCATCTGTGGATATCTTGCTTTTCCATACACCAAACCAAGCGGAGGTCACAGAAGCTTCACTTATTGGATGACTTCAGCAGCAATTTCCATTCTTTTATTGCTTTGCAACCCAACCAAGTAGGGTTACCAAGACCCAACCAAGAGTTGCCAAGTAGGAGAAAAATACTGAAAAACTGAAAGGCTGTTTCTGCTTCCCTCTGAGGAAAGTCCTCAGAGAGCACAAAATCTAACACGGTGATTTTGGTATACCATTACATCCTTAAAATTGCATTGAGATGAAGCTTGCAGACCAATAAAGTCAGCCTGGCCTCAGATAAGTATTCATTGCTTTAATGGTCAGTTTTATAGAAAGGCCATTAGTCAAGGATTTTAGCACCCAAAACAGAAAAGTCTCAAGAGCTCAGCAGTCTGTCTTTTGATATTTGCATATTCAGATGAAAAATGCTTTATAACAAGAAGAGGTAACAATTCTTGCTTTTCTAGCAATATTATAACTCTCTTCAGCTTTCACATAGTATGTGGGAAATGCTTCTTTAGTCCAGTGTTTTTTGATTAGCTGCTTCTTGTCACCAGCCATAGAATTTCACACCCATGAACAATGGAGGAAATGTAAAAGAGCTAACCAGCAATTCCATAACCAAAGAAGAGACAAATAATCATGAGAGCAGAAAGAAAAAAAAATAATAAAGAAAAGAAAAGAGAGAAAAAAAATAAAAGACATTTTCAAGCTTACTTTAAAAGCAAGTAGTGTTTGAGTCTTGAATTGAGGTTTGGGTCTTGGATTGCCTTTTTGATCTCAACAATAGCTGTACTATATTTTTCCTTCAGTATCAAGTATTGGACACTTCTCATACTTTTTTTAAGGCTCTTATCTGAAGCAACTTTCAAAATCCGGAGTCATCTCCAGCAGTCAGTGCAGAAAAAAAGCAAAGAATCCTTACCCTTTTCACAATATGCCTGTTACAATATGCCTGTTACTGGGTGAAACAGTCAAACAGTTTGGTGGAATATGCAGCACGTCAGTCACTTTGTGGAACACATGAAACTTTTAGTCATTTTACCAAATGAGTGACTGAAGGAGTCATTTGAAAAATGACTGAAAATTTCAGTCATTTCAGGAAATCACTGGTTTCATGATACTTCTAACATACCATGTGCAGAAGGGAAGGCTTAAGCTGGAAGTGGGAACCAGATCGTGTTCTTCAAACCCCCTCTTGTGGCTGTGGGGAACAGCGCCATAAAATACCGCATTTTGCTGTGATCTTTTGTTTAAAGAACTGCAGTGGTTGTTGAGGAAGGAAGGAGATGTGAGAGACCTTGTTTTATCCCAACGCTAATATTCTTCCTTGAAGATCTGTGTCAAGGGAGGTTTTTAGGGTTTTTTCTTCAATTCTTAAGCAATAGTACGTGCAGTTTGAGGTGGCTACCTCTGCTGAGACCCAGGACAAAGAAGTTGCCAAAAAGGCTCCATATGGATGAATCCACTGGCTATTTTATGGGACTGTTTAGTTTTAGTACGGCTGTATTTGTCTTATACAAAAGTGAAGCCTTCGTTTTGTTTTCTGCAAAGTATTTCAAAGCTGCATAGCCTTCAGGTAGAGCTGAAACAAAATATATGTGTCTAGAGAATACTTTCTTAGCAGATAGTCAGCAGTGAAAAAGCTTTCACAAATGCAGGCAAGCAGCTATTCAAATCCAAGCAACTCTGAACAAAAGCTGTCCTTAAGGCCAAACTCCTTGCTTTCCTAAGTAGAAATCAAGTAAATGATCTTCTGCTCTGGATGGGACTGAAACAACAGGCTGTCATTGTATAACCCATTGCGAAGGGAAGGCAGGGTAAGGAGAGAGGTGGTTATGGTTTACTCTAAACTCTAAAATTCTTGTTTAATTCCAAAGTGCTTTAAAAAGAGTGATGTAAGTGATGGCAGAAAATTTTGCTCAATACCATAAATCTGCAGTGCTGCCTTCACATTGGCTTTGGGATGTTGCATGTTGAGGATGCGTTTACAGAAATAGTACCTTACCTCGAGTCCCTGTCAAAAGGATGATGCCCGACAGAGAGTTAAAGCCATCAGATCAGACCCTTACTTGGTTTGGAGCCACTCAGAAAAGATCAGCGCAGGTATCCTCTGTAGGACTTCATCACAAAAGCCTTTGAACACCATCAAGATCTGTGATACCTCATTTTGCCAGCACTTACCTCTTCCCAAGTACCCCATATTTTCCCTTTCTTCCACTATTCTTTCAGAGAAAATTCAGAGAATATTCTTTTAAATACATTTTTGATCTAATTTAAGTAAACATTGTATTTCAGCATAACTACAGCTATTCATTTCTATTTTGGTTTTTTTTCTCATTTATTTTAATTTTGTATTTAAAGTGATATTCAGAGTCAGTGGACTCATAACTTCTAAAAACATAGCCTGAGAGAATCTGGTAGAAGTTCATTTTTTGTACATTATAATCTGGCAGACTGAAAGACTACATAGTTGTTTTTTTGCTTGTTTGTTTTGGGGTTTTTTTTTTGGTTTTTTTTTTTTGTAGATCAAGTACAAAAATACTTCATACCAAACTTAGAGGAAGTGTGTCTGATCTAATGCAAAATAAAATTATTGAACTGCATAATTTAATAAAGTCTTACATTAGTGTGAAATGCCCTGGGCAAATAATAGTTTAAAAATATAACATGGAAAAACATTACTTNATCAACTACAAAAATACTTCATACCAAAACTTAGAGGAAGTGTTTCTGATCTAATGCAAAAGAAAATTATTGAACTGCATAATTTAATAAAGTCTTACATTAGTGTGAAATGCCCTGGGCAAATAATAGTTTAAAAATATAACATGGAAAAACATTACTTAAGCAACAGAAAAGAAACAATTGGTTGTCCTCGCCTTGGATTTTTTCCCATTATGTAGGATGCCCACAATAATGACCATTGATAAGTTCAATATACTTCATTTAACATATTAGGGAAACGGCTCAGTGAGATTCTGCTACACAGTTCTGTAGAAACTAAGCTGAAATTCCTTTTCACATGAAAAATTAGAGAGACTTTTTAGGGAAACATTTTAATATTTTATTTTGGAAATGCAACTATAAAGTCAGCTAGAAAACATTATTTTTCCCTAGCTAAAACTTGCCATACTTGACAAAAACCACAGTATGAATACTGGCTACACATTCTTTTGACAACAGATACTTCAGCAGTGTGGTTTTATCCATATCTCTGTATATTTAAAGAGCTCAAGGTTTGGTTCCTGGCTCTGGCACAGTTTTTTGCAAGTATGTTAGGTCAAGACGAGGATTTGTAACAGTAACTCTGAATCTGCTTGAATGTGTCTGAGTTTGAAACCAGTGAAATTCCACTGTACTTCATTTCAGAATGTCCTGATGTGCCTCAGCTCCCTAAAAATATCCCTCTGGAAGGGAAAATTTATTAGCTCTCGTGAAGCACCCTTATGCTGTGACAACAGGGAACAGACAGGAGGACAAGGGCACATCAGGACTGGCCCAAAGCTCCTCAGCAGGGCAGGACAAAATTAATTTTTTCCATTCTCAACTTATGCCATACTCATAGGTAGTAGCAACACAACTTCTCCTTGTAGCACCCTTCCTAAATTACCTAGGGCATATGCTGGCCTAGGGAAAGATCAGCCTTCCTGGGAGGCAGCAGCTGGAGAGAGTTTGCCTCCTCCCCAGACACTTGGGGCTCAGCAGTTGCTGTCCTGGTCTGATCCCAGCCCCCTGCAGCCTCTGTTTTTCCCTGTGGCTCCCAGTTGTTTTGTCCTCACAGATAGTTGTGTGGGACCTTGAAAGGCTGGCTTACACCTTGCCTTGCTTTGAGTGGTGGCATATGTTTTGGGGCTTTATGATGACCAGGCACAAACTTTCATGGAACCTGCTATAAGCCTGACTGAAACCTCACACAGCATTAAGCTTTTCCATCCCAACAGTTTTAATTAAGCCAACCAGTTCATACTACATATTTATCACCATTAAACTCAGTATTATTTGCTGAATTGAATGTAGGCATGCAGAGAAGTCAGGTATTAGTAATTACTGTTAAAGCGTACTATATATACAGCTGCTTTATTGATTTCCTATATTTAATATTCCACAGTGACCAGCACAGCTCTAGCTACACTAATGAAAATACTAGTATATTATTCTCAGTTCCTTAGCCAATATTTAAGACATTTTTTATTTACCCAATACTGAAGAAAAGCTCTATCCTTAATAAATGAATCCAAGTGAGAAGCTACTTTCAAAGACCACAATATGTTGCCAATGTATGATGCAAAAAGCAA
The DNA here is from genome assembly GCA_013400315.1 of Bombycilla garrulus. NCBI lineage: Eukaryota > Metazoa > Chordata > Aves > Passeriformes > Bombycillidae > Bombycilla > Bombycilla garrulus. The sequence continues at coordinate 1,024,007 of VXBU01015306.1, forward strand.
TATGTTTTCAAATGTGACCTGTCTACTTTATTCACATATTCCTTTTAAAATGTATTTTAAGTATTTTGCACCTGTGCTATGCATTTGGTTATTTTGCAGTATCAGTTTGCAGGCTGAGGAAGCTGGGGCTGTTCCACCTGGAGAAGAGAGGGTTTGGAGTCCTCATTGCAACCTTGCAGTACCTGAATGGGGCCTACAGGGAAGCCTGAGAGGCAATCAGGAGCCGTAGTGACAACACCAGGAGGAATGGCTTTAAATTGAAAGAGAGCAAGCTTAGATTAGATGTTGGGAAGAAATTATTTACTGTGGGGATGGTGAGGCGCTGGAACAGGTTGTCCGGAAAATTAATGGGTGTCCCAAACATGGCAGTGTTCAATGCCAGGTTGGAGGGGACTTGGAGCAACTTGGTCTAATGGGAGGTGTCCCTGCCCGTGTCAGAGGGGTTGGAATGGGCCAAATTTCAAGGTCTCTTCCAACCCAAAGCATGTTGTGTTTATATTGTTGTGCAGTTCAGTTCTGCTGACACACGCCATTGTGATCACTTCACTGCAACAGAACATGGCAGGTCAGCAGTTCTTTCCTATTGCTTTTGCTCAGTCCATGAATCAGTTTCTACCAAGTTAAATTAATTTAATTTCTCAAAAACAGATAAGAGGTGGACTTCTAAACCTCCTAACCTCTCAGCTCTGTGTTTCTGACATTAGTTCGCTAGGGAAGGGATTAGATCTCCCCCATACTCTTGTTTTCAAGCCTTATTATTATGGCGATTGGATTTCAGGAAGGCAGATTTTTTAGAGAGCACTTCATCTGGGTTGGTTTCATAAAAAATTACTTTTCCTGTGAATTCTATGATTGACTTCCATATGAGTAGCTTCTTGTGAAGACTGAGTATATTTGAAACTCCTCCTTCAATTCAGCATTTTTCAAATGGTATCTGTGACTAGAAGAAGCCAAGCTGTGGGTTCAGGACTTGTAACAACTGCTCACTTGATCAAAGACAAGCATTGGTAGTAACTAGATAATAGACTAGAAAAACTTTGGTGTGGAACATAACTACAGGAAGTAAGAAAATGCAGTTTTGGTGTGTTTAAATACAAATGTGAAGGTGAAAAAACCAGATGGTTAAGGTAAGTTTTAAATTCATTAGAAGATACAATACTTGATTTTCTTAAGCTTTCCTTAGCAAGTGAGGATAGCCTTGTGAGAGATTTTTATCAGAACAGAATTGAGTGAGTTGAGATTTCCCAATTCTAGGTCTTCTAAAAAGCACATCAAAATGGCATTATTTGTCTATCACATTCATTCACCAAGTGAGATCATCTTGACATTTTTTTTCTATTGTAGCTTGCAAAAGTATTCAGTCCAGTCATCATATCTATTTCTTCTCTTTTAAGTTTTGTTTCTGTCATTTCCACAGCTTTATGTTGTGACACTTAAAGACTCACACTTCCTCAGAAAGTAATGCTTCAAGGTACGAAATGTTTCTTGAAGATCAGTTTTCTTTCAAGCTCTGATGTTACTCCCAGTTGTATCACCCTTCTGTCCTGCCTGCTGCACCTTCAGTAATAGATAACACAGAAAGAATTTGCAAAACATTAGGAAACTAACCACCAGGATCTGGATTTGTCTGACCATAAGGAAAATTCTGAAGAGTTATTTTCTTGGCAAGAAGAAAACAGAGAAGCTGAACTGTTAAAGAGATCTATTTTTTAGAACTTAATATGTTTAAAATTCACATTCAATTTTATGAGAATCACTTTGTTCTTACTGTTGAAAATTAAGGGATCTAATGCTTTCGAGTGTGAAAACAATCAAGTCTCAAGTAACAAGTGACCTCTGCTGTAAAACAAAGACTGAAAACTTTACAGTGTTCTCAGTCTTCTTTCCTGGCAAGGATCATGTACTACCAGATGGGGATCAATTAAAGGAACTTGGAAAAGCTGACAATTGTCTCCTTGGCTGAATTTAAAATGTAAAAAGAAATTGTTTTAGATGGTTCCAAAATGGTCACATTTTCCTGGGGAAGTGGAAAACAATTGAAAAAGGGGAAAAACTTTCCAATTCCTTTTTTTATTTCTCTCTGGGATTTTTTGTCAAGAAAATTCAACAAGTTTATCACAAACTTACAAATACTTTCATCTGACCTGTACTTACATTTTCAGCAAAGAAATCACTCGAGCAAAAGACATTCAGCACCTCTGGGAACAACGCACACCTTTTATTCCATGCAGTTTTCCTGAACACTAGTAAGCCATTAACTGTACTTGCTGCTCCCTGCATTCAATTACCAAACATGAAGTGTTTGCCAAATCAGATTTTTCACATGAAAGTATTCAACATACAGATTTTTTTTTTTTGCAGTTCTTGTGCTATTCTAACAAATAGTTCCGTTTTTATCTGAACAAGGAGTGGGTTCCATGATCAAGGGTGAGAAGTGCTGTTTCTAAATGCTAAATGCAAAAAGCTTGAAGGACTCAAGAACTGTATCCAAATTATAGCACTCAGACTGATTCTCAAGAGGGCTGAAGTACAGTTTTTTCCATATTTTTAATTTAAAAACAATACCCATGTTGTATAATTGTACTTTTGGTTTTTTCAGAGCTACTGTTTCCACAGCAGAAGCACTTCAGCAATGACAGATACTTTAAAAAACAATAGGACATGTACTTTAATTAATTAATGCACTGTTAGAAGCAGTTTTGGATGCAGAATCTATGGGGGAAGTTTATGAATATTTTGCCTGAACAGTTCTTCTGTTTTCCAACAATTCTGTAAATATTTTAATACTGTAACAAAAATGATGCATCCCTGATGAAAAGTTAAGAGACAGGATAAGGAAAAAAAAAGTGTTTTCAACCTTTCAACCAAAGTATTCCCACCCCAAAACAGGAGATGTAGCCCGGGGCCAGGCAACTTCAACCTTGTTAACTGAGCCATGAGCATCCTCTTAGGAATGACTAGAATTCATTGCAGGCTCACCAGAGCCCTGTAATGGATTCAGCATTAGGCTTCAAATGCAAGGGCTGAACTTCATGGGCTAGCAAAAGGCACAGGCTGCAAAACAGGCAAGAACAAAAGCTCTGTGTGCAAACTCCTTCCCCTACCTTTAGAAACTGTTTTCTGCTGACATTTTCTTTCTGCAAGAAAAACATCTCTTTCAGGATACATTGCTTTCCTAGTTCTACTCAAATTATAGAAATTATCCTGGGAGAGGAGAAAACAAAGGACAAGGTTGAAAATATAACTGTGTAGTAGTGGTAACATGTTACTGATTTTGCACTTTGGTTTGGTGGTGATGGTTTTTGGTAGGTTTTTTGTATTATTGTTGTTGCTGTTGATTTAAAAAAAAGAAAAAAAAACCCAAAAAAAAAACCAAACAGCTTTCAATTCCTGTTTCCTTTACTTCCCTCTCCAAAAAGAAAGGTTAAAATTTTCAGTCCCTTCTTTGCTGTAACCCAGGGAGGCAGATTTCTGTGTATCTTTTTAAGATACCTTGAGCTTTCTGGAAGGAAACAGAATATTCTCTATTAACTTATAGTGTGTCAGTGGAAAAAAGCCTTATAGTAGCTCTCCTGTTTTCATTTTCAATCTGCTCTTGGTGGAAGGGATAATCTGCTTTGTCTCTGTTGAGTAGGATGGGAGCTTGGGAGTTCCTACATTACTTCTTGTCCTGCAGGATCCTGATGTTTTACCCTCTGAAATTTTGCAGGGTCCTGATGAGAGGATTGCAGAACCCTTCCCCAAATCCCATTTTTCACCTGGTGTGACACAGCACTAAATCATCCTGTTTACGTAAATCTGTTCTCCGAGACCATTCAAGGACTCCCCTGCTCTCGGTCTGGCACTATCTGGACCACTTGCTTTGCCTTCTTGCCTTAAACAATAGTAAGAAGCTACAGACAACGAGGGAGTTTTCTTCAGGAGGCAAGGTACTAAACATGAATGCTGTAAATATGGGACTCCTAAATCCCTCCTCCTTATTTTATACACACACACACACCCTTCCCCCATATTTAAAAGCATGTGGAGGCTGTCGGCCAGCTCTCTTTCAAGGTTATTTGGAAGGTCTTCACTTTCCCTGGTGTCAGCAACCAGACATGAATCACAGCATTCAGCGAAGGAAGGGCTGCCTCTTGGCTAAGCATCCCAGAATACTCCTTTCAGACTCATCCAAAGCACTGCCACAACATCTAATATTAAATCCTAGTGATAAGCAATCATTGAAATTAAACAACGTGGGTGTCAAAATCAGCTGGATCTGTACAAAGACAAAACCAGTGCACTTTGAGAAACACTGAAGCAGCAATATCGGGGGAAATCAGTGTGTAAGCTGTCTAACCTCTTATTTTTTCCCTCTTTCCTCCCTTACTGTCTTTCTCCTCCATCCCCAAAGGAAGTTAAAGATGTTTTTATAATGTAGATGATAGAGACGACTTATCTGCATAATGAAGCTGAAAACAGCCTGCTTGTGTTGAAGCTCCTCCTCTGCATGTTACATGCCAGCAGAGATTTGCTGTGAAACAGGAGAGCTGCAATGCAGCATTTTCCTCTGGAACTTTGCAGCTGTATTACAGTTCCAAGCACACCACAAAAAGACTTTTGTTTACAGTATTTAAATTCAATTTAAATGGCAGCTGTTAAAAGTAGGCAGTTGAATCACTACACATCCACTAACATTTTAGTGCACACACCCTCTAAGGCTTTTATTCTTAACTGAATTACTTCGTGTTCTCTTACAATTAATTTTCCTATTGTTTTATCATACTACCTGCCTAATATTAGTTGTCTGTAATACTTGGCTATTAGCAGTCCTTAATACTCATCAAAAAATAAGATGCCTGGGTAATGTAGAGTCCTAAAAGAGTTCAAAATACACAAAACCACTAGGTAGGGATAATAAGGGCAGTAGCCTCAGGAAGCAGAGAAACTTCAAGGAAAACTTCACATGGAAATCATCTCTTACTTTCCTCAAGCACAGCAGTGTCAGTTCCCAAAAATGTTCACCATTCTGCTTCCCAGACTGTACAATGTCATCAGAAGGTCAATCAGGATGGCAGGATCTTACATTCAGAAGTCAAAGCTGCAAGCTCTTGGTGACTCCCATTCCAGGCAGTGAAGTAACTGCTGTTCCTCCTTCTAGCCCATATTGCTTTAACATTAGCCAGCTTAGCAAGGCAGGATGTTACAAGGTAATTTCCAACACGCATCCCAAGCCCAAAAGCACTGTTCCAACTTACTCATGAACCTGAACTTCAAATACCCTAGAAAAAGTTAAACTCTTAGTCCAAATTTTCTCCTCTTAGCCCCTACACAGTAGCATTAGTTTAATCCACCAATATTTCCTTTACAGATTCAAAATATGCTGCAGTTGCAAGTGAGAAAAATAACGGTGCTCTTAGATTAGCTCTCCATGGAAATAGTCACCAAACCAGTCAGCATAATTATTGGACTCTGGTGAAGAAAAATCCTGGATGAAAATTATATCATGACAATGATAAAATTCAGCTGATGTAAAAACTCTGACAGAGCTCTGGGGAAAACTATTCCAATGCTCTCTTGCTTTTGACATGAAATGAAGATAATTCATATAGAAGAATTATATTTGCACAAGGTTAGTAATAAGAAATCTCAAATCGGATTTCTGCTCTGGTTTGTTTTTTTTTTTTTTGAACCCAACTTCCTACATCCTGGATTTAACCACCGATTTCAATAAAGCTGGGATTTAACTCTCATTGACTGCAATGCAGCCATTTCTCCATAAGCTTGAAGAATACTTAGCCTCCCACACATGTGCATGCAAACAGAACAAAAGAGCAGAAACTACATATCCACGTGTCTCCTACATCTTCTATCACTTGCATCTTACAGAATGATGGCTGCAAGCGTGCTTCACACCAATCTTTCACTCTATGTTTGAAGCTATAGTACACAACATTAAAGCACTTGCAAACAGCTATGACTGTCACAAATGATAGAAGTATCTCTCCCCTTCATCTTTCTCCTGCTATTTCACTAGAGAAGACAGTTTTATGATGGGTCCTTATTTGAATGATCATACTCTGATTTTCTGCATCTTCTGCTGCGATTGACTGGAGATTGATCAGTTGTTGATAAGTGCTGTGAATGTTAAAACACATCTAGCCAGAAAGAGGGATAGATTTCTCTACTAGCTGTGTACATATAGCAGACCTCTCTCCCTTGAAGAACTTACACCTTGCTGTATTGCAAATATCAAACAGCAATAAGTTATTTACTGCCCAGTCTCTCACTCTCAAACATGACAAACTCTAATGCTTTGCCTGAACTGACCTCTGATGGAACAAAATTAATCTCTCTGTTTCCAAAAAGACTGTACAGATGTCCAAAATATGGGATCTTCCTAGATATTTTATTCTTTTGCTGAGTAGAGTGCTGAACTGGATAATCCCTAAATCGCTGAGTGCTGAGAGGGTTTAGCAGGGGAAGGATCACTATTTATATTCCTGTACACTTCCCTAAGTATCTACCCTCACTGACTGCTAGAGACAGAGTATTAGGATAGAAAGACCTATAGCCCAACCTCTGTCTTGTGATTATAATCACAGTTTAAATTCACAGTACAGGTTTCATACTAGAATTTGCATCTAATTTATGCTGCTCCATGTTGGGAAGAGAAGGTTCTGGAAGTCTCCCTCTTCCCTCACAGATCTTCCCACCCTCTGTCCCCACACTCCCACCAGCAGCTCTGGGTGGCCTGCTGGTGGGATCATATGGGGAGCAGCAGTCGTACCACAGCGAGCAAAGGTCACTTCTTTGCAAGGTGCAAAGCCATGCTTGCTGCAGCAACAGCAGCATGGGTCCTACAGCTTCTCACTGTGCGGTGGAGATCAGGTTCTTCTTACCCTACAGCAACAGAGCTCACATGAGCCCTAAAAACTTCCTTCAGCCCCACAAACTACATCACAACTAAGGTCAGGGGAGACATCAAATTTCAGATGTATGGAAAAACACTGTGGACTTCAGTGTAACCGCTTGGACCTAGCTGAACTAATACAGCCACTGCTCAAATGCCAGCAACTCTGATCCTCACAAGACTGCTCCTTAATTGAAACTATTCAACAAATGTTTTCTGCAACTGTAATTCAGCCAATTGATTGTTTATAATCTTTGGCTGTGACTGCTACATTCGGTACAGGGAGAATTCTCCTGCTGTACTCATTTGCATCTGAGCATCAGCCTTGCAAGCAAGGGTATGTTGTTTATCAGAACATTCACAGGAAAATGTTAAAGGAACAAATCCATACTTTGCAATTACCTGGAAAACACATCCTCAAAATCATCTGTGACTACTGACTTTATACAAACAACTATTTAAGTCCAACCTTGACCCTTGGCAACTACAGAGCTACTCAGGGCATAGTAGATGGGAAACCTTACCACCTTGACATAGCCATAATGCCAGCAATGAGCTATCATTAATGAAAAATAAAAATTCCCATATGAAAAAAATCCTTACTTTTCACTGCTTTGGAATGGTTCAATAAGTACTGGCTCAGTACAAGGCTTAACACATGCATTAGTGAACTCTAACCTCACTGGATAGTACAGTCATAAGTGTTGCTTTATTACAGAGGTCTTTCATAGTCAGTACGGATACAGTAGAATCCCAGTGGCAACAAACCATTAGAGAAACTTTCTTTTTCACCTGTCTGTCAAACCTTGAACCTGCAAAGTACTCAGGCTAGTGAAGAATGCAGAAAAGCAAGGACATGTGCAACGAGACTGCTGGACAATTTAATTAGAACAGTCACAAGACCAGAAACAACCTCACAAACCAAATAATTATTTCATACTCAGATGCTACTTCTTCTTTATTCCTTTATGTTGTTGCAATTAAACTGCATATTACTATTTAATTTCCTTAAATGGGACAGTATTTCACAGAAAATGGATATCCTCCTGGATCTCTGAACTCCTCTCTGAGATGTAACTGTTATTAAAACACTATTAAATTACCCTGTAGTAGTAATTAATCAGCCTCAGATCTAAGCTGTAAATGGCAATAAGGGAAGATTCCACTACCACCCAGTATTAGTCCCTACTTTTAAAATCTGCATTGCTGATTGGATTTATGTTTTGGCTGGCTTGTCACTACTCCTAGTCTGAGCAACTAGAATACGATCAAGAAGAGGAAGTATGGGGAATACAAGGTGAGAACAGCATGTCCTGATCAAGCAAGAGGCAAATTAAAAATCCTTTATTCTATTTGCAGGAAGTTCTGCCAATGAAAATATATAAAATAAGAATTTAATCAAGTCGATACAACCTAATATACAGGTATGAAGTCCAGCTATATAAATTAAGGAAGTGGCTTTCTCTCATTAAGTGGTCTACTACCTGGAAAAAGACTGACATTATCAGCAGAATTCTTTGAGTGAGACGAGAGAGATGCTTGTTTTTCTGAAAGGTAAATAAATAACAATAACTAAACTCAGGCAAATATTGCATAATAGACAGACAAGGTAGATGGGACTGGATGCTTTGACAGGACAATGATACTCCTCTGACAACTTGAGTTTCTTTGTTTCTCTGTGAATTTCTAATGCTTAGTTAAACCAAAGACATCACCTTAAAAGCCTTGTGACTGCCTTAGAATTGTATGTTTCATTAATCTGTTAAGGCACAGATGTGCCAGACCTTTCATTCTTCACTCTGAAGGAATAAGGATATTCCATACTCAGGGCTGCTCCATCACTTAGCCAGGAACAGTCAGTTCTACAGTACAGTGCAGGCCAAATAATAATAAAAATTCATGCTTCTAACCCTTCAACAGTCACAAATTTCAGGATGTAAAAATAACACACTTGAGATGCATTAAATGCTCATTAAAATTAATGAGAATGATGTGATTCTTACAAAAAGTGCAGCATTGTCTAGTGAAGGAACTGTTTAGTCTCACAAGTGAACTGAGAGTGTTAAGAAGTCTGGTGGTACCAGATAAAAAACATGACAAAGCTGTATAGAAAAATTCACATGGCCACCTGGAAAAAAGAAAATCACATTTCTGTCAGCTCTATTTTATCTAAGATTTTTACGCCATTTCCACGTATACTGTGGGTAGTTTTCACCCCATGCCTTTTGATTTCTTTTATTTTTGTGATTTTATTTTCTTCCTTTCATGTGGTACAAACTCTCATCTGTGTTTCATCATCTAATTTTACCTCCTTGCCCTTGAAAGTCTGTATTTATTACCAGACAAAATAATGATTAGGAGTAACAAAAGTAGCATGCTACAGTTCTCATGCTTGGGTGTTGTTATTGATAACTTTGACTCTGCTGAAATTTTGAACAGTATTTAACCCCTTCCAGATCTAAAATCTGGTAAAGAATAGTGCCAATAAATGAATTTTTCAAGGGAAAAATCTAAGATCAAAAATGGGGGTTCCAGGACTGTGGGAAGTATCTAGGAGGCAGAAAGGAGAGTTGAATTAATATTAAGAATGTTGACTATAGCACAAAACCTTTAGAAATTGTCTGCATAATTAATTTTAACTCCTGGCTTGGCAAAAATGAACATGCTAACAATTATCACAAAAGATGTAAAAGAACAATAATTAATATGGAAAATAAAATCTAGAAACAGAAAAGAAATAAATTTTCTGTAGAAAGGATTGAAAGGTGTTAGCATTGCAGTGGCATAGCCTGAACGTTTTACCTAAGGCAGGTCTGCAGTAATTGCCAAATCTCAGGCCAGACTGCAGCCAGATTAATCCTCTCTCCTTTGAATCACTGAAGTGTCACTAGAGATTTGTACCCTAAAATGATACCTTGGGACAGTCCCACCATACGGCTGGTGTCAAGTTACCTGATAGCCCAGCAAGAAAGGACTGTCAATAATCAGACCCCTGGAAGAGATGCAGTAGCCTTGAATTGATCAAGCACAAAGGAGCTTCGGTAACAGCCATTCAAAACATTAGAAAGCCTGAGGAAAATGTACAGAAAGAAACCCAATAGCAAAAAACAACAGCAACAGCAAGTCAGGTTTTTACAAAGCCAAATGGAAAATTACTAGATTCAGCAGTTGTTTTACTAGGATGTTAGATTTTATGTTAAATTTCAAAAACTGTACTGTCACTCACGTCCTGATAACAGTATAACAAAAATATTATGAAAAAAATCCCAATGTGAATAAAGTAATATTTTTTTACTACAGTCCATAGGGGAAGAAAGACTGATATATACTGCTTAGTTTCATTCTTCCTGACATTTCAGTTCCCACTCTCTAGTATTGAGCTATCTTAACCAAATGCAAAAAGTCAGCTACTTTAAAATGCTAAAATAGAATATTCTATCTAAATTCTATGTTGGAAAACAGGTCACAGAATGCAGTCCCAGACTACTAAATCTGCTTAATGCAGACACATTCCTTTTCCACTTTGAATCAATACCATGATTTTCAGGAGCTATGCAATGTTCTGCTGCCAAATAAATGTCCTTGTATCAGTTATGCTGAGATCCTATTGTTTCAAGAAAGTCATGAAAGATATAAAAGATACAGCTTTGCAGGACCAGGGCCAAAATGCCTATATGGATATATAAACCATTAAATAACATATAAATAATGAAGAGAAATTCATACAACAAAAAAAATCTGAAAGCAAGAATCTAACTCCTGCAGTTTTACTATAGATATTCCTCTCTTTCCAGAAGAATGCAAATGACAGTACCTTTTTAACTTGACAGCTTCCCTTAAAATACCTTTTTTTTTTTGTTTTAGATTCTAAGGATGAAGGAGAGAAAGGATTGTTTTATGCTTCATTTTGATTTTTTTAATATTTCTTACTTGATAATTCATTTTTTAATGATGAGTTTGCAGCACTGGGAGTAAAATCTAACTCATCACAGGGGCATTATTTTTCCTTTTCCAGAATCACATATGTGTTTAAAATACAATGTTTAAAAATACATGTTATTACCACACAGTAATAAAAAATTATCCTGTTTATCACAGAGCCTGTATTCATAGGCTCATTTACAACATTCATACAGTGATGCAAAACTGACCATAATTAACAGTTACACGGCCAATAAATTATAACCATGGTTTCAGAACTGGGATTGACTGAAGTCAGCAGAGCAGCACCTGAGCAGGAAACAGAAGAGGCTGCAGGGCAAGGAAGAGTTAAATGCTGGGAGCTCTCTGCAGCCCCGAAACAGTCACTTGTGTGAGGCATGGATGTTCAGCCCAGAGCTCCTGCAGGCTTTGCACTGGGTAGAGGAGGCTCTCCAATGGGAACATGCCTTGAGAAACCACCCTAGATATGTGAGCAGAACCCAAGGTCCCAGGCTGATAACTCGGACTGCCTCTTACCTGTTCCCATGTGGAGACCACCTTCACCTGCTGTTCTCATCATTTTGGCACCCATAGCTGTACAGTGGCCTGTTGCCAATAAAAAGAGTGAAGTGAAAAAATGAGCTAGACCAGTTAATAGTTTGGAGAGAGCCTCCAATAAGCCCTGGAGAAATTTGTATTTATTTTGTATTTATGGCTTTTCTTTTAACCATATGCCTCATCACCTTCTTCACATGTAGCTATGGAAATCCTGATTTTAGTAATAAATGGATTACTGAGAAAAATCCCAACAATTCTGCATATGCTTTTCCTTGAAGTATCTGAATTCCCAACTTCAGTACACAGCAATGAGGATGCTCTTGAAGAAGCAGGTTATGATACTTCAGCTGCATGAACACAGCACAGTGGCTCATGCAGCCATTATTCTTAAAAGGCTGTAAAGAATCCAACCACTTAGAGAAATTAAGTGACATAGCCTGGCTCCTTTTCAAGCACTAAATATGAGGAGCCTATGGTCTTTTATTTTGTATCTGTCCTGTTAAATAATGGACAAGGTCAGCTACATTGGACTAGGTTCAGTAAAGAAATCATTGTTTGCCTTTACAGTGCCAATAGAAACAGAAATACAAAAAATCACCTCCGGTTCTAACATCTTATTATGACCACAAAAAAAAAAAAAAAGGAAAGACAATAAACATATTCTAAGTGTTTCTCTGGCATGCAGACTTTACTTCTGACTTTATCAAGCCTTTAATATGCAATGGTCACTCTGTTGATAAAATCGCCCACCTGGTGAGTACCATTATTGCATGAACATGTTAGTAGTACTATGTAAATTCAGTCCTTGTCAATTATTTCTCAGTCACTGGTTGAGAATGTATGTATTTTGCCATGTGGCCCATGTGAGGCAACTTACCCTCAGTGAAAGAGGCACTAAACAATTCACAGATGGGTATTAACGCCAGGGGAGGTGACCTACAGGGACACCATGCACTATTGGACCTCACAGCAACTTGCTTTCTGACCATGATTTAAAAACTGAGTATCAGAGAGAAAGTACCTCACTGCAGCATTTCCTGGCCATAATATTATATGAAGATAAGGCAATAACCATACAGGATGTATATTCCTCTTCCTATTTTCTCCAAATTGCTTACCATAGAAATTAAGCACAAGACCTGTGCCACAGTAGCAGATAAATGTGAAGGCAAGAAATGCAGTTTAAATACATATTAATACATTCTACCAGTACTGAGAAACAAACAATAGTTTGATTTCTGAACAATGCCTACAGGGATGCTTCTAGTGACTGTCTCAGTACTGCTGCAGCACGCTTGGCATTTTGCAAAATCAGAAACAAAAATAATTGTTCTCATCCCAGCTTTCCTTTCCAGTCTCTGAGGGGACCAAATGCAGACAAAGACAGAGGAGAGTAAATGTACAAGTGAAACATCTACTAAATATTTGTAAAAGTGAAGGCAGAGTTTATTTAACATCAACAGCCCAAAATTTTTGTATGATGAAAAAGCCCCTATCTAGATAGGTGTCATAGTTTCACTCCAGCCAGTAACCAAGCCCCTCAAAGACACTCACTCACTCCCATGACCATCAGGATCAGAGAATGAATCTGAAGTGTAAAAGCTGGAAAACTCATGCCTGAGATAAAGACAGTTTAATAGGGAAAGCCAAAATTGCGCATGCAAGCAAAGCAAAACAAGGAATTAATTCAGTGCTGCCCACGGGCAGGCAGGTGTTCAGCCATCTCCAGGACAGCAAGGCTCCATAACATTTAACAGTGACTTGGAAAGACAAATATAATTGCTCCAAATGTCCCTCCTTCTTCCTCCCCCACCTTCATATACTGAGCATGATGTGCTATGGCCTGGAATGTCCCTTTGGTCAGTTGGGGTCACCTGTCCCTGCTGTGTCTCCTCCCAACCTCCCAGGCCTCCCTGGTCTCCTCACCAGCGTGGCAGCACAAAAGGCAGAAAAGGTCTTGGTCCTGCTCAGCAATAACAAAACCATCTCTATATTATCAGCCCTGTGTTCAGCACAAGTCCAAAACACAGCTTCATACCAGCCACAGAGAAGACAATTCATTCTACCCAGGCTGAACCCAGCACAACAGGAATGTATTGAAAGCAGGATACAGGCTTTTAGTATGATCGTCCCTAAAAATAGCAATTGGCACTCTCTTTCCCTGTTCTGAAGGGAAGATACTTATATCTCACCCAGGTGAGATACCTATTCTTACAGGCATCTAAAACCCCAAATTAGGAGCCCTCTGTCAGAAAAGCAGCAATGTAGAAGAGAAGGGAGAGCCTAGGCTCTGATATGACATGCAGCATGTAGATTCTCTTTAATTATCTCTCTACAAATTAGTACCTCTGTCTCTCATAACTCCTCAACATAACCACATTCACTGGACTCTAATTTAAGGTGTGTGGCTGCTATTCTGTATGACATTTCTTCCAGATAAGAAAAAGGGCTGTAGAAAGGAGTTGGATCAGACTGTGGCAAAAAAAAAAAAATAATAAAAAAGTGGTTCTTATACTACTTCCTGGGAGTAGTTGTATTATTAATATTAATAATAATGGTAATCATTATAGAAGATATGTGTGCTTTTATTTACTTCACCTGAAGTCTACTATGATTTTCTCAAACCTGTCAACATAACATTCAAAGAGCCCTTTCAATTACTGAATTATTTTTTATTAAATTAGAAGCAATGTACTTTTCAAAGAAATCATCTATTATTTATATATAAAAGGCAAAGAAACATCTAACCCACAACATCTTTACAAATGTTACAGCTGAACTGCTAGGCTGTACACAGAGACATATTAATGGGTTTATTCTACAACAAAGCACTTAAAGATAACACAGCAACAACAATGATAGATGCTAAACTGTTTTAATAAAAACACAAATCCAAACCATTCATGAAAAAATGTTAGACATAAAAGGGAAATTCCCCTGCTAGTAAGCATCACCAAAATATTTGGTGTGGGACTCAAGTACAGTTCATTGCCTCCCTACCCCAGATTCCTACTGTCGAGAGGAGAAGCTCTGATATTTATTGACTCCTGCTATAATATACTTCATACATAATAGGCAACAATCAATATTTGCCTCACAGTGAGGGGTGAGGAACTTCAGGCCTGTTTTATAGGAAAAATTTTTAAAAAAGTAGAGACCTATAAATCTTATCAGCACCTAAGATCCAATGTGTAAGGTTTTTTTGTCACTGCCATTAGCCTAAGTTTAGGCCCATTCTAATATATCCTGCTCAATAAAACTCCAAGGTTAAGGGCATTTATTGAAATTGTTAATTTTCATTAACAAGAAGAAACTGAGCCAGTTCCTTGGAGTCTGACCAAATGAGATGACTCTAACACAGTTCCTGGAATAACCCTGGATATAGCAGTACATTGTGAGAAGGAAGACCTGCCCCTAAAACTCATTTGTCTCTCTCTCTCTTCTTCTTTTAAGCAGTAAATATAAAAACTTAAAAAGGAAAGCCTGGAAGAGGCCTCCAGACTTCATCTGGCTCATCCCTTAGCCTGATACTCCTGTACTGCTTCAGACAGATGGCCTTCCAATATCTTACAGGCTTCTCACAAGAAATTCTAACAGATTTCAAGAAAGCTGCTGCCCAGGCTTTGCTATTGTTGCTAGATTTCCTGGAGTCCTAATTGGACCATCCCTTGTGGTAGTTTAAAGTCATTACTTTTTGCTATACTCATACAGGAAAAGACGATTGGAACACTAACCCTGCCCAAGCAGCTTTACTACTACTACTACTACTACTAGTAATAGTATATTATTATTATTGTTGTTGTTGTTGACACAGTGACCAAAATTAACAACAGACTGTTCATCTTGCAAGACCACACCTAGCAGACATGATTTATACATCCCAGTGCATTTGCATTTTTTTTGCTACAGCAGCTTGACTCATGCAATTTGCATCCACTATATATAACCTGTGGATCCTTTTCTCTAGATGAGCTTGTTCTTCTCCTTGTATTTATGCAGCCGATTATACATGCCTAAAAGTAGAATTTGTAGAAATAAATTGTATCTTACTTTTTCCCTTAGTTTGTTTCTAATTCTAATTCTTTCTTTCCACCTTGAAGTCATCTATGGATTTAATAAACAATTTTGTCATTCCATTAGCCATATAACGAATTAAAACATTCAGCAAGTTAAGACAGAAACAAAATAAGTTCCCAAAACACTGCAAAACACATTCTATCTTGAAAACAAACTACTGTCAGCACAATTTTTCAGTGTTTACACCTGCAATGTAGAAGTTTTGTCCAGAATGTGAATCTGCAGCTTAATTTTAAACATCATGCAAGTTAACATCAGAAGCATGAATTCTGAAAGTTAGAGTATCTATGGTTCTCTCCCCAGAATATCTGTCATTTTAACAGAAAGATATTAGGCTGATTTGATGCATATTGTTTCCAACAGCTCTTCAAGATGATTCCATTGCATCTCATTAATATCTGGAAATAGCTGTATTATTGTTTCTGTTTGTTTGCTTGCTTGTTTATTTTACCAGGAATTGAGATTACATTAGTTTCTATTCCACAAGATCCTTCCTTCATGCCTTTTGAAAATAGAAATCTTATTTGTCCTTTTCCAGACCTCTAAAACCCCAAGTACTATTCATGAGATTTCAAAGGTAACCTTTCACTTTTTGGAATTTGTCTCATCTTGCTTTCTAAGGAGCTTTGGATAAATGTTAGATATTTTTGAATTGAACAAATCAGTCTTCTGAATACTCTCTAACCTGTACTTTCTTTAAGTCTGTAAAATACTTCTGGTTTATCATTCTCTTTTGTTAACTGTATTAATAATCTGAATAATGTCTTTTTTTTGGTGAGAACTAAAACAAGGAACTCCAGAATTTCAGACTTCATCACATTTGATAGCTTTCTCTCTGTTTTGAAAGTGACAATTTTTTCCTTGACTGTGTTCTTAATAACATAATCTGTTATCCTTTACAGTCTATGTAATATGCATCTTGATTTATTGATTTCATCCTTTTTACTTACAGGCAAATGTTATTGTTTTGTACTTATGTTTAGCAACTTCATCTGTTTTCTGAATCTGTACAAGTCCTTTTCTGCTCAAGGTCATCAAAGTATTCAGGAGTTGGCCATACTTGCCTTTGTACTCTCTAGCCTCCCTCTACTTGCAATTGTAGCCTCAGAGTAACTTCTTTAGAGGGCTGCTGTCTCTCTTGAGAAACATTTTCCTGAGACTTATTTTCTATGAAGTCTTATCAGTCAGTTTTCTGAGTTGACTCTGTTCTCATTGCCTTACCTCACCTCTGTAAATTGCTTCAGATTGTTTGTACAGGATTGCATCATAAATCACTAACAAATATAGACTTGAAATTTTGTCTTTGTTATAATGTGTTGCCAGTGATAAATGTGGCACTTTTTTTTACTTTTTTTTTCTTTTTTATATGTTTTCTGGTTTTGGGGTTTTGTGGGGGCTTTGGTGGGTTTTGGCTTGTTTTTTTTTGTTTTTTTGTTTTATAAATTATTTTTCTTCTTATGCTACATTAAAAAAACAAATGGAAATGTTTATAAGCAGAGAAACAGCAGGATAGGGGATCATTTTGGTGGGCAGAAACAAGCACCCTCACTCTCTTTCTTTGCCCACCTTGATAGCTTGATAGTTAGGATATATTTTAGAAGGTCAAGGAACAGATACTAAGAAGCATAAAAGCAGGCTTTAAACACATCATGGCAACGATATCACATTAGCAGTCGCAGCTAGAAATGGACTCGTGCAACCAAATATATCCCCTCAGACAACTCTGCAGCACAGGCAGCTCTAAGGTAGCCTGCAAGAGCCCCTCTCACAGCGCCATCCACACAGCTACATGGCAGAGCAAGCAAACACCTCCAGCCGGCACAGGCTTTTGGCACGGGCACGCAGAAATCCACCCCAGGAATTCTGCAGCATTTCAAGGTCAGTCTCCGTGGCAAGGGCAAGAGATTTCCGCAGCAAACGCTCGTCAATCCTGCGGCTGCAGTAACGCGGTGCCATCTGCAGCCCCGCACCCTCTGAATCCCCTGTCAGCTGCTGCCGAGCTGGAGCAGCCTGGGCTTTTCGTAATTCCGCGGTCACACGCGCGCTGCCCAATTTATTTAACTCTTTCTCCGCTCTTTGCTATTGAAACGGTGACAAAATAACCGAAACGCACGGAGCTCGGTCTGAAATGTGAAATAGCCGAGCAACGGAAGCGAGCTCTCAGCAGTCCAGACAGGGCTGAGCGCCGGCGGGATGGGCTGGGAGCGGGAGGGGAGCTGTGCCATATGCCGCACCGCACCTACTGACGCGCGAGAGAGGCTGAGGCTCCCCGGGCCTGCTGAAACCAGCAGCTGACACCGGAATGTGAGTCGCCAGCCAGACAAGCCCATGCTGCCCGGCTCAGGCTCCCGTGGCACACCACAGCTGAGAAAGAGAAAAGAACACCAGCACAGCCAGGTTGTTGACTCTCTTTCCAATTTCTGGCATTTCAAAGGCATTTTGTTCTGCTCAGAGCTCCTCTCTTGGCATCTCTAAGCCTTCACACAGACACAGGCTATCTCACCTTTAGTCCTAGTGTGACATGCCATCTTGGAGCTGGGAAGTTTGCCCGCTTCTTTGCAGACCCT
Source organism: Bombycilla garrulus (assembly GCA_013400315.1). Classification (NCBI taxonomy): domain Eukaryota; kingdom Metazoa; phylum Chordata; class Aves; order Passeriformes; family Bombycillidae; genus Bombycilla; species Bombycilla garrulus. Next base: position 1,042,022 of record VXBU01015306.1, read on the forward strand.
GCAGAGCACAAGAAGCAGCACATAGGTTTTGTACAGCTTCAACCCAGAGCATACCCACCCCAGGCTCACAAAGGTGACAGCTATCCCACAGTTTTCCACAAGCTGGTTGAGTGAAAATTAGAGGTGGAGGTACAAGGTGTTCAAAACCATTGCTCAACTCAAGTTCCCTTAAGATCTGGATGGATACAGAAAGGGATGTAGAAGAGGGGTGGGAAGTTTGTCACATGGACAGTTATGAGACAGGAATGGTTCACATCTGGCTTGAACCACCAAAAGGCCCAAATTTTCCCATCCTTAGTATATTATCTGTCCAGCTAGCTGGGAGACGTTCACTGCATCATTCACTGTTCACTGCAATTTCAATGCTTTTGCACTTGCATCAGCCTGGCAACATTCAAAAATTCTCTGAACTGACCTCAGCACAAGCATGGAAGTGCAGAAATATAAGCAAGGGGGAGGAGGAAGTCCTGCTTCACAGTAAGTACTTCTGCCTTTAAAACATTGCCTTAGAATTGGCTGGGGCTTTAAATGTGGGCAGACATCACTAGTTTCGCTGCATGGCCAGCTCATTCCCACTCAGCCACTAAATACATTAATTTTAACAGCACTATTTCATTTTCCAGCACAAGTTCTTGCTTGCCTTACAAACCACTTGGTTTATCACTGCCATACAGTAAGAAAACAAAGAAAGTTTTCTTTTAATAAAGAGTCTTAAATATCACAAACTGGATGCCATTCAGGACAAAACTTTAAAAAATTCAGCTCTAAGACAAGACCTGAGCTAAATGAACATTTTCATATATCCAAGATATTCTTCAGTTACTGAATATTATTATTTTTTTTTCCTTTGAAACGTGATGACAGCTCCTGAAATAGCATTTACTGGTAGTAAATTCTCCTGAATTATCATACCAGCTATTGCAACTGATCAATTTAATTTTGACTGATATGTTAAAGTGATTACAGAAGGACCAGGCTCCTGAATGTAATTGAATTTCAATAGAACTGTGGCACTTAGTTCCTTTCAGTATGTAGAAGATTCCAGACTTTAAGACTAATTATTAAAGCTGCTTTTAAAAAAATGCTACAAAAAATTTTTAAACTGCCCTGCTTTTCACTTCAGAAAGTGCTCTAGAATTTACATCATTTTCCACCACAAAAAAGATGACATTCCAAAAAGAAAATCATAAGAAACCAGGGGAAGTTTTTATTGAATATGATTCATGAAATATTTGTTTAGCAGAACACATATGGGCCACCAATTTTCACATTTTTGATTAAAAATTCTCACCCACTAATGAAAAATTAACAGATACCTGATCAAAATGAATTTAAAGGTAAGATTAAATATTTAATAATTATCATAACATACTGTTAGAGGGCTGTAGATGTTTCAGAGCTCTCTTTTTCTATCACATGAGCTGAGGTAGATTAATGTGGGGTTTTTGGCACTTAACAAAATTGAAAATAATTATTCTGTAATGGCATTGATGGAAAAAGTGTTCAAAATGTCAATAAAAGTGCTGCTTTAACAGTACTTCAACTAGTCTACTTACGCAACTTAAGAGACACATTATCTGCCAGACTACACATTTTCCATTAAAATCTATGAAAATCTGCAGGTGTTTAATTACCTGCTCTCCCATTGTTCCTTGGCTGCAGCAGGAGTAGTTTGAACACTATGTTAAAATTAATGTACAATTTAACATAGCAGTTATGCAGATTAAAACTTTCCCTAGTTTCTATTTTGTATGAAGAGTCTCAGACAAATAAACCATAACTTGCTTTTCACCAGAAAGGATTATTCAAATATTTTCACTAATTTCAAAACATTTTGGACTTACAGAAAGAGTTAAGTATCACTATGACAATTATCAACAGAAGACCATAAAATACCTGGGGAAATACTAGAAGGAAAATTACATCTCATGGGAACAGTTTAAATACATGCTCCTTTTTCCCAAAGAAGAAGCCCGTTCAATAAATTCTTGTTCAGGTGTTCATTCCAGTTTTCACAGAATCAAAGCACAGCTGAAGTTGGAAGGGATTTCTGGGGGCATTTGGTCCAGCTCCTGTGCTTGAGCAGGGACACATTGCTCAGGCTGATATACAGATGACTTCTGAATATTTCCATAAATAGAGAATCCACAACCCCTCCTGGTTACCTATGTCAGGGCTTCATCACCCTCACAATGAAAAGGTATTTCCTGGTGTTCAGAGGGAATCTTCCATGCTTCAGTTCGGGCCCATTGCCTCTGATCCTGCCACTGGGCAGCAGAAAAAGAGCTTGGCTGTGTCCTCTCTGCACCTTCACTTCAGATGAGATCCCCCTGAGCTTTGTCTTCTCCAGGCTGAGCAGCCATCACTCTCTCAGCCTTTCCTCATTTGAGAGATGCTCCACTCTCTTCACCATCCTCGTGGTCTTTGTTCATTCTCTCCGGTATGTTCTTGTCTCTCTTTTACAGGGGGAGCCCAGATGTGGGCCTGGCCTTCCAGATGAGCAATGAGCAGAGGGCAGGATCATCTCCCCTGATCTGCTGGCATTACTTGGCCTAATGCAACCCAGGATATCATTCACTTACTTTGCAGCAAGGGTGCATTCCTGAGTCACATTCTGTCTGGTGCCCACCAAGTCCATGCCAAGCTGCTTTCTAGCTGGGTGGCCTCCAGCATGTACCAATGCATGAAGATTGTTCTTCCCAACATGCCAGAGTTTTTACTTCCCATTTGTTGAACTTCACAAGGCTCCTTTTGGCCCGTTTCTCCAGCCTGTCAAGGTCCCTCTGGATGTCATCATGATCCTGAGGCCTATCAGCCAGTTTGGTGTCAGAGGGTGCACTCTGCCCACTCTCCAGACAATAAAAGGAAAGGTTAAACAGGACTGGACCCAGCACTGATAGTTGGGCATCACCTCTAGTCACTGGCCTCCAAGCAGACACTGCACCATTTGTCACGCTCCTCTGGGCCCAGACGTTCAGCCAGTTTTCAATCCACCTCACCATTCACTCATCCAGGCCATGCAAAAACAGCTCCTCTATGAGGACCTTACAGGAGATGGTCTCAAAGGCCTCACTCACTCCTTAGTGAGTCGAGGTAGTCAAGATGCACTGTCCATCCTTCATCAGACTATTTGCTTCATCATAGAAGTTTATCAAGTTAATCAAGTCAGAAGTCAGCCATGCTGACTACTCCTGATGATTTTCTGATACTTAATTTGCCTGGAAATGGTTTCCAGGATTAGCTTCTCCATCTCCTTCCCAGGGACCAAGGTGAGGTTTTGTCTGTAGTTCCCTGGATCTTCCTTCTTGACCACCTTGCAGTGCTTCTAAATCTTTTCTGTCAGAGTTTCATCAATGTCAGAAGGACTCACAGATGTTTTGATATTTTGCCCAAGAACATCTAATATCTTGGGTCTGAAAAACATACAAAGAAGGTCAAGAAATCTGGGATTTCTTTTGGAATTTTTCCAGGAACCAACCAGCTTTTTTGACAGGCTTCTTATTTTTCTGTTTCATGCTTCATCCTTTCAAGGCAGGCCCACAAAAGGCAGCCAGTATTTAGATGTCTAGTTCATGAATCCTGAATGAAATATACACACATACTCAAGGACCATAAAGGGTATTTCACTACACCTTCATTAACTCTAACCATTGCATGGTCTTTAGTACCGCGCTTCACCCACGATCAGCAGTCCTAGACCCACTTCTGGGACCAGGCATCTGCTTTCTTTCCTTACAGAATACATCCCTTCTCTATTTCTAACACACTGTAGGGTGAGAAAGCAGGAAAGAAAACAAGCCATATTTTGTGGAACTCCTCAGTGATGCTAACTAAGTTGCATTTACTCTGCAGGTTTACTAAATTCAGAGTATCACTCTCCAAGCCAACAGGGGTTGAGGCATCCTCCACCCTTGCCATAGAAGCTATTCTACACTACAAAAGAAGAATTAATTAGCAAAGGACAAAGGAAAGAGGGAGTGTGGATAACAACATGGAATAGTCTCCAGGATGCACCTAGATCACTTCAAGGATGGTAGTTTTAAGTCTCCCTCACTATCCTTTATAAACATTTTCTATCTAACCAAGGCACTCCAGGATTTTGCAGTCTCTCTTGAAATTAGTACAAACTATCGATTTGCCTCTCAAGTGAACTGGATGGGATGCCTGTCTAAAGGGACACAGATCATTTGTGTCGGCCCAGGTCCTTGATGCCATGCTGAAGAGCCATGTTATGTTGTACTTGCCATGACGCTACACACTGGTTTCACAGCATCTTGCAACCTCAATCCCGAAGTTGATATTCTTCCTGAACCTTTCAAGATAGAGACTGTCATACCGCTGCATCTGCATTGCAGAGAGACAGGCAGATCCCTGGGCAATCTGTATTTTTTGCAGTCCTTTGTGAAATAAGCTCATTATTTTCAAAGGTACCCCGGAATATATTTTACAGTGTTGTTGCTTCTTTAGATAAAAGGGCACAATTAGACCTTTCACTTGGCAGATGTCCCTTATGTGGGAATTACTGCCCAGCTCTCAAGATGGCCATCAGAGGTAGATCATGCCCAAATCTGTTGCAAAAATGTGAGATGGATGAGATCAACTGCTTTGTTATCCATGTAGGCTGTCTGATCAAAGCACTATTTTTCCTGCATAGAGAGCACAACATGTCCTATCAACACCATGACAGTTAGTGATGCCAACTTTAGTTTTATGCAAGTTATTTATAACTTTCCACATAACCATTTAGGAACTGTAGAAGTCCTACTTTCCTTGTTCCAAGGCAAATTTCAGCTTTGTCTATGCTCCAGTCTAAGCAAAGTAAAAAACCTTGGAGCTGTGTGGTCCTGTTAGCAGGGGGTTGCACCCCAAACTAAGAAGCACTGAAAAATAAACTACAAAAGACAATCCAGTTATGCCCCAGTTTAAATGACAACAAGATTTTTAATAAACTCCTTGACCCAGAAGTAGCATAGTCTTTGCTATTCAGGGCTGAATGTCACTCTCAGCCCTGAAAAGTGCTAGTCCCAGGCTTTCCCACAGTATGTCTGATAGCACGTGGATGCTGCATGAGGCGGTAGTAAAAGTCTCGCACAGGGAATTTCCTCCCTCTTTATACCTGCTGCTGTTCACCACCAACCCTGACCAGCTGAAAAGACATAATTTCATAGGAGATTACGAGATTTGCTGATTTTGCTGAAGCAAATTGCCTTATGCAATGTCAATATTTTTGCAAAGCTAAAAATACCAAAATAGGGAGTGGAAGGGAAGTGATGAGGTAATCATGTTGAGAACTTTAAATATATAGAATAGAACTAAGAGAGCAATACTTGTGCTTAGTAGCTGGAAGAACCTTTCGGAGCATGAGAAAGAAAGAGACAAAGACTTCAATTCCATTCTTTTCTTTTCCTATTATGCAGAACTGCAGCATCAACAACTAGCAATTGAGAGAAGAGATACATCATTAAACTTATTTATAGCATTAACTACTTTGCATTCATCCACACAAGTGAAACTGTAAAAAGAAGAAAAAATTATAAAGGGAGTGTGTGGTTCTTTCATTAGCTTGTCTGTAATGTTGGATTGGTCCATAAATTAATGTGTAAAAGAGGATGGGAAAAAAAAAAGAATTCAAAGCTTTGCCATTGTAATTATAGCTCTTTAAATATCAAAAGACACAAAGAAAGATTCCTTTTAAAAAGAGTCCCGATTCTCTTGGCAAGCCACTATTAAATACTTGCATAAATCTATAGTCTGTATCCCGTAAGTTGAGGTGACATTTCTATCATGGCTTACAGGTCTCTTCACATGACTGTTGATGCACTTCTGTATTATTTATATATATTTATATTTA
>VXBU01015306.1:1047936-1062046 GCA_013400315.1 Bombycilla garrulus
GCATGCCCCACGTGCAAATTTCATGTCACAGAAGCAAGAAATGTGTCTCCAACCCTCTGTCTTCCAGATCATGCAATATTTTAGCCCAGAGAGCCACCAAAAATAAAAAAATATAGTAGTAAAACATCATCTAATATGCAGAGCAGAGTAGATTGCTGAGATTGCTGGGCACTGCAATTTCTAAATTAAATCCTACAAAGCTCAGTTCTCATCCACAATTTATTTCTTCACAGACAACCTTTCCTCACAATCTCCCAATGAGTCTTTTAAAGGGTGCCACAGAGAACAGATCTCATTCTTGACACCTGCCAGGATGAATCAATGTCCTTTGGTCCTTTACAGATTGCAAATTTCCTCAGGTCCAGCCCCATATCAGAGCAGTAGCTCCAGATATTTTCTAAAAGGGCCAAAACCCACACTGCATGGAGTCTAATAAATCAGAAGCAGGCATTTTATGAAGTCGAGCCACTGCTCACACAAGGCTAAGATCAATAGCTTTGTGAGCAACTGCAGCCCCTGTGGATTTTTCAAGGGGCTGGTTGTTTCTTCAGGCTGCCCAGAAGTTGCCCTGTTGATGCTCAATAGTCATAGATAGATCCCACACACCGTGCAGCATCATTAAGCCTTGGTTATGGCACAGCCTCTCTTCTAAATTGACACTTCCAAACAAAATCCAAGACACAGCTCATCAAATACACAAAGGAATGAGGGAGTTCCTTGGTGAAACACAGCAGCTTTCCCCCAGATGCTAGAAACATAAACCAATGCCCAGAAATGGGCACTTGCAGGACATTTTTTATGAAGCCAAGAGGTCGGAGTGCTCTCCTCTTCTTGATTCTCAAGCACACAGTCAGAGACACTATCTTTTCTCACTTCCAGGCATTAACTTTATTTTAAAGGATAATCCAGCTGAAAAGGAGCAAGGGTGACTTTGTTGGTCCCCTAATGGGAATGAATTGCACTACAAGAGAGGAATACTGGAACGGACCATCTCAGACTTCATAACTGGGACATGGCAGATGTGTAGAGCCCAGAGGCAGTGTGGGGCACACCACAGAGCTTCTTCCCATGATTCTACTGAGATACTGCAGGTGAGACACCTAATTTCCAAGTGTAATACATTTACAAGGCCAGATACACAGTTTGAGCAGTAGCTAGTGGTTCATATTTGTAGGAAACTAGCTTTAAGATTCAGCAGGAAGAAACGCAGTTGCTATCACAGATGCCCTAACCATCCAAAATACACAGTACTTTTTTCCATGGACTTGCCTGATTGCAATGAAGAAAAAGTTCAAGAGCAGACCCTTGAAGTGTACTGCCTTCTAAGAGTGACTCGACACCATTTAGCACAACCTAGACACCTTCTTCTTCATGAGCTAACAAGCCAATTAATTATGAAATGCAACAGGTTTTGGCCTAAAGCCAAATTACTGTGCTGTCATTAGTCTTTGCTTTGTAGCAAAATCGAGAGTCCAGCCTGGATTACATTCTTTGAACTCTTCAGTTCAAGGATACTGTGCTGTAGAACTCCAAGTAGGTGCTGACACTTGCACACACATCAGAAGAGCAGGCACAGTAATAGCAATAATCATCCACATTTGTAAAGGATTTTTCCCTTTTAAATGTTCGGAGTCTCTTGGTAAAACATGTGACCTCAAATAAACACCTTTCCTGTGCATCTACCCACCTGAAGATGAAGAAACACTGCCTACATTAATACATAAAGTTTAGCCTGGAAGAGCTGATTCACCAGCAATACTCCTATCCTATCTGCAGCTTGTCCCTGCTCTCAGTACTGCCCCTATTTCTGACTGCCTACACCTTGGATTTTTTACAGAATATCCCTACAGACTGATTGCTCACAAATTTAATTTCAAGGAACATTATTTTTTAAAAACATATGAAGGATGTTTACCTGAAAAATATTTTGTTTCAGTGAAGATACTTTAAATTAGAATGACACACTGAAAAAAAAGCAGAACTGCTGTGTCTACAACATACATTTTAAAACTATACACATACAGGGAAAAAAAAGAATCAATAAGCTCTGAAGCAGAGACATAATTTCAAGCAAGATGGTGATCCCCTAAAGATTTTGCCCAATTAGGCTGCACCTCTACCACAACACTTTAAGGTCTTCCTCCTGAGATATCTTCACTTTCCACCTCATTTCATCACCCAACACTGCTGCACTACCCCCTGGAGTCAGTCTGTGAATTGCTGAGCAGGCTGGAGAAGCTGCCATGAGCCTCCCAAGCCATCAGTGCAGCGTGCATGGCTCAGTGGTGCGAGTGAGGGAGCTGCAGCCAGGCAAGCAAATGCTCTGCTCAGAAATTGGGAGGGCTCGCTCTGAATCCCATTCAGCATTATTTATTATAAAGCGTCATATTTAAGCTAGCAGGATCAACAGCTCGGCTCATCAGATTCCTGTATAATGTGAAAAAATGAGAACTCACCCTGTGACTTCTGTGTTGCTGTTGCTGCTTCTGATAAAATAGTTATACAAACATTAAGGAAACCAATAGAAAACACCTGAGATGTCTATCTACGTTAAAGTTTTATTACTTCTGGGATCTCAAAAGGCTTAGAAAACATCACCAAACATTGTTTCATACATACTCATGAAAGGGTAACATAATAAAACCAGGTCAAACAACACTGAATATTAAATTTGATATAAAGTATGCAAAAGAATGAAATACAGGAGGTGTTGGGAGAATTATTAAAAAAGAAATAAATGTACTTGCAATTGGGGGGGGGTTGGTGAGCATTTTCTGGGGTAGTTTGATGGGTTTCTAACCGGCGCACAAAATTATTTTATATCCAGAGAAAGACGCAATTAATTTTCTACCTTTTTTTTCTGACTAAATTTGGAGCAGCTGAGAGGTTGGTTATTTCTATCTTTAAAAATGGACTTATAATGTTGCCATCTGTTGGCATATGACAGATATAGCATCTCACAATTCCAGACAGAGTCACAAAAATGCAGAAAATTAAAGGGACAGATGTGAGAAATACATGGCCTCATTTGGTTCCAGTGTTCACATCTGTTCTCCTCAAAGATTTTTCAATCATATAAATCTATCCACAGAAGCTGGTACCTTGAAATGTTATGGCATTTCCGGTAATCATAAAAATCACATTCTAGTAGAGTTTACTGCATTCCAAAACATCACTGAATTCATAAAAATCTGGTTTCCATTAAGAGGACACAAAGTACATAGCAACATTACCTGTCTGCTTAAGTTCCCTCTCCTTCACAAGCCATGAGTGTATCTCACACAGCTGTAACACCACTGCAAGAGCACCATTTCAACAGGTACCTGCAGATACCGTGTGTTTGCACAACACCAGAAAGGAAACTGGCATCTCTTTCTGCTAGTGCGTGTCCCTGTGGGATCCCAGAGAGCGTGGCCCCTGGGCTGCTGATGTGAGGGATCTCCTTGTCACTGGAAGGCTTGCCTACCATTGCAAGCACCTCTGCCTTTAATTGCAATGTCACTCATTTCTTTTCACCATGCTTTTAACAGGCTGCTTGCTAATGCTTCCAGCAAAAACAAAGACTTTTTTCCCCTCTCCCTGCTTCCCTGCCCCAGCCCCCCTAGTCACATAGCGACAGCCCCCTCTGGCCTCTTCACTGACTTGGATAGTGTAAGACCACACTGCTCCTCACAGGCAGAGATGGAACAACCACAAAACCAGTCACACAGGTTATTACTCTTCCCTCCACTACCCCAATTTTCTACATCTGATAGCCATTTTCCTTTGGATTTGAACTTTGCATATAATTTTCATTCAAAAAAGACTGAAAAAGTACAATCCCTACCCCCCCCCCCTTAACCCCTTTTCTCTTTGTGAGAGTGGGGACTAAGCATGCTTGCATATTTGTGAGACATACATATTCTTCCATGGGCAAACTTGTACCTCCTTTTTATTCATGGCTTTAATAGAGAACAGAGAAATTATGCTCAAATTCTTATTTCATTTTTGGATACGGTGAGCTCATTTTCACCTTAAGTACAACACTCCTCCTCTGTAATACACTACATAAATTCTCTCTCAAAATGGCAGCATCATCAAAAATTAAAAGGTATAGTACAAAGCAAACAATATTGGAACTACATAAGCATGTTGATTATTCACATGAACAGTTTTTGGTATTTACAGAAAGCATTGACTGATGCAGCTCACTGGCCCTGTGAGCACTATGTTAAATCATTAAAGTGCGAGCAGTCTTTATTAGTATTGCAGTAATATTCTGCATCCCCATCCCAGAACCCCAGTGTGCTCGGTGCTTACAAACAACCACCAAATCACAATGTGTATTAGAGAATTATTTTTTTTCCTTTAAGAACTAATTTAATCTTTGACAACTCCTCATTTTTCTACCTATTTTCAATTACTTTGAAGCATAAAATGACCTGTAGGCTACCAAGTGGAAGACAGAATTCCTTCACACACCTCCTAGAGGAAACATCAAAATAAGTAGAAAATCCTAATTATTGCATATTCCAGAAAGGTCGGTGACCTATATAAAATTCACAATACATAAGTAATTACATTCTTGGCTTTAGTTGATAAGCGATAGTTGACAATAGACTTTCTGGTCCCTCCTGCTCCTCAGGTAAAAGAATAAAAATGTAATGAAAAAAATCCTTTCCCAAAAAGGGTTCTGAATTTAAGACCGAAGCAATTTTTGTATCAGCTGGTACTTAGCCCTACCTATCTAAACATGAGAGAAGTTGAAGAATAACAGAAGTAACCATAGATTCTTACGTTTCAGATGCCAGGAAGCAGCAGGACCAGTGATTCAATATCCCCTTTGTGGGTTTGCTCTTCGCTTAGATCTTGTGGCCAGTAGCAGGGCCACGATTTGTGTTGCCATGAGAAGACAACACAGGGAATAAGGAAAATACAGCAAAATCAAATAAAATTAGGTCTGTCATTGCTAATATGGAGTCTCTCAGAAGAATTTTGTCTCATATTTAATTACACTTAAAAGTAAATTGTATTTATATACTTATTACAATTCAGAAGACAGGTTTAGCCTAGAATTTATTACAGAGAAATGTGTGCTTGCACAGTGTTGATCTACAGCTAGCAGTTTCTCCTCTTTTTTCATGTTTTCTTCCAGACCAAAAATTCTGTGCAAGACATCCCACTTCACTCAATTCTTATACAACTGCTTGAGTCTCAAATTCCTTCTCTAACAAGTTGGTTTTTGTTTGTTTTGTTTGTGTTTTCAATTCTAGAACTATGAGGAATAGCTACACAAGGGAATTTTCTTCACTCAAAATCCTATCTGTGGTAGAGATCTGTGTCACCTAAATTTAGTCATCTGACCAAAAAGCCTACAACAAAAATCTAGAGACTTGTAGTTTTAGACTTCTTTACACAACAAAACCACAAGAGCCTCTGGGAGTTGTTTAGATGTTCTTACTACCCTGGTGGTGACAACCTGCCTCTTTCCTCCATCCACTGGGAAGCCAGCTCCTGACCAGGTGTAGTGAAGCTGAGCTGCTGACTTCAGGAGCCTTTAAGAAATACTTGGTGCACTTACAAAACAAGGTGTTACATAGAAGAGAGTCCCCATGCTATCAGACTCCAGCTCTTCAGCAAAAAGAAGAGCAGAAGCAACAGCCAAATTTGTGAGGCACCCTATTCTGTCAGTCTTGCATCTCGCCCACTGTCAGGGACATAAGCAGAGAATCAGTCAATATTCTGAATCTTGAAAAGGCTGAAGCACAAAAAAGGCAATGGGATGCCTGGCACTTGCAAAATGAAAACAATGCTGGCCTTGCATTGAATGCTTGTTAGTAATTTTTAATTAACATACAAAAATCAATACACTTGCAGAGTGCAAGTATATTCAGGTTTAGAGAGCAGCTGAGCAGGGGGGGGTCAGTGTGAGACCAAAACACACACTTACCTGTGCAGCTGTGCACTGGAGGGCATGACTCATCAGCAGAGCACACTGTGCAAACCAGCACCCCCCTCTAGCCCTGACCCGAGCGGGAGGAGGCTCTGAAGTCAGGACTGCAGGTGGAAGCAAGACCTAAATCCACTCTTGTAAACAAGGGGTTAACAGCTCGTTATATCCCCCTCCAATAAAGCCGCTCCTGATAAATGCAGAGCGACACTTCTTTAGGAGTTAAAAGTTACCAAAACAAGTCGATTTCAAATCTGCATTGTGGTGCAAACAGATTTTTAAAAAGACAAATATACAAATCAGAAAACGTTCACCTGGCCATTTGTAAGAGGAGAAAACGCTTGAAGATGCCCAATGCTCCTCTGTCACTAGGGAAGGGCCATGTAAAAAGTGCTTCTGCTTATTTCATTAGCATCCATTTTCATCAATACCCAGGATGGTATCATTTCACACACTAGAAAGCAATTGCCAAAACCACGCTTTCAAAAACGTATCAATTGGTCAGAAAGTGCTGATGAGATGAATCAACTTATGCAGACCAAGGAGAAATGCGCCCATAATCCCCTCGCAGCTGGAAGAGACTGAGTACACAGCAGTCTGAAAACAGCAGTAGCAAAGCCCTTGGGTTTTTGGCTGGTCATGCTTAACACTCCTACACCACTGCCACCTGCTGGCAAACAGAAGGGTTCACATGTCATTCCAAAAAAGATTAAAAAAAACATTAGTAGTTTTTAACTATGAAGTGCTAAGGCTGGAAACAAGGCGTTTGCAAGATCCAGAGCTGCAGCAAGGCACCTGTGTTCACCTGGAGATGCCACAAGCTTGGAAAACACACCACCCTCCACCAGCAGCACTGATTGATGTTACTGCTCCCTTTTTGAAAAGATTCTCCTTTCCACAAGAAAAATCAAGTCTTACATATTCCTTCATTAAAGACAATGAAAAAGCTTTTATTCACTCGGTTGGAAATTTACAGGTGACATTTATAAAGCACTGCCCTGCTGGATAATACTTTTTTTTTTTTTTCTACAGTTTTTTCTATGCAATCAAAAGAAGAAACAAAAAGAAAAGTACCATGCAAAGTCAATACACCACAACATTTTCTTCCTCTCACTAGTCAGTTTAGGTTTTCCATGAAATCCAGAGGAGTCTTTTGTGACAGGCAATACGTGCACACACCTCAACAAACCTTCCTGGCACCTCTCTGAGTGCCAAAGTGCCATGTTGTTTACACAAAAAATTTACAGTGTGAGTGCTTTTTCATTTTCCCTGGCCAAAGGGTGGGTCAGCTGATCAATACAGATTGGAACACCAGCAGTGAGTTTTCCTGTGTGTTTCTTTGGGATTAACTGATGAGAAGGAAAACCGTTCAGTTCTGAAAACTCAGGTATCCACCCCAAAAGCAGAGCATCTTTCACAGGTCTAGAACCGATTAAAATATTTCAAGTAAAAATTCAGCTTTGTAGATAGAACAAAATAATAATAATAGCAATAATAGCAAACAATTTACTGCCAATGTAGCGATACCCTTTCAGAAAAGAATGTAGATTTTGTGATTTAATGAGTCTTCAGAATTTTTCAATAAAACAAGATTGTGCCTTAGGAAACAAACAAAAAAAAAACCAAACAAATCTTTGTTCTGTAATCATTAATCTGTAAACAATAACTCTATAAATTTTAATCTATAGATTGACATATCTATATTTTTCATGCTATAACAAGATCTAGGTTATGGAGCAGGCTTCTTTCGGCAGTAAGACAATATAGGCACCTACAAAGTTTCTAAGATAACAGAAGAAGAAATCACAAATGGAGGATCTCATCCATCAGTTGGCCAGGGAATCATCCTGGCAGCAATATCAAGAAGTTTCTCTGAGCTGCCTTTGTGATTCACATCCCAGAATGCAGCAAGTTGCCCTCATTCCTTGCCATGGGCAGCAGGTATTACTTAGGGATGACTCCTTCAAACCAGGCAGCAGTCTAAAAGCCAGCTAACCTCACCTCGTGGTGGGTGGGAGGACAAAGACTTGAGCTGCCTGCCTCTGGTCAGCATCAGCCTTTCCGGTCCCATCACCTGACAATACTGGAAAAAGGCAGAGAGAAGAGAAGATAGAGAGTAGGAGAAAAGAAAAATTTTGAAGGAGGGTATGGAGATAAGATGGCACTATGAGAAGACAGTGATGGTATTTTTAAGAAAATTAGGTGGAAAGAAAAAGAGGTAGAAAGAGATTGGCACCTTAAGTTACTTCAGAGGAAGAAGCTGGTGCAGTTGGTACAGTGGAAGAAGCGGTGGGTAGGCTTGCAAGAGGCTGTGAAATGGAGTTTGTGTGCAATGTGCCAAAGAAGTGATAAAGTCTCAGCAATGGCCTGGGGGAAGAAAAGAATCTTGACAAAGTTGGAAACTGTGTCCTGCACATTTAAATAAAGTAAGGCAGCAATTCCCATGCCGAAATAGACGTTATGATACACAACACAAAAAATTAGAAAAAAGTTACCTGTGCAATTGGATAGGAAATATCAGAAAAAAAATCTGCAACAATTGACTGTAATGTGCAGGAAAGGCAAAGACAATACCCAAAAATAAAGTGTCATTGATAGGTCTGAAGGAAGTAAGAAAGCAGAATTGCCTTGAAGACAAAAATGGGTTGTGGATCTGTGGATATATAACAGAAAAGATAGCTTTTCTTCTTTTAATATATTACCCATACCCTTTATATATATATATACACACATATGTGAATGCATAAAGTAAAAATTTTCTACTTACAGAAATACAAACATTAAAAATATAGACCCTTTGGGGACTTCAGTTAATGGTTGGCCATTCTTGAAGAGATATCACACCAGTGGGATGGGGATGACTGGGGAGGAGAAAGTAGTTTGACAACAGAGAATAAGTTTACAAGTATAGAAATATCACCATTCTCTAAAAAAAAAAAAGCCAAAAAATAAAAAAAGATAAAGGAAAAGGGGGGACAGAGGAATAAAAGCTGAAAGTATTCTGGATCTCCAAAGGACGTGTAGTCAAAGTCAGTATTATCACTGCTAAGAACTAGAAAGAAATTATCCGGAGATCATGGGAGCTGTTTGAAGGGAGTACAAGGGAAATAAGCAGGAAATGGCCTTGCACAGAACTAACTGGAAAATTAAATGACAGCAGGTAGGATTTCCAGTGATTTTGGAGAAGTGAAAGTGAAGAGGGAAAGGGAAAACCCAAGAGCTGAGATCAACATTGATAAATGTACAGTCAGAGTGTGAAACAGAGCATGCAGCATGTAGAGTGGGTAGTTGATGCCAAAGTGAAATCTGAAGTATTAATTCACATTCAAGTCAGAGGAAAGCATGGCTTTAATTTTTTTGGCCTATGATCTAGGCAATCTCAGGAGATGAAGCCTTCTCTTTGCCCAGGAGCCCAGCTTCCACGATAAAATTTTAAAGCCTGTGTGTTATAGAACATAACTAGATAAATGGAGCATCATAGAGAAGTAAACAAGCAATATGGCATTGAGCAGAGATCTTACAAATTAGGGGGGGAAATATCAGCATTTTCTTTAAGTTTGGGTCTTGAATCTATCCTGAATTTGAATTAAGTGTGAAGATCAAAAGTGAGTGTAGTTAATATTTAAAGATATGCTTTGGGGGAAAGCCTTATTTTTCTGATTATTTGTGACTAACTTTCAATCTTTATTTTTTTTTATTATGCTTTCTGTTGCATAATATTTTAAGCAGTGTATCTTCTGAAGTTCCCCTGAGCTCCAATTTGAGTGTAATACATACCATGCTTTGGAACTCAGAAATTTTCTTCCCTTTTTAAAATATTATAAACTTGAAAATGTTAGAATATGTCTTTCTTTCCTCTTTTGTGCAGTTTCTTTTTCTTCTTATAACTTTGGGGTACTTTTTAGGTGTAATGGAGAGTATCATCTCACTTGCTGCCCACACGGACTCCTAAATAGAAAAACAACACTCAAAAGTGTGATAAACACTTAAAAGGCTTATCTAGACTAAGCATATTATTCTTTAACCCCCCTTATCAGCATCAGAACAAGTGTGGATTATTGGTTGATTATTTATTTATAACATCTTTCATTCAGAAGGAATGAAAGCTCACTCCCCAAACTGTGAGGTGTTGCCACTCCCATTCAGAAAGGAGCTTATCTAAGGTAATAACATCATGTCAAATCTAACATTAAAAACAGCATCTCATGACACTTCAACTCCTACTCTGTCCATTGGACCACATAACCTGGTATCTAACATGATACAATTTACTACAGGACATCTATCCCACTTTTTGGAAAGTATTGTTTCACTATTCTTGTAAAAGGTCCCTGCATCAAGTATTCAGGAAGCAGCCATCCTAATTGCATGTTATCCATATCCCTTTTCAAGTAAATAAATACGAGATATCTCTCATGACAAGTATAACAGCAATAATTATTATGAAATGCATGATAAACTCCTCAATCGTTACCAGTTTAGATCTATTGTTTGTCGTTACTCAGAGAAAGATAACAAATTTATGAGGGTAGATAGTATCATATTGTGCTTGGCTAATGGAAAGCCATTTAACGGAGAACTTCATTCCTACGCATATTTTATATCTACAAATAGTCTTAAAATTATCCAGTTGAAAAAAAATCATAATTTTTTTGAAGCCAGAATGAATCAAATTAATACAAACTTGGTTACAAGAAAATATTTTACTAATGAACTAAGAGCAGACTCTGGGAGAGTGAATGGATCCAAACTTCATTCAACTGCCCCTGAAGTAACAATCAGCTTCTTTTAATAACATTAAAGTTGCAGGATATAAAAAAATTACATGGCCTGAGTCATAACCTCTGAGAAATTTAGTTGCAGGCATCTGTAACCTTTGATGTCATTGGCACAGAGGAGCTCTCAGCCTTCCTGAGGAACAACACAGAGAAACATTCTATTTCAGGCTTGAAGATCTATCTGAAATACCTAACAGCCAGCCACAACTCAATGTCCACAACAAGTGACCACAGTTTTCAGACCAGAGACTACTTCCCTGAGGGACCATACTGAGGAATGGACCGGTACTTCTGTGCGTGACACCAAGCAGTATCATCCCAAACCCAGCCACAAGCTGCTTTGCTCAGTTGTTTGTTTGGTTTGTCATTTCTTTTTAATGCTTTCCCAATAAGCAGTTAGGCTGTCAGAGTTCATAGAGTGACTTCAACCTGATGATCTCACGAGTGTACGTCTGCCTAAAGGAACAAAATTGTCAACAAGATGAGTTATCTCTGGTCCCCAGCGGCAGAGCACAGCTATGAAGGTCAGGCATTACATCTGCAACAAGTGACAGAGTCTCTGCATCTACCTCATCGTTTCAGCACCCGTAACTGAGAGCTCTCCAGACACGTGAGGGACAATCTGGAAGGGCAAGTGCATATGGGAAGCTGAAGGTTGCTATAGCCTGTAATACCACGTTGTCATGTACATTGCTACATGACAGCCGGAACTTCAGAAGGTCAACCCATCACTAAAACAAAAAAATCTTAAGAAAGTAATTACAGCGGACAGATGTGCCAGGGTGCCCCTGCTTTCATTTGATGCTGTGCCTAGGAATTAGGAATGTCATCATTAGATTGCGGAAAAGAAAGAATGGTAGAAACAAAACTGAAGTGAAAGAGAGGTTAATGTACTGCATACTGAAAATGTTTATATTAACCCAAAAGGCTTTAAAAAGAGTAATACAATACAGCCTTCTTCTCTCCTCATTTTAAAATTACTTTTTTAACTTAAATGTTTAAATTAATTGTAAGTTCATATAACACCTGATTAATAGATATGTGCATTTTAAACTCAGGAGCTGTTTCAAATCAACTGTAAGGATCTATAAACAAAGAATGATGGCCATAATTTTCCTAGGAAGACACTAACATGGCTAACCTTCCAGAAACAAATGGATAATTTAAATTAATGAGAGGGAGCAAGAGTGAAAAACAAACCATAAGAATTGCATGAAGGTTGTTTTAGTTTAAAACACTCTCTCATCCCACAAACATACAATATAAGATTAAAGAAAGAGTTTTTCTTTTGCAAACCCCATTTTATTAACAGCAGAAAATATTCAAAATAAAAGCATTAAAGAGATTAGGAATATCTGTAGTGACTCATAAAAGGTCACAGTGACCTTCTGAAAAAATAAAAAGCACTTCTGAAATTATATTTTAATTTAGGCATTATACATTTAAGTAAAACATTGATAATTTCAATTTAAGAATTAGGTGGTATAACAAAATTTGAAATGTAATTATTATACATAATACAAAATTTAATTTTGATTTAAACAGTGTCTTAGGGTGCAGTTCAAAAAACATTTTTTTTTAATCCTAAAATCTAATGTCCCCAAAATTTTGCACATCCTTTTGAATGAACAATAGTGGAAAATCTGCTAAGGCAGATAAATTATTGCTATTAGATTTCAGAAGGATCAGTCTTTAAAAGATGGGAGCTTACTCTTCCTGCCTTGCTGTCCAAAGAAAATCTCATCAAGTTACAGCTGTAGCAGTTATTGAATTAAGAAAATGAAGAGAATATTCATTCTGCTTTACTCTAAATTTTGATAAGCCTAAATCTCAAGACATTGATTATTAATTCATTTTTTTTAATTCAAAAGCAAGAACAAGTCCATGTTTTGATGTTTCAATTTCAGAGAAAATACCCAAAACCAGGTAAAATGTAAGACTGTGCTTTTATTTTTAAGTCAGTGCCATACAGAAAGTAAGCTAAGATTCTATAAATGATGAGAATCTTGCTTTTAACTGTCTATGTTTTCTTTACAGAGCTCTATCTATGTGTACAGATTTCTTCCTGGAAGCGTCAATTTGTTGTTTAGACCAAGGACTAATAGATCAGTCAAAATAAGAAGAATTTCTATTATTTCTGTCTAAAGAAAGCAGTAGTTTTTTGTGAGTACAGAAATATTGCAGGATCACACCAAAAAACACGTTTCTCGTTGACTGATTGGAATCCTACTGGCAAGTATGAATTTCTTCCCTTCTTGCAGATCTTTTAGCTGATTTAGCAGCTATCAAACAAGTTAACCTTACCAAGGGAAGAGATAAGAGGTTGAATAGACCTCAGAAACTGGTGTAAGCAGGACTCCGGCTGTCCTGATGCAGATACAACATATCACAGCATCACAGAGATACAGGTTTCTCTAAGAGCAACCCAGATTAGGGACTATCTAAGACCAGAGACCAGAAAGAGAAGGATTAAGACTTCAAAACTCTCCTCTTTTCACACCATCTCTGTGCAGCAGCTCATATCTCATCTCATCTTCTCCACAAAGGTCCTGAAAGTTGCAAGCAGCAGATGTGAATGCACAACCCACTTCAAAGAGCTCACACTACGTAGAAAACCTCTGGAAGCTTAGTTTACCATCTGATTTTCTTTGTTTTGGGACTAATGTCAGCACTGACATACAGGGAGTTAGCCACCACACAGAAGAGATGGGGTGGGCAAACCTGTCCCTGCTCGTGGTACATTTAGTTCTACAGGTGGTACAGCAGCAGCAGGGCTAGCATAAAAACAATATAAAGCTGCCTGGCTGCAGTTAGGGCTTCTAACACAACCATGAAGTCTCACTTCCATTTGCATTTAGTCTTTGGAGTCTTATTTTAGTTTGTGTGTGTAAGAGTCTAGGTTTGCTAGATTGAGAACACAGCCTTTGGTCCCAAGTGCATTTTTGTCTTCAGCTAAATCTCTTTCCACAGATGCCTAACAATATTATTATTATTAAAGAAGTAAACTGCACTGAACTCTGACAGATCTATGCAGCATTTGGTGCACAAAAAAAATGGCTATGAACCAGCATTTAAAGGACATAGCAATTTCCACTCCTCATATCCAAAACCAAAAACCTCCAGTATCCTTTGATAAGAAGATGAATCTGCTTGCTCTCTGCTTTCATAGGCAAATGTTAAAAAAGGAAGTGTGTTGAGGTCCAAGGCCCATTCCAATATCCATGTTTGTCAACAAGCATTCAATGGCTTTAGAAGGTACACCAGAACAAATGTGAAGGTGAGATAAGAACAAAATTAAAATCTCCCCTCAAATACATGAGGAGAGTTCAAGCATTGGATTAGCATTAAATCGTAGATGTTTTCACAAAAAAAAAAAAAAAAAAAGAAAAAACCCCAAAAAAAA
>VXBU01015306.1:1062088-1099439 GCA_013400315.1 Bombycilla garrulus
AAATTTTTTCAAAAAAAAAAAAAAAAAAGGAAAAAACCCTACAACAAACAAAAGACCCCCCCAAAAAACAAAACTAACAAACAAACTAAACCCTCCAAAACACAAAAGCCCATGTCAGCTGTGAACTGAAGAAGAATAGCTGTTTTAAAAAGACTCGTGCATACAGGCTGTAACTACATGGGAATCATCATGAAGAGTACTGTGAAACTCCTACTGCTGCTATTCAACATTAGCTGCCAGGTATTGCAAGATAGCAGAGTCCTGATGCAAACTAAATGCAGTAGGCATGGCAAATACAGGTGCTAATGCAATCATCACCTAGCTCAGGTTAAGCAGATAGATGCCTGGAGTAAAATCTAAACTGGCATCTATCTGCTGTGGGCAGCTCGCTTCATTTTCCCCCCTCCACTTTCTCCTCCCACACCACAGTTTGTGCTGCACCATTTGATTCAGGGACCACGTGCTGCAGTGTTCATGGAGACATCATGTAGCACTGTGAGCTGTCATTTTTTTGTTGTGGTTTCTAGCAGGTAATAGGGAGAGTCAATAATAAGAATTTAAACTCATTTCTCTCCTTAGCCAATTGCCACAGCCTATCAGTTAACAAGATTACTGAAAATACAGAAAAACATTTTGGGCACACGTAGCTTGCTTTTGGGAACTTCTGTTAACATTCTTGCAAAGCCCACACAGCTTCAGGCACTGTGCAAACATATGGGAGCATACAGACTGAAGTAAACACAAAACAGTAGAAAGAAATACCAGTAGACATAAAAAATGAGGCCAGTAATAAATACAGATGTAAATAACATGGATTTTTAGTATAGATTTTAATAAATAATACTGCACATTCCAGTGGAGGCTTCATGCATTTGACACATTAATGTTATTTCTTGTTGCACAGTTGTGCAGAACTTCTTTAGGAAGGTATCCAGAATGCTAATATAATCAAATATCTGGAAGCATCTCAATACCACAAGTGGCACTAGTGTAGGGATTTCCCTCCCACACCCCTCCCCATTCTAATTCAATTACATATGAAAGGGAAAATGGTCTATAACTTGAAGTCCCTTTTTCCCCCTTTAAAACGGAGTCAAAGAAACCAAATTTCAATGGCTCCCTCTGCTGTCATGTCTTAGAAGTTTCATTATATTTGTAATTTTTTTTAAACAGTTTTTTCCTTCCCCTGTCAGTGAATAACTGGTGTTTTCACAACATCACACAGCGTGCCAGCTCTAAAGAGTCAAAGGCACCTTTATCCAAAAGCTAATTTCTCAAAGTGCAATTCAATGCTTGCTTATCAGGACTGGAATAGCAGCATCCGTTCATGTTTGCATGACAGCTACATGTAGCATCATGAAAAAATGTTTAAGAATGGTTTATCACCCTTGTAATCAGCTTTGTGTTGATATGGATTCAACTGCACAGGTGTGGGTTTTGACTCTAACAACACCAGACCACTTTGCATGAAACAACTCTATCTGTAACAAAACAACTGTAACAAATATTTCAGAGCTCTGGGAACAGTCCTAGAGAGAACATGTTTCTGCTAAAACAAAAAATACTTCACTGCCTCTGGCAAGCATTCTGGCTTGCTGGTTGCCAGGCCACAGGGACAGATAATGGTCATTACCTGGCACAGGTGAGCAGCAAAGCAGCAATAGCAGGGTGTCTTGTCAACCGCTGGCAATGACTTGTCTGCCTCTGAGCGTCCGGGTAGGAAGCTTAGCAACAGATACTCCATCGGGGACCTAACTCCAAGCCACAGGAGTCAACAGGTCACTCAAAAGAGGCAAAACCAGACCCCAGGATCTGCCCTTCCACACTTAAAGAATAAAGAACTCTGGAGGATATAACTTATTCCCAGCAATGTACAAAAAGGAGAATAATAAAAATCTGCAGTGCACAGTCAAAACACAGTGTAAATTTAAGAGAAAAGCAAAACGCTTCAGTACTTCACTTTCCAGTCTGTGGAAGCACCTCCCAGGCACAGAGCATGTGGGGGGAAGCAGCTGAGGAGGAACATCTCCCCACAGCAGTGCTCCCCTCTCCATGGCTTCCAGCAGAAGCCCACACTGCTGAGTGACAGTCCCTCAGTGCCCCCTGAAAGTGGATTTGGTGCCTGAGGTTAATGGAATGACAGCAGAGAATATTTCCATACTAGTCACAGAATTTGTCTCAATTGCCTCCGTCTTCTTTCTGCTCCAAACTCGATGCCTCCCAAACCGGGAGCTATATTTATCCCTCGCACACAGGGATGTTCTCATGGTTCTAAATTAAGCAGCTCTGTCACGCCCAGGACCAGCCATAACCCTTCTCTATTGGTTTTCCACATCAGAGTTCTTGGTGCATGTGTGGCACCCTGAATAAGCCAGCCACAGATGAACACACTGAAATAGTCACCTCACTCATCTGGGGGTGAAAGCTGAGATTGCTGCATGTCCCACACCGTACACGTCCACTTTTCACACAGGATGCATTTGAAGTGGTGAGAGACAACCTCTCCTCAAAGTGCCAGGGTATCACTGACACCTACAGCCTAATTCTGCCTAAAGATTATACCCACTGCATCTACCTCAATCACCTTCCTCCAGGAAACATGCTGAGGAAGTTTCCAGCCTTCTCATATTCTTGCCAACGTAAAAACATCCTCTAGATTTCAACTGGTTTTGTTGGTTTTTTTTACTTTTTCCCAGTACATTTTTACTGTGCTAGCAGCCTAATTCGTCTACAGGAGGGAAGTTTAGGGTTTTTTTTGTAAAGACACACAAACACTAATTTATTACCAACAACCTCTTAGCATGGAACGGCTTTGCTCTCATTTTTCTAGGCTAGGATCACACATTAAATTCCACCCATCCAAACAGAGATAACATCCCAGACTTAACTTGGAGATACATCATCCTTGTCTGAAAGAAAATCTGAAAGGGCTTTTGAAATACTCCAGGTTAAATCAGCCCAAATAATATTAAGACAGCTCCACATTTCAAACCTCTCAAATGCCTTGAGCTTACAGTGCTGGTCCTTTGCTATAAAAGTCCATACCCATTGAATGTTAGACTGGTTTTATTCACCTAGATTGCAAGTATAAATTACTTAATCAGCTTCTTAGAGGCAGATACTACATACCAGTAGTAGGATGTCTAAAAAACATTAAAGAATGACTCCTTGTAAGAAATTTTGTGTTATCAAATACAGAGTTATAAGAGTGATCTATGTATTGCAAACCCTCCAGATTAAATCTTTTTACACTCATGTAAGAAGTTGCATCTTCCTTTCCCCAAGCTGGGCCCAAGTGCTACAAGCTTTCTGGTTTACTGGCATTATTTGTAGTATTTTCCTGGCTGGCAGCCTTGGAAGGAGCAATTTTCATACAAGAATTGCTGATATTACAGAGAAGAAAAAAAAAGACCATTTGGCACATTTAAACCTGTCACTTCAGTGTATTTGGTGCTGGAAAGCAAGGGGGTAGAAGATGAATACAATTAGTTAATGGGAGCAGTAATCAACCCTATTCTCTGTGATTTTTTAGACAGAGGAGAGAATACAGCCTCCCAAAGTTCCTCTTGCATCTATTCCACACTCTGCCTACAGAGCTGGAATAATTATCCTGACTTTGGATCAACTAAGTGTCAGAAAGCCTGAAACAAAAGTTTATTAAACTTAACACTATTTGCATGCTCAATTAATTTATTCCCTAGCCCCTTCTAGGTAAAGGAGAGCCTGCATTGCTGACATGGAACCATGGCATGAAGGTTAAAGGATGTTTGCTGTTCTGCATAAAGTAGAACCAAAACCCCGTCCCCTCACTTTCTGTAATGCTGTTAATCCATTATTTAAGGCAAATCTTCTCATTTCAACCCCATTGCAGATTCACTCACTATGTCACATGTATCTTTTTGTTTGCTCACCCAGTGGATTTGAACTGGTGCTTCTTTGAACTTCCCAGATGTGATCCAGCTGTGAGTCAGAAACCTGCAGCAGTCCAGGGCACCGCTGAGCTGGTTAAGTCTGGTGGAGAACTATCCAAGTAGCAAAACTCTGGGCCAGAACTGAGCTGCAGAGGTGCCTAACACAGCTGACAACTAGATGAGCACCTGCACAGGTAACAACCAATGACCACCATGTATAAAAAGGATATTTTCCGTCCTGTCACTCTTTCACAAATAATAAACTCTCTATAGTGACAGTAAAATTAACTGAGCTCTGTGTAAATCACACTTGAAATTCAATCTCTTACAAAAGGGATCTACCCTGAGCTGAAGAAAACAAGAGACATGAATACTCAGGGTAAAATCTGTAGAATATAAGAGGTAACGTGTAGCACCTCACCCCTGCTCTGGGAACAGATGTTCCTGGGAGGAAAACATGGATTTGTAAGCACTTTACTTCAGAAAGTTTTTTCTAAAGTAATTACTTGAGAAAGCGAAGGACCCAGCTTTCACCTGGGAGTAGGTTTTCCTGTGTGTATATACGCCTAGGCCTCAACCTGAGCAGGAGGGAACAAAACTATAGGGAAGAAGAAATCCAAACCAATAACTAACCTTACATCAAGTACATTTTGTCTTTGTACAGGGACAGCAGCACTTTGATTCAGTGGGAGTGCAGCACCTGCCCCCATCTAACTCCTATATTTAGTTCTCCTGTAGGTTGCTTTAGAATGCTTCCTCTGTAATATCAAATGCCTATAAAGACAGAAACTTTGACCAAATGCTCCAAAGGTAACATTGCTGGAGCTGTGAGGTATTTTTCCAAGGTGTGTGAAAAGTCTGTGGATAGCCCTTCTAGACACACCTAGTAACAGGAACTTTCCAACCACATTTCTATCAAGTGCAGTCTAGACTTAATTTTGCAAAGTAAATGCCATTTTGCCTGTAGAATAAGACTCCATTTATCATCTTCAAAATTTTTCATATTTGGTTAGTTTATTTTTAACAGAGAAAATCTACGCCTAACTTTGTCCTTTTGAGAGAGTTTTCAGTGGACTTTTTTGTTCTTGGCTCTCAAGTGAATAACATTGCTACTGCAGATGATATAACAATTTTTTTTTAAATTAGATTTTGCTACATAATTTTCCTTCATTTAAAGGTTTTCTGTACCTGTTCAAGTTGTGTTAAGCAACTATTTATATAATCCATGAACCACAAAGCAACTAAAATAATTCAATGAACTAAAAATCCAGGAAGGATCTTGATTCAGAAAGTCTCAGCAAACTGGAGGTTAGGGGAGCATGCTGGAGGCAGCTTCTGCTTTCCTTGCTCTCACATTGCCCTTCTTGTTCTCACAACTGGTTGTGATCAGAAACAGAGTATCAGATCAGCCAGATTTTTGGTTCAACTCTCATACCCATTCTTATTAATTGTAAAAAAAACCTGCAAAAAGGGCTGAGATAAAGTTTTTAAAATATTTTTGTAACAAACTCCTCGAATTTGTTAAAACCTATGACTGAAGTGTTTTTTCATACATTTTGGATCCCAATTCAGGAAAACAAAACAAAAAAAGAAATGCAGTTTTATTTACATATTTCATGCATCTATTTTTATACTCTTTTGAGCACAATGTTATGAGCACTAAGTAACAAAAAAATGTTTAATTTGATCTCAAAAAAATAATGAAAAAATGTACACTGTGCAATTTAATACATCTTTTCTTTCATCCAACGTTTTGGTGCATTTTTTTAGCTATTGGGGTAGAAGACTCCGATACAGGCATGCTTTTTTTGTGTTAACATTACAGGAAGATTTTAATTTCATCTGTATTGGATATTAGTTTTTGTGACATTACTGGCCAAGGACTTTGGGCTCATTGTAAGTCTGTGAAGTTTTGTGATTAAAAAGAACATGGCCCCAAAACTCTCTGCAATATTAGAGTATTCCATACAGTTTGTAAGGAGACCTACAAAACTGGATCCAAATCAGCCAACAATGAACCTTTTATTATTCATGATGTGAGCTAGGTGACAGGGGAAGGCTAAAACTTAATCTTAAACCTCTCTTGAAAATTTCATACTCAGAGGTTTAGTCTCTCTTAAGACCCCAGCAGTTCTTCTTTGAAAAGCTGCACAGAGCTCATCCTTCTTTAAATTTTGCTAGCAGATTAGAGGATAAATTACTTACCAACTCGGATGTTTCCCTCTTGACTTCCTTCCTCGGGCAGAAGTGATTTAAGGTCAAGCTCTTACCTTTGTGAGGAATGTTGCAACCAGCAGAGAACTGCAGCCATCCTGGGAGCATGCTCTGGTCTTTCCATCTCTTCCCTCCTATTACTGTGATGAAATACTTGTACTGCAATTGTATTACTGGCTCCACCTGCACCTCCTCATTAAACCCTCTTCAATCCCTAATACTCCTCTATCTTCATGGTCCTTTGCCCAAGATTTCTGTGTATCCCACCACTCCTGCCTTCTATTTAACACTTTTCCCACTACACATACACACAAATTAAAAATATTTGCTGTCAGCACATTCTTCTTTCAACTATCCCTATTCCCTCAATCTCATTTAGAAGAATTTAAGCCCAGTGACATCCAGTTGTGAAGTCAAAAGCGTCTCACCCTTTGCATGTCCTTCAACTCTCCTGTAGAAAATGTGATTTATTATAATAGGATTATTACATTATCAGTTAAATATTGATGAGTTTATGCCTGCTGGCATAAGTATAAATATAAGAACTAAGTATAAATATAAGAACTACTGTATTCCATTTGTGCATTCGAGTTGAGGATCTGTTTCTCAAAAAATACAAAGTGGAGAAGTTGGTGCACACCAATGTTTGCAGAAAGACAAAGATTTTAAATATCACATTCAAGATTATCTTTTGCCTGCCAAGTGAATATGAATTCCTCTTTCTCTAGCAGTATTTTGATGGCAGAATTTAAGAAAAATTAGCTAATTTATTTAAATAAATCTTATCACACTGAATGACTTAAAAGTGCTGCACAGTACCCAGCTCTTCTGTTCTGGGAAAGTCATTATATCATTATCTCAGTGCTTCATCAAATCAGTAATTGCCCATCTGTAGTCAGAGGGTGGTAGTTTTCTCCTGTTCCTCAGGGAATGTAAATACTCTGCAGGAAGAATAATTCTCACTTGGTGGGGGGGTCTAGTGTCTGCGCCTCACTGGTACCTTAACTCTTGAGGAAAGAAACTAAAAAACAGCAAGTTATCTGATCAGAGATCTGACATGGGCTTAACCTACTTAAAGTCTCCTTCCACTGGCTTATCCTGCAAACTGAGCTGTTCTGTCTTCCAGGGTCATGCAGTGCCTCAGCCCAACGCTTCTCTCTGCACACCCCTCTGTGGGCTGGGAGACTGCCCCCGAGCTCATGAAGTCACAGCTAATTCTTCACTTGTCTGCACTGCACTAACTTCTTCCTGCACTGCTGGTAGGTCCTTCTGAGGGATTTGAAGATGGAGAGGTAGGGAAGGAAAGTACCTTCCAACTTTAAAACAAAAATTTAACTTCTCCCCACTGGAAAAAAAAAAAATTAACGCAGATTTTTATTCTCAGTAATCATTAGAACTGTAGGTTTAAGGTCAGAAACTCCTTAAATTATGAAATCACCCCAACAAGCACCAAATATACCCAAAAATCCTAAAAGAAACATAGCTCCATACTGAATCTACATACAAATGTGTAGCAAAACTGCACATCTGGACAGCATTTCCTCCATTTCCTTTTACCTTAGGCTTTGTTGGTGCAGTTGCTACCTGGAGTTGAAAATACCACACAATTCCATCTGTTTCCAATTTTTTTGAAAGATTTCCCGTTATCCCTCCAACTTGTTTCAACCAAATACACCAACAGCACGTTGTTCTTTTACACACCATAGGTATGATTAATTGAATTACAAAGAGTGGGAGAAAAATATCACAAGAAGGCAGAAAGTCATGGTGTCCTTCCACATGAAATTTCTGTTGCAGTCAAAGGTAGGGTCACTGAATGAGATTTAAGCTCCTCAGTTGCAACTTTACTCTTTAATATAAAGACAGGCACTAAGTGAGAAACTCCATCATGGTGTAATGCTGTAGATAAGCCTTGTTTAACAAATTTTTTCAGTCTGCCTAAAAAGTCTTGAAAACCATTAAGATCGTTTTGGCACAGAGAAAACTACATAGAACGTGCAAGAAAGTTATACCACAAAGTGTTCAAAACACAGCTTGTGTGGGAAAACCAGTATTTTTTTAATGTAGAGCTCATATTTCATTGTCTTGTCATTTCATCAGTATGAGAATAAAAATGATGCAACTCATCACTATAGCCTGCTCCTACTATTATTCTCAGAAATAAACTAGTAACTGAGCAGCTTCTTCAGGTAACAAACATTAAGTAGGAATAGCAATGTCACTGACTGTGGGATCAGCTGGCTAAGCCTGGTGCAGCAGCAATGACCTGGGACAGGGGAACAGCCAATGCTCTGAACACAACTAACATCCCAAGCCTTGAAAAATGTACTACTTACTAAAATAAACTCATGAATCAGGGAACTTTATACTGGAAAACAAGTTCAGACTGTAAACTGATGTAAGACCAAGAGCAAATTCATAATGTGTAGCAAAAAGCAGAAGAGAAATGAGATAAATGGGGGGGTGGGGGGCAGGGAACAAAACAAAAAAACTTGCTGCATGCAGACCAAGTTAGGAGTTCAACTGGAACACATTGAATTTTAATTCTTTGTTCAAAAGGTTCTTCCAGCATCTCAAAAGCTACACTGAAATGAGAATGAAGCTCCAACCTCACAACATTCTCTTGGCTGCTTAATATCCTTTATCTCATATAGCTGTTGAGTTCTCTTCAGTATTCCAGCATTTCATCTACTTCCCAAGACAAGCATTCCTATCTCCATTTTTGACTTTCAGTTTTCAAAAAAAACTGTCAATACTCACTAGCAACCCAAAGAGCAGATAATGATAGTTATTTATTAACATTTAAAATAAGCATTAAAAAAATTATCTGAAGTGTTCTGCATGTGGTATTCTTGAAATTAAAGATCAATACAACTTAAAAGACCAAGCATTATCACCAAATATGAAGTTGAATGGAATACAAATCAAGTTAATAGCAATTACATTACATTAACTTGAAGAAATTAAATACAGTTTTACACATTTTCAGATGAAGCACCACACTCACAAGACCCAGTGAAGCATCTCATGAGAATTGAGCTGCAAATCAGTTAAGCAGCTGAAAACAAACAGGCAGCCAATTTAAGTTAAAAAAAAAAATATGCTAAGAATTTAGTAGCCATGTTTTCCAGGTAACTATCAGAAGAGGGATTGATTTAACATCCAATGTATTCCAGTCACACGTCACAAACATCTGAAATTTAACCAATTTAACAATTCTTTATTTCTGGAAGAAGAGAACCCAGTCCTCTCACCACCTATTTCACAAAGCTGCTAATCCAAACTGATGCAAATACCAGTAGAACTCTTGGGTAACACGGAACAGCAGCTGCATCTATTAATGCTTGCTAAATAAAAATTCGGCTTTTTTTTTTAACAGTAGATATACAATTACAGTAGGAAATGAATGATCCACAACATTTAATCTCACCCCTTTGCTGAAATATAATAGCTTAGCTCAAACTAAAGCTAAACTTCCATTTAGCTTGCTCAAATGCTTAGTTTGAAAATTTTTATTCCTGGACTGAGCATAAAGGGAGGATTTTTTTTTTTTAACATCTGAGGTTCTTTCAGATGTTTGCAGAACAGGAAAGAAAGGATGCGTAAATTCAAAGCTCTAGATGAAAGTGTAATGCTTCACATAAGAGGGCAGAAATCAAGACAGCTTGTGCATTTGGAAGTCCATAAAGCTCAGGTTAAATACAGCCATCGATCTAGAGTATCTTGTTTCATCTTACATGAACATCCACTTCATTCTCAGGATGCACGCAAACTTGGGCAGGCAGATGAAAAGTTATGGTATTCCAGAGTGAATGAAATTCAAAGCAACAATAAAAAAAAATAAGTTTCTCAAGAGTTACAAACTAATTTTACAGGCAAAGGATGTTAGTTCAGTATTAAGATGACAAGTGCAAATGCACACAGGATATGCAAACAGCTTATAAACTCTCACTGTTAACACTTTGGTTATCACCAGCACTAAAATTCAGAAGAACACTTAAAAGTGGACCCTAGCATTTTAATTACTGGGTCCTTAAATTCCAATGAAATACCGCTTCTGTTTCCATCTTCCAGATGAAAATGCTGCCGAGTTTACTTTAAAAAATGGCATATTCCGCATGGGAGACTGAACTCATCCAGTTATAAGCAGTATTTCTCTATTTACATTGTTGCAAACAAGGCAGACTGAGACAAGGTAAACTCACTCAGAGGACTTCCTCTCTCCAGAGAAGGAAATAAGTGAAGTCAGGAACATTTTTTTTGTAGATTGTGAAAGCAGCATCCAAAGCCAGGCTTCCTTTAGGAGCATCCAAAGGGAACAGCTGACAGACATATCCAGTGGAGTATCCACAGAAAGGGAGGAAAGTGGAAAGGAAGGTTTATGTAGATGGGAGCAAGAAATTCAGTGTCTCTTGAGTGTTTAACTAAGAACAGACTTCTGGAAGAAGATATATGAAGACCCACCCATCTGCACTCTGACCGCAGTTTATTGAGAAATACATAGGTAAATTGATTGGAGAAGACATCTGACTGATCATTGACTCCTATTTGTTGCATTTCCACTTGCAGGAAGGACAAGGTCAGAAAAGAATAGATAACAAAAACATTAGGCATCTCCTAATATTAATAAGCAGCAACTTTTATTACTAATATTTTGCTTAGAGAACTCTGGATACTGACAGTATCATTAATAAGAATGCTTCATGATTATGAGAAATACTGTTGAAAGCCTGGACTAGATACAAACTTAAATTTGTGAACGGAAAGGTTCATATTCATCATATTAAAATGCACTTTATTAAAATATGTAAAGTAGAACAGACAGTATAGAACAGATGCTTTGAGGAAAGCCTGCCAGCTGTACACTACTATTTGTATATGAGATCCAACTTACCTAGAATTCCCATATCCCATAGAGAGATTCTTTCCTCTCCCACACTGAACTACCCTGAATGTATCAGGTGGAAAACAGAACAACTAAGGATGTGAACAGGTTGCTTCTGAGGACGCTTTCAAACATATTAAATAAGATCCAATGGTCAACTCTCATGTTAAAGAATTCTCATCTAAGTCACCACACTGTAATGGTACAAACAAAAAACAAACCCCACAAAATTGAAACCAACTTATCTACACCTAGATGGAAAAGAACTGCTCTCTTAATCTCTTAATTTATCAGTAAATATAGATCTTCACCCAACAAAAGGGTAAACAAGACACTGAAAATCTTTGTGTATTTCCTTAACTAAGGGGTTGCAAAAATTAATACAAATGACTTTGGAAAGCCATTCCTAAAGCGTGGTTTGCATTTGAATGCTGAATTATTCATTTAAAAAACAGTACTGGAGAAAATTCAAAGACTGTCTCCACTGGATTTTCACTGCACTAGAATCAGATGAAGCGCGTAAAAATATTTCTGGTGAAAGAGTCACCAATAATTTTGAAAAATTAAGGTAACTGCTACTTACAGAATTCCAAACACTGTTGCTTCAACTCAGGTTCAGCTAGGAAAAATGCACTGCTTTCGTTAGGAATTTTCTAGGATCACACTGCTTGCACAGGGAGGTTGGACCAGATGACCCCACTGTGGTCATTTCCAATGAGACCCATTCTGTTAATACATTTCAAGTGTGCAAATTCTCCTATCAAATAGAAAGCAACCTCAAAGGAGAACTTGGACTAAACAGTGAAAAATATTTAAGATGCTTCTTCCTAAATGTTACATTATTCACACTTGACCTCAACATTATTGTTTGTTTGGTGCCACAGATTTGTCTGGAATAAGAATAATTTTGGCAAGGGGCTTTTGCATCTAAATTTTGCAGACAGTGAACACTGAAACTGCCAGAGTAGCCAAGAAGAAAAAAGCAGAAAAAGAATGTAGAGAAGTAAGTACTTCATAAATTAAGCACAGAACTGCAAAATACTTGAAGTGAAATTTGTCTAGTTGTGAATAATAACTTTCTCCTCAATCCAAGTCCCTCAAAAATAAAGCAGCACTCAGGTTTTCCTTAAGCCAGCAATGTGTGCGTTCAACTGACAGAAATTATTCCTGTCAAATATCAAAAAACGTGAAAGATGTTGATGTTGCAAAGTCAAAGACATTCAAAGGTGAGCGAAACTCTTACAATCTTAACTTGTCCCACTTGTGTTGGTAGGACAATCTTTTCCACAGCATCTTCCTATGACAATTTTTAGGCCTCCTCAAAGTAATCAAAATGGAGAATACTCATCATTTCCTCCCTCCTCCTCCTATCACTAAATGTGTGACAACATCATATCTCACTTGTACAGAACCAAAACCTTACACTGGAAACAGAATTGGTTTTGTTGTTTTTTCCCCTGGGGAGCCTTTCCCACTTTTAAATATTCTGCTGCATCTCTGGCTCACCAAGCCCGGGTGTGTAGTTGTAGTGCAGCTAAGCCTATTCAACAGTGGGTACCTGCTTTTGAAAGAACACATCTCTTTCTTACCCTCCCATCATCTCCCTTCTCAACATCTGACATCACAGAGAACTGGCCAACTGTTAAAGCAGCAGAAAATGGCTTGAACTGGCTCAGTTTGGACCACAGGAAAACAAAGGCTGGCACAAAGGAGGCGGCATCAGGAACACAAAAGGGGTTCCACTGATTCCTCCATTAGCAAGTTAGAAAGCAACCATTGTAACACCTTCACCATATTGAAAAATCAGACCAAAAAAAGGCATTTCTACATTTATTTGAGATAATAAGCACCATTCCTTTTCTTTCTGGAGGAAAAGAACTTGTGCATAAGGAAGCTGAAGGCTAGAAGCTTCACATGTCCATTAACTAATACAGCACTCCACAGCTGATATTACAATGTTATATACTATTTTTACAGTACTTTATATGCACATAAAATTCCTTTTAATTTCAGCTGCACATACTAAACTCTCAGCAGTCAGCAAATCGGTCGCAACATGACTAACACCATCAGCAATCAAACTCTTCTATCTGAAGATTTGCCAACAATACTGGAACAGTGTAAGAACTGTCACAGCTCTCTAAATATGATCACCTCCCTCTCTCACAAACTTGTCTCATCTTCCCAGCTTTCAAAGCCTGCAACAGAGCGATGAACCCACTTGATACTTAACCTGATTCAATATAAGAGCAGTGCTCATGCTATTAGAATAAAAAAGGCATGGGGTAAGGCAGGAAATACTAGCAAAGCCTGCAAAAATATGAATACTGAAGTGTAAGCAAACTAGGGTAGCACATGCAATCAGTTCCTGAATGCTTAACTCCAACATTAGCTTTCTGGTAACTGGAAATTTGTGGGAATTTTCATAAGAGATTTTTGTAACAAAGAAGCAGAAACATGCTAATAACTTGAGGGACTCACAGATGAACTACATTCTTTGGACTCATAACATTGACCTTTGCCACCTCAGCTGATCAATGACAGTTGGAATAAAACAGAGGGAAACAAACATCTATAAAACCTGTTAGCAAGAAACAGATATGCATGGAAGCAGTAACTTTTGGTCTGAAGCCAAATTTGATAGGGATTGGGCTTGAAACCTTTGTCTCCTAGTCTCCTCTTACAATATGCACTTTGCTTATCCCTTCCTTATCCCACTTGCTATTTATGACACATCTAAGTGACATTGCTTCTTTACTCCAAAATACAGGAGTAGCTTCCCTTTTGAGCTTCCAGATAGCTAGCAGTAAAAGTTAAGATTCATATCTGCTACTCTGCAGTCTGAAACAATATTTAAAATAATGAGCAAGAAGCGTGCACTGAACTTCTTGTGTTTGCATGGTTGTATGAGTGCAAAGGGCTTAAGAGAAAGCAAAAGTCAGCAAAATCATCTGTATTAAAAACAAACCTTTGATACTTAAGCTCCAGAACTTTGACTGCCAAAATCTGTAAATGAAGGACTTGAAACACAATATAAACATCTGTGTTGGACAGTAAGACACAAAACACGTTCAAATAATATGTGCTACTGCTATTTTAAGCTATAAGATATCTGACTTCTACATCGCTGTTCTAAAAAGGGAAAGCTATCCCTGGAGTTTGGTACAGGTTGTTCAGTAATTTGTACAGTCAATACTCCTGCTTAACAGTTTTTCAGTATTCTCTTCCAGCAGACAGAATGTGTTGCTATATGAACTGAAACAGAAGACAAATTCTTCAGAGGTTAAAAACTAGTATAGAACTGGCCCGTTTAATAAGCATTCTAAAATTCTTGCTGCATGGTTCTACCAAAAATCATCTTAACATGATTATGAATACATGAACTCCTTGGACCAAAGTATATTTCTCAAAATATTTTCAAACGGGGGAAAAACACCTCGACGTTGGCACAATGAAACAAAAAAAATCTGAGAAACAGAGTATATGCTTGCTAAACAAGAATTATGTTTATTTAGCTAGTGAATCACCTAGAGGAGTAAATTTTCACTTCCATGATAGCAATCTGTCAGGCTTGCAAACACCCAGAAATAGGAATTAAAGATTATTTTAAATGTAGTTATAAAGGTCATAAAAAGTCTGATTTAGACTGAGGTACATTTACTCAAAACTGAGATTCATTGAGTGGTAGCAAACAAACAGTTCCTCAGACAAATGCACTTTTTTCAGTATACATGTTACAGAAAAAAAATAAAGAAATGTGCATTAACTGGTGGTGTCCACCAAGCTGCATATTAATATTCTCTTACACCAAACAGTTTGAAACAAGGGAAATGTCATTCTATTATAATTTCATGTTACGATTCATTTGGCTAAACTGCAGCTTAAAGTTGCTTTGCCATATTAAAAGATTACTACAATAATTTTCACATGAACATTTAGACTTGAGTTTTACTCCAGGACTAAATATGGCATGATTTGCTTTTAATCTGTTGAATAGCTAAAAACTGACAATTAAAAAAACTACAACAAAGAAAAAATTAAGTCGAAGCAATGTGAATCTCACATCATTGAACCACTTCTAATGGTTAAATGTTAGTATTTAACAAATTCAAAGAGTTAATGAATCCTTGCATTCGTTCGGTCTCCTGTGCCTTAGCTAGGATGCATAAATACAAAAGACAGCAGATACTGGTAAAAGCTTCAGGACAGAAAGTGCTTGACGAAGGTACAGTTCTCAAGTGTGTTTGGTGAGAGAGTATAAGGGCAGATGCACTGATGAGAACCATTACAAGAAGAGTCAATTTCGTGTTAAAGTGTTCAAAGATGTCACCTTAAGCAGAAAAAAGCTTTAATAACGTCTTCTTAGACATATTAGGCATTTCCAGAGTCTACATCATTAGTGTTGTATTCTAGCAGGACATCTCCATATAGTTATTGTTTGTTTCTATTTCTCTCCTGAAAAAAAAACAAAAACAAAAAAGGACAATCATGTTAATACACACAGATCAACATTAGCTGCTTTTCTTTCATTACAGCATTTTCATTGCTTGCAATTTAGCTAAATCAGGCAACATGCTCTCAAGGAAAAAGCTTCAATTATTTCCAGGAATATGAAATTATACAATTTAAGTCAACTTCTTAAAGAGAAACACAGAAGTATATGTCAAACTAAAAGGCAAACATGTTCCAAAAAAACTGCTATCAAAAAAAGTACTTATAATGTCAGTTTTAATTCGCTTACAGTAAAATATATTGCACAAAGTGAACTGAGCAAGGAGACCAAGGGAGCTACAAAAAAGGAAGGTTGTACCCTAAATCTTCTCATTAGCTTGTCAAAAAATGCTCTACTCTCCATCCATTATATTCCTGAAAAAACATGATATTCCCAGGTATCTCCCTCAAAGTCCCATTTAATAAAATGCTCCAAAGTGCTTAGGATCAAAAGGTAAAGTAAACAGTTGGCCCAACACCTCATTCTCCATTACTCAAGTGGCAAGAAAAGGATTTTTTCCTAAGAAGGCCATCCATACATTTTTTTGGAAATGATTTTCAGTAACAAAATGAAAAGTCAGTGAAGTAGGAATGGCTACAGAGAAACCTCACTTCAATGTGAGCCTGAACCACAGTGAGGACCATATGAGCTAGACAGCCCTCACAGCACTGTGAGATGCCACATTTGGCATTTAGGGCTAAAACACTACTGCTACTGTAACTATCAGGGACTAACAAATCCATATTCTGTAGTACAGGTTTAACAGAACAAATGACACTTTCAGTGCTTTATGATCATCCTCCATTTTCTCTACTTTGTTCAAGATAAACATGCACTTCGATATTATGAGTACCTCTAGGAAAAAAAAAACTGATCAACAAACTATATATAGTTGCCTTCATAATACATTTTCTAGCCTGTAAAAAGACACTGGCCAGTGTAAAAACTAAGACCCTATCTTTCAATAGCATTTCCCATGATAACTTTCTTTATATGTTATATCTTTATACAACTGAGCACATTAAAGAACTCTATAAACACCTGCATGGAAGAGAGCTAGGCTCCTATCCCCATTAGAAGAGAATAAAAAGTATAAAATTCATCTCCATATTTTTTATTATTATTGCATATTATAAATGGAACAATAACACAGCAGGGAAAACAAAATAACCCAGGAAGCATTTGAACAACAATTTCAAAACCACTTTCTCCAACACCACATTGAAACTTTATTATGCTAGAAACTATTTAAGAAAATGGCAAATGAGCATGTGACCCCACTCAGATTCCCCCAAAAAGACAGTCTATTGAAAGAAGGTGGTATGTAACATTTATACTGGTTATTATTGGTGATCTAATCCTTTCCAAGACAGATCTCCAAGCTGCTTCAAGACAAAAACCAAAACAATAAAGCCCAGTCTTGGTCACAATGAGCAGCTCATGGTCCCAGCAGCTGTGTGTCTAAGACTGGACATTTGCTGGAGCAGAATTAAAGTATATTTAAAGTGAAAGTAACACTTGCACTATTCTGCTCAAAATTACTTTTCCTGGTTCAAAAATATGTAACATAATATTTTCACAGTAAAATACTGCTTTTTAAGATTGACAGTATCAGCCATTAATACAAGCTGATGTCTTAACAATGCACTCTTGGCTGAAAACAGATGATGACTGGCCTCATGCCTCACTATGCAAGTAAGGCATGCAAAAATAGCCTGCTCAGGCACATTTCAGATTATTCCTCTAGTATTAGCAGACTTCAAATGCAAGAGCTACACAAAGTGTTGAAAAACACTCTTGTGGTAATAAGTAAGAGCCTATGAAACTGCAATGTTAAAATACATAACAATTTTAAATATGACTTATAAACAATTAAATCACCAGCTCCTGTTCATTTTCAAGTATTACACACACAAGCACTGACTCAGGCTGTCCAGAAAGACTCTGCATTTCAAATTGCTGTACTATAAACTGACCAACACTATGCTTTGTGAAGCCCTCAACTCTAAATGTATGTAAGTTCATAAAAATTCCAAGTAGAAAAGGAATGATACCCCGACTACCTTCTTCCACTGGATGAAATAAAGGCGTTATTGCAAATTTTACATCTGCTTTGAATTCTACAGAGAGTAAAAGGCTTCAAAACATAAGCACATCTTTCCTCTGGTCTCAAAATTACGTATTACTACATTTATATTTAACTACTTCAAGCAGACACACAAGTATGACATTTTTCAAAGCAACTGAACAGTACATTCTTCAAATACTGGTATTGGTGACATTTGGCACTCTGTGCAGCAAAACAGAGAGAAAGATCTGATTGACTCAAAACACAGGCAGTGACTCAAAACACAGGCAGTGGTATTCCACTCAAAACCAAACCCCTCCCCAACTCCAAGTCAGATTACACTCCTGGACCACTATCTTCTCCTATCTCAAAAAGTAATTTTCCTAGGTTTTTTGGTTTTTGTTTGGTTGGTTGAGGTTTTCTGCCTTTTATTTTGTGGTTATAGGCAAACTAACAGAAGACTTTACTGCCAGAAGGTTTCCAGTGCCAAAGTTTCCAGCATAACCACTTCTCTATTACTCTATTAATTTAATTTCTTATATTCAGATAAGCAAAGCTTTTGTCACATCTCTTGCATGAAAATTTTCTCCCGTATATTTAAGTTCCCTGCCAAAGCTCAGCTTCACTTCAGAACTCACCATGGTCAGGTTACCCAGCTTTAGGGGGAGTTTATGAACAGGACATGGAAATTCAGT
This sequence comes from Bombycilla garrulus, assembly GCA_013400315.1. NCBI lineage: Eukaryota > Metazoa > Chordata > Aves > Passeriformes > Bombycillidae > Bombycilla > Bombycilla garrulus. The sequence goes on from VXBU01015306.1 coordinate 1,080,354, forward strand.
ACCATTTAAATCAGGACAATATGGGAACATGCTGGTTGGTTAAAGGTACTGTCAGCTGCAGACCGCATGCTGAAGAGATTTCACACATGCAAATAACTTTCTGCACAAACCAAGTAAAGGTGAATCTAAAAAACTGTTTAGGCCTTAGAAATGTGCATCAATCTAGTACAAACAAAACTATGAAATCAGCTTGGTCTGAACTGTGAACCTGACTTACTTACAAATTTTAGTTGCCTGAATTCAGAGCATTAACTGAATGATCCCATGCTGAGAAGTAGCTGCAATATTATTTATCTTCAGATATAAAATACCTGTGCTAACAAAATTTCAAAACTCAAAGCAACAAAAACATTACCCGATCTAATTTGAAAGAAACTACCAAGATGCACGCAACCCTGACTTTGGGATTTCTTTGCCACAAAGAAGGTAAATGAAAAAGCCTCATTCAAAGTAATCTACATGTAAATGCAAATGTAGCCTAACAAGCACAGGAAGCTACTACAATCTTTGGCTGTACTTTTTTTCTGAGGTTCCACAAACTGAAGCACAAGGTCAGGAAAGGCAGATCTGAAAGAATGACTGGCTGATTTTTACAGTAGTTGCAAGTCCAAGCATTTCAAGGTGTCCATTTGGAAGCTACCCAGGGCTGCAAACTTACACAGGCCAATTGCAGAGTTCCCACACACCCTCCAGCACTATCAGCTACACTTGCAAAAGACAAAGAACAAAACTAGAATTTTGCCAAACTTCTGCCTCTTACTGCAACGTTTAAAGCCTTCATGCCTGGAGCTGTCTACTCTGCCCCTCTCCCAAGAGGGAGCATTCTCACAAGAGCATCAGAAGGTAGCTTACTGCAAACTGTGATTTAATCTTCAACAAAGAAGCCCTGCTCATCTGCAGTGTAAGCTAACATGTCAGACTGCATTCTGTGAAGTGAGGCGCAGGCTCTCATCTGCTCTGCCAACTGTGCTGCGTGGGCAGAAACACCTGGCAGAGGCAGAGCAGGCAGCTGGAGAGCTGGTGAAAAGAAGCCACAGCAAAGTTCATGAAATCTCATTTACTAATGGCATCAGCCATAACCTGCAATTTATTTCGCTCCAGTGTACCATTAAAGCAAGGACAGCATCAGCACTGACCTTAGTGCTTAAGAACCAGAAGGAGAAACAGATTCCTAGAAAAGTGAAAAACGCCAGAAATTGTTCACTCCGTTTATATCACTGGCTGTTAACATCAGATTACTGAAGCTTTAAAGTTGCGTAAAACATTTTTAACTTCTCACTCTTGAACTGCCCACTAAAGAGGGCACATCTCCTCAACACAGAAACTACCTCAGAAACAGATAAATACATTTAAATTCATTTATCTGAGAAGCTCTTCTGGGAATTCTGGGAAGAAGGGAGGGAAGAAATAGATGAGAAGGCTCTCTAGAAGTCTTAAATGAAACTAGACATTTTTTCCTGTGCAGATAGCATTCCCTCCCTAAGCACTAATTTTCTTCTATTCCTTGACCCAACAAGAAAACCACAAGGCACAAATTAAAAATCAAAGTTAACATACAGAGTCAAATAAGGTTTTACAACTTCAGAGTAGCTCCTTCTCCCAGCAAGCTTTACAAATTAATATTCATCTGAGACCCCACTGCTACAGATCAGCTGAACTACAGACAGCATACAAGGTTCTCAAACATATAAATATTAAGAAACTCAGCAAAAGCCAGAAGACCTAGACTTCTAATTTATTTATCCTTCCTACTAGTTTTGATAGCATTTTACTTAGTCACTGAAACATACTTGTAAATGTATTTTCCAATAACATGAAAAAATTACTGTGAAACGGTAAATAAATTTAAACTTCATCAAACTCATATACTGTTATTAGAACATGAACCAACCATATTATTTTATTATAGTAATGATAAAGGCAATAAGAAGTTAATCCCCATCTGAAATTCCACATGGCAGGACCACTCAGAAGGCAGAGATGGAGAAAGAAACCCAACTACTTAAAGACATCATATGACAATATATAACAAGGAAAGGCACTGCAGAAACCAAGCTTTAACTCTGAGCCAGAAAAGCCCTTCCAGTCTTGTCTTCCCAGGTGGATACATACTTTCAGTGATGGATCAGCCTATTCTAACTACAAGTAGCAAGTGCTTTGCTACAGCGCTGTACACCATTATACACTGAAATATCTGACTTTAATTATCTACAAGACAGCCAGTTCAGCAAGATGATTAAAAAGAAAAAAAAAAAGGCTACCAAAAAGGAAAAAAATAAAAAAAAAACAAAAAAACAAAAAACAAAAACAAAAAATAAACAACAAAAAAAATCCCAAGCCTTCAGATCCTCACTATTATTTGTTAACATGCTCAGAGTATAACACTGGCTTTTGAAGACTGACAAGAGATAGCTTCTTACCAAATCCATAGAAATTGCATTTAGTGATGACCTCTGTCCCAGCAAAAGGAGCAGAAAGATGACTCTGACACCTGGGTTAGTTTTTCTCAGATGCCCACGGGGCAACAAGAACACATTTAATTGCTCTGCTAAGGAATTTATGGTAGCCTTGGAAGGGAAATAACATTCACTGCAGGGCTTACAAAATACACTGAGGAAGAATTTCTCAGGCACTTTTTCTATAAGCCTCACCACTCGTACTCTTTGAATAGGTGTAACTCAAATTCCAATCTACCATGAGGAAAAATGAATTCAAGCTTTAACTTGGTTTCCTATTTATATGAAAATACAGTGAACACGGAAGTTTACATTTACTTTTTACAACTGACTATAATCCATAGGGTACAGAACAAAATAATTACTCATCAGTACTAACTACAGTACCAAACCTCTGAAAAATTCACAAAGAACTGGGCTAAAAAAAAACCTATCATCTGCTAAGTTTTGTAATTTTTTTTTTCAGGTAGATGAATATGAAGCTTTAAGCAAATGGGTTTTGATACAGAGCGAACAATCCTACGAAACCTACAAGAACAGCTTTAATACACATGCAAGATCTGTCTGGTTTAAAGTCCCATTTTTTTTTTCAGCAAACCACTTCCAGCAATCTCCAATGAGTTTCTGCTAGCTAGCCCATCTGCAATATGAATCAATGAAGCAAGGCTGTGAAGAGTCACATAGGTTGGGAGTTTCTTGAAATATGCAGGCATATTTCTTCCCTGCAGGAAAAGCATCACTGTTCTAGACAATTTGCTCTTAATAGAGCACTGAAATCTGAGAAGATGTAGCAGGAAGCTGCCTCATGAATTTTTCCAGCTGTGTATACTTAAGATTCTGCATCTGCTCTGGAACAAGAGATTTAGAATTTCTCCTTTGCTTTAAAAATCACAACTTAAAAGACACAGCATTTAGAGAAGGTACATTTGTCACAGATCCAGCTCAGTTCAAGTTTGAAGTCTTGTCTTAGGTGTAGCTGCCTTGATATTTAAGAACTAAGATTTAAGATCTGATAAAGTATCAGATTCCAAAAAGTGACTGGTCTCTTTGGCTTTGAAGTAAACCATTTGGTTGATATTCCTAGCTTTTCCAATAGGGGTCCCTATTTTACAGGGGAAATTGGTGTTTCCACTCCTAGATTAAGAGAAGTTGAATCCACTCTGTAAAAAGGACTTTGTAGGTTTGATTTTCAAGTAAGGATTTCAAACAAACAAACCTGTGACAAGATCTGTACAAGTGCTGCTATGAAGTAAGATTGCCTGTGAGTTTAATTCCTTTCCACCTCTTTTATTCAACAGTCCAATACTGCACTTTCCCTCTTCCATCATCACTAGAGAAATGCAGGCAACATCACTGCTCAAATTCTTACATGGTCACTCTGCAAGAGACCACAATATGACATCTATCCCCATCCTCCAGTGAATTCTAAACTATACCTTGGAACAGAAACAACTGACTCTACCAAATGCACAGAAAACAGGCACATTTGAATTTCCTGTGTCATAAGAACATGAAGGTCATTTTCAAGTTTTTCCAAAAGACTAAAGATGCAAAAGCAAATGAAAACACGGCAAATAAGCACACCATCATGGAGCAGAAATTCAGGAGCAGTATGTTCAAAATTATTCTAGCTCCAAATAATCTTCTCCCATGACCAGGAGTACATATTCATCTCATGATTACCAACGGAGGAAAAAAGTGTTTCCTGTTTCTACTTTCTCACTTCCAATTATGAAGATGACACTCTTGATAAACATGAAGTTCAAGGAAATTGCAAAATAATGTCCCTTGAAACTTCATCAAAAGCATACAGGAAATGAACATGTTTCTCAGATGATACTAATTACATAACCCTCTTTTAGATAGTTTCACGGTTATTACATAAGCCTTTTTTAAATGAGAATACACAAACTTTTAGAAGTTATTTAGTACAATTATGATTTAATTGCATAAAACTTTTTGTCAATCACCTGTTTTCCTTAACTGAAAATCTGTCAATGGGTCTATATCTGATTTTGACATTATAATGTAGTAATTGATGGCTACGAGTTAAAAGGAGGAAGAAGCAGCTACAGTTCACCCTTAATAGATGTTTTCTCCCTTCAAGATATTTTTAAGAAATATCAAATCAAACACAAAGTCAGCAATGTCCTAGAAAGGGAAGCAGTTACACTGCTTAACACTGCAGCCTGATAATGACCCAATTATTAGACAAACAAAAGTTAGACTGGTATCAGAATGAAGGGGAGAAAAATTACTCCTTTTGAGGGTCAAGAAGTTCTAGCTATGTCAGCATTCCTACTACAAGATATGCAATACAACAGAAGAATGCTAAAATTTTAAATGCTTATTTATCTGCCATTTAAAGGCTTCCTAAAAAAAATCCAAATGCAAATTAAATAAACAGAAATATACACTAAAATATTTTATCTTACCTCATGAATAAAAATCAATTACTTTTCTGAACTATCACACTAAGAAAACCATTTTAAGCACTCTACAACTACATGAAACCATGACCTTTTCCCCCACTCTATGCTACAAAAGGAGAATTCTCCATCAAAAAGTACCAAAAGAAGTCCTAGGATAACAGGTAATAAGCCACCATCCGAGAGCAAGGAAGCTGTAATCTGCCAACAACTGCATTTTTTAATCAGAGCTACATTTTATTTTCACCCATATACTTACTGAAGATCAGATGCAAAGCTACTACTACAGATGTTTTCCTTTATTTTCAATACCTTTTATTTTCTAAAATGTAATTATATCACCTTAAAAGGTATATCTTCAGATTTCTGTTTCATTCATTTGAATGACAGTAAAACATCTTTTTAAATAATATGCATACAAATCAGCACATTTACACCACAAAGCAGCAGTTAACTAAGGACAAATGGAGTTCCAGATTATTTCAATGGATGTCTGACAGAACTCATGAAAAGCATCACTCATTTCTCTGATCCTTTGGCAGAAGATCACAGCACCTGTATGTGTAAAATAGGAGTCTGGGACCTGAGCTGTAAGAGAAAGGGAATGATTACTGCATAAGCCCAGCTGTAGATACCTTACCCACACCAGGGTTACTTACATCAAACAGTGGCAGACACTACAGTTCTAATACTTATGCTTAAAGATACTATTCTTTGTCATTTTCATGTAACCTTTATCAAATGGCAAAGTTACTGACATTTAATGTTTATCAGAGACTACTCCTTGCACTTTCAGAAGTATAGTGTTATATTTTAATAAAACATACTGCTAGGCCATATTGGAAATGAATTATTGATCCCCTTGAGTTGTTAAGATTAAACTTTTACAACCAATTATTTTAAGATAAATTAGCTGTAATGATGAACAGTTGTAAAGTAAATTAAATCCCTAAATCATTTGCTGTTTACAATATTTAGATGCCTGGCTGTATCAAAGTTTGTAGCCATCTATGCAATAACAAAACATTAACTGAATTTCAAGGAACATGGAAGGGATTACTGCTACCTGATACACTTAATATTTTATTAACAGTTATAAGCATATTTTTCATTACAAAAACAAGGAAAAAGTGATTGCCACAGCTGCCAAAGAAAATTAACACGAACTTAATTTACACAGTTCCCCTGGCAGTAGGAAGTGCAAGTATTTAAATACAGCTCCATGAAGGCTTAGCTGGTACTAGGTAATAAAGATTGTTATTTAATTAACCATAAACCAGAGCTTACAATACTAATTGCTGCATTTACAGACTTGAATCATAGGAGTTAACAATTGTATGTTTACAATTTTAAGACAGATTACTTGTACATTGTGTGATAAAAGCAAAAAAACAGATTTAAAATCTACATTCATTCATAAGAGAATATGAAAGAAACTCAGATGTCATTAGTTTAATTTCAACTTCCTGTATTTAAGTCTATTTATTTGCTTAAGGCACACCTCAAATCCATCTACAAAGAAAACCTCATGACTAACCTACTGATTTTTCATAACTGGTTATAAAACCAATTTGTATGATGCTGTAAAAGAGCCAATGGCCACTACTGCAAATATCTCGACAAGTACATTTTCTCAATAGTGTTGGGAAAGGAAACTATTTACAAAGAAACAAAGAGGTCGGTACTTGAGTCATACAGATACTGTATGTTTCTCTAAAGATATTACTCAAATAGCAGTGTTACTTTTTTACTCAAATACCCATAATCACAACTAGACCTAGTTATCTAGTTCAAGACCTACTAAATGCTGAACTCAGTACTTTGAATTTTAAGTGCAGCACAAACAGAAAACACTTCCATTAATCTACATTCCTTCTCTTCATTACATTTTGTGGCTTTCACTTACTACTGAGGGAACAAAACCACAAATAAAACAATCCTAAATTGCTAGGGCATGTCTGAATTATGACTTGTTTGTGAAGTTTTTTTTCAAAAAAATATATTTTTGAAGCAAACCAACATTTTGTGAAATATCTCAAAATTCTGAAAACTTAGAAAATACTGAGGCATGAAGGCTACAGACATTTTAATCTGAGTCCTCCTGAAACATGACAAAATCACAAGGAATCACAGAATCAGTATATATAGATAGAGCCCATGGGGATCACCAAAGTCTAACTCCTGGTTCTGGGGAGGACAGCTCAAGAGTTGCACCATCTACCTGAGAGTATCCACCAAGCACTCCTTGAACTCTGGCTGGCTTGGAGCTGTGACCACTTCCCTGAGGAGCCTGTTCCAGTGCCCAAACAGCCTCTTTTCTTCCATCTGATCTACATCTTCCCTGATATAACTTCAGGCCATTCCCTCAAAACCTGTCACTGGTCACAAGAGTGAAGAAATCAGTGCCTGCCTATCCACTTTTCCTCAGGAGACCTCCATCTCCTCCAGGCTGAACGAACCAAGTGTCCACAGGTTCTTCTCACCTAGCTTCCCCTCCAGACCCTTCACCGTCTTTGTGGGCCTTCTGGATGCCTTCTAATACCTTTATGTCTTTCTTACATTGTGGCACTGAAAACCGCACACAGGACTCAAGGTGAGGTTTCACTAGCACAGGGTAGAGTGAGACAATCTCCTCCCTTGACTAGCTGGTGATTTGGCACTTGATTAAGTTGTACCAAAGCCTGGAAAAGTCCAAGTTTGCCCCTTACACTGAATATTAGTTAAGAGAAAGCAGTCCATCACCCCATCATCAAGATACCATGAAAGTAACAATATTCATAATCCATTTTCTTTTTTGGAAAAAAATCCCAAAGGCACTACATACCCAACTGGGGTACCCATCTAGCCTCCCAACAACAGAAAACTTTCAACAGAAGAATTTATTGCAGAGTCATGCAACTGAACTACAGAATTGATTTGGGGTATGCCTGACACTGCTCTACAGCAGATGCAACACACATGTTGAAGTATTAGGAATGTACAACAGGGATGAAATCACCCCAGCACCAGAAACCTAAGAAACATTTCACCAGCTTCGCAGCTTCTCATACGTCAGCTTCAAGTGAACAAATTCTCAGCTTCACATGTCTCAAAGTCCCTAGTTAGCATAAACCCTAAACTTCTGGGGATTTTTATTCAGTGAATGGTGTGACATGATGAACAGAGACTATTAGCAACAAATGGTTGGCAACTCCCATTTCTGAATACTTGCATATCATCTAACTGGTAAAAATAGCTCCTGAAATGTTTCTAACCATGAGACAAATCATCCATTTACAGTTACTGGTAAGTCTGGAAAGAAAGTAAATACTGTGCGTAGGAAAAGTAAATATTGTGGCCAATGGTGAGCACAAGTTTTATGATTAGGGAGGGTACATAAGACAAAGTAGACAAGTACAATAAAACTGCTGGAATTAAAAACTTTTCCCTTGTCTGGTTTCCTGACATGCCTCCAAAACAGAGTTATCACATTTACTCTTCCCTGCAGAAATGAACTAGAAATTACTTTTTCTTAGGAAATGCACTATCAGAAAGGTCAAAAAATTATTTTGACACTATACAAGTCATCACTGTATCACTTCTGTGTTTCACAGTTTCACAAAACATAAATTGAATCAAAGAGCAAGCCTGCTTTTCATGCTAATCATGCTGATAACATTTCATTAAAGCAAAATTTGAATTGAAAATGTTAAATAAAAGTATGCTTCTTCTCTAATTTCTGGTCTGTTTTGTGACATCCAGAAATGAAAAATCTAAGCAAGACTTCAGTTATGAATAATGGACTCTCTTCAGTTTTCATTTGCATTGAAGAACATGTCAGATGTCTGCTTATTCAGGCCTACCTTAGTATTGTGATTAAACAGATGACTGAACTAACAAACAAGTTACAGGAACTTAAAATTTTTCATAAGATCCAGCTACATCAAGTAGACATTTTTGAATAGAAGTACCACTTTATGATTTAACACTTGCAGACAAATTCCAGAAGAATGACAAACAAGGTTTCCAAAAACAGAAAAAATAGAGAGTTACTGTAACAACACTGATTTCTTACCCTACGCATGGCTTCCTCCTCCTCTTGACGCTTCTCATAATGTGCAAAGTCATCAAAGATTGAGGTGGTATGCTTGAAAGTAGCAATTATTTTAAGCACTTGCTTGGCTTTTTCTAGGGGTACCTCTTGAGTGTCCCTCGAATTGGTAACCGGTTTGTTGTCATTGTTTTCCAAGCGAATATGTCGCAGTTGGTTATTGGGAACGTCTTTGACAAAGATCCATTTGACATCAAACTTCCCCTTCCACTTATCCTGAGACCAGACACCAGCATACGCATTGTAGTCCACAACAGACTTCATCTCAGCCACTCCACAAAAGTGTCCACTGCCATTCACACTGAAGAGTAAATAGAGTGGGCCTTTTCCGTTCAGGGACCGGTAAGCAGCATCTAAGCGCTTATTCCCATGCTCAGTACTACACCAGATAGAGTACTTAATGGAGCGATGAATATCGTCCTCTGAGTAACTTTTGATTATAAACACACGTCCATTCTTCAGATTCCAATCGAAGTCTTTGGGATTGTAGTTGTTTATGGCCTTTAGTTTCTCCAGCACTGGGTGCACTTCCACACCAGAAGGTGAAGAGCTGACAGATACAACACCTAAACCAAAGTTCTCGCTACCAGCTCCGTTGTTCTGGCTGAAGCCCACACCCCTATTACGAGGAGCTACCCAGCGGTTTTGCAGCTGCTGCTGCTGCAACTGGTGAGGCTGGGCCTGCTGCTGAGGTCCTTGTTGCTGCTGCGGTTGCTGTGGCTGAGGCTGCTGTTGAGGCAGTTGGCTTTGCACCAGTGGCGGTGGTTGAATTAATGGCTGAGGCTGCTGGATTATAGTCTGAGGAGGCAGTACTGGTTGAGCTGGGGGTGCTTTTACCACTGACCCTTTGTCATCCCAAGTTCCAATATTCATGTTGTGTTTTATAGGTGGCGGCGGTACAGCGGGGCCCCCAATGCCCACATTACCTTTAGGCTTGAGTTTCGGCTGAGGTTTAGCAGGTTTCCTTGCAATTGCAGCCCACGAGGTTGGTTTAGGCGCTGAACTGCTAACTGGGGGCACGCTGTTAGCTGCAATGCTTGTCATACCTGTACTGCTCAGAGCTGAACCTACAGTTTTTGTTACAGCAGCCGTCATATCTCCACCAATTTTCAGTCCAGTCATGCCTTGCTCAATGCTGCTAATCCCAGGCACCTTGCTCAGAGTATCACTGCCAAATCCAGCCTGTCCATCTGCTATGGCTCTCCCAAGAGAACTAGGTGGATAGCCATAGCTGCTGCTGTAAGCAGAGCTTTGCGTTGATTGTCCCTGAGATCCACTTGTCCCCCATGTAGAGAAGTCTGCATTCCCAGGAAAAAAATTAAATCCGTGCTGCCCAAGAAATGGAGGGGTATTTCCTAACGCCCCGGGTTGACTAAATACACCATCAGGTATGTAATGGTGTTCACCATTGCTCATCTGTCCATAAGTTGTCAAATATGGCATTGGAGGGTCACCTGCAGTTGACCATGCTGCTTCACCTAAAGAGTATGGAAATCCAATGGATGGAGCATAATAGCTAGGCATATATGGGTCTGACATTGGTGGATAGCTGTTACTCTGCAAGAAAATAAAATTTTAAAAAATCAGCAATATTGACAATTATGCTCACAGCAAAAAAACCTGTAATACAAACCAAATATTTTTAAGGGTTATATGAACATACTTGTAACTTCCACCATGCTCCACAACATATAAGATGAGAGAGGTATCTGTCAGATATGGCCATTTCTTCAAGAGACCTCCTCAAAGCATTAAAGGGCCCTGTTTTTTCTGGAACATTATCCTCATTTTTAGCCACTATGCTAGGTTTAAGATGCCTCCATGTCAACAGCATCAAGAAAATAACAAGCCACTCCAAAAGAAGTCATAACTGTACCTTCATAACTAGAGAAAAATAGCTGCAACTATGATTTAAAGTTGTGGTATTCTTAGATTTCGTTGTATTTCTCACTTCTACTTGGAGACTCCAACAGAATATTACAGTGAAACAAATGCAAGGATGCCTGTTTGTTTCTGGAGTAGCAACAAAAAAAAAAGATAACATATTCATGTTGTGGAGAATGGGCATTAAATCAGTACTACACCAGATAGACTTCCTGGGGAATCACACACATTTACTTCCTGAGACATTTAAAGGACTACCCCCATATGATTTCTGGTGTTATTTCATGGAAAAAATTGCACATATCATCCTCTAGCTGATGCTTCCTTAATGCTGTATTATTGGGAAAAAAAAAGTGGAGGCAAGAAAAATTTTTAAGTCTTCTAATAATTTGCACCCTCTCTCTCTCAAGATCACTCCAGTTTACCAACTTAAGATAAACTTATATTAGCTTTCAACTACAGAGGCAATTCACAGCTCTGGAAGTCAAGTCATTAGTTTCTTGGCAGAAGAGTTGTACCAAGCTGTAGTGACATTAAGCTTCCATCTATTATGCCATCAGCTGTGAGATACTTCTACCACCTTTAAAGGAAATCATGTCCAAGCAGTTCATATATTCTCAAAGCCAATAAAACTGTTGTTCTGGACTGCATCCAAAATGATGATTTTGTTTTAAATGTAAGGGTTTGGGGTTTGTTTTTTAGCTCAAGTTTCTTCTAACTGCATCTTTCTGAAGCTAGAGCAGAAGCACAAGAGCAAGAGACATCAAAGCATGCTTTTTAACTGAAGCTTTTCCAGAATTCTTAATAATACTTCATCTCCTTAAGATACAACGTTATATCATATTTTGTGTCATCATATGATATTTCTATGTATATTCAGGCAAGTCAGTAACAGTAAGAAGTATCCAGAAATTAAGTCTGAATGTCCAAGTTCAAGGTAGTAACCAAAATCCACTTACCTGATTTGTCTGACTACTTAGATATGGCTCAAAATCATCATCATTTACTGCATCCTTTTGATGAATCGAACCGTTTTGTACTGAAACTAAAAATAAATCTGTATTAGAATACTCTCTGGAAAATCTATGCTGCAGTTTCAATCTAGGTAACACTTCTTAATCACTTGTACACTGAAATACATACTACTGTTAAGCACCATTCCAATTTGAACAAAATAGCTCACTCCACTGATCATGAGGATCAGCTTTCAGGAGAGGTCTGCAAAGATGGCAGCTAGAACAGACTACTCCTGACTGTTCTTTCCTGTGATCCACAGACAGATGAAGAGCTACAGGCACACCTTATTTGCACAGGCAGTAAATCCAGCATTTCCGGAAGCACCAGACCAAGTGCAAATGTGCAGAACAACCCGATCTATAGACATATTCAATAGGTTCAGGGAAAGTTGCAACATACAGCTTTCTCCTGCCAGGAGGAAAGGCAGTCACCCACCAAGGACACTACTATTCAGATATTTAATCCTTTATCTCCTACATAACTGTGCTGCACTAGTGACATCTCTGAAGCTCTGAGGTGAAAAACCAACATAGAAATAAAAGCTTAAGTCCCAAAGGGTGACTACAAGCCTTTCCCAACACATATGCCACTATATGCTGGAATCTCTTCCTACCTGCTCTTCTTGGTCTCATATTACCTTTCATTTCATCTAAGGCATTACACCTACCTGGGATTCTCCAGCTGCCCAAATTACTTCAAGTGTCTCTCTACCATCCCCCAGGCTACTATTCAAACAAAGCCACACTGCACAAATTGCTGCTAAGTTCCACTGTTTCCCATGGTGCAAAGAAGAACAGGGACTTAAACCAGCACTTTCAATTACACAACATGAAGATCTGTTCTCAAAAATAAGTTACTGGTTACACAAATGCAGTTTTTTTTCTTCAAAAAAATAGGTCAAATAGGCTCAGTGGAGGGAAAAAAAGAAAGTCTTAGGATGATCAGTAAGGTGCACTGAAACACCACGACTACAGAAGTTACAACAAAACAGCAGGATTTTTTTGAAACTTACAGAAATTAGTTAGGAACCAACTTTACTGTTTCCCTCTTTTAGCAAAAGCTTCTGAAAAGCATACACAACCATGTAATTAATTATTCAACCTGGCTGAAATTAGTGTTTAAGAGTCAGGGGTTTTTTCTTGCTTCACTGGGGGTAGGAGGGTTGCCACCCAAAATTCACATTGTAAGCCAAGTGGTGCTTGAATTTTTTTTCACATTTGACTTCAACATCCCTAAAACAAAATTGCCTTCCGTGAATAAAACTAGCTGAAAGAAACGACAATGTAATAGATATAATCACAAGGCATAATCAAAACCCTGTAAAATTTTATTAACTTCAGACAGCAGTGAAAAAAAGGTAAAAAAATCATAATTTAACACAAGTTTTTTTTCAAAGCAATTACCTGAGAAGAAAGCAACCTCTGTTTTTAATATCACCTTGAAGTTTTAAAAGAAAACCAGATGCCTCCGTTACTACAAACTGGCACACTGCATTTCTATACTAGCAACAGTCAAATCAATCAGCAATGCTGAGCACAACACAGCTTAGAACTGGATAGAACAATATTCCTAATTAAACACTTAAATTGAACATTATGAGCAGGGGGTTCTTTTCCCCAACAAATAAAGTTTCAGTTAAGGTCATGTATCATCCTGAATTTACACACAATGGTAACATATAATGAGCTGGAATTCCTCTTTCTATTTGGCCCAGTTACACACAAGATGAGCCTCAAAACTTTTTGTCCATGCCATCTCCACTGCCTAGACTTAACCAAATAGTACAGACAACACAACTCTCAAACACAATTCTGTTATAATGAAAAACATGGGCAGCAGCACACAAGTTTCTAAAGAGCATGCAATCACAAGTAAAGGAATAAACAGATGTATGTCAAGACTAGTATCTCATCACAATTAATCTCCTCATATTGACAGCTAATCTTCATAAAACGTGCATCTGCTGTGTTTATTGTTCCACAGGTATCTAAAGGTCACTGAAGACAGAATTATTTTTTGTCTGACATTACAACTAACATTAAATCTTCTTATAAATGTATTTTCTTACTTATCCATTCTATACAGATATATAAAGTCAGTGACAATATTTCTACATTGACTTTTTTTTAGTGAAATATATAAATTTCCCAGTGAAAGACCATCACTGGAAGCATCACATGTTCCTTTAGCTTTTTATTCTAACTTTATATAATGTGTTAATAGTGAAGAATATAGCCCACACAGACATTTAGCAAGAGCAAATGAATGCCTCATTCCCAAAATCTCATGTTAAGTGTTCCAACTGAACAGGGCAGTGATGAAGAACAGTAATTGAAACTAATATACAGATACTAAAAATATCTGTATCAATACAACACTAAAAATACCATATGCTTCTGCAAACACTGAAAACATACAGTGTAATTAGATGTTGGGGAGAAGCAACTCCTCAAATAGAGGAATTTAAAGCCAACATTCTTTTAACTGCTACTATCCTTGGAATAACCACTCACAAAAAAATGATGGGCAAAGGCACAAGAATAACTTTTTTTTAGAAGTCATCACACCTTAATGTGAAGAACCAACACTAAAAGAAACATGAAACATTTCATTCTTGTTTTAAACCTAATAACTACATTTAAGCCTCCTACAAAACAAGAAGCTGTTATACACACAAGTGTGAAAACAAGTCAACACCTTCCTAGGACAGATTTGATACAATGGCACAACAAACAAAGGGAGCAAAAAAAAACCAACCAAACACAAAAGGAGTTCCAGGAATGCCTTTTTTCTCCAAGCCCCTGTAAGTCATAATTTGATGGATGTCAGTTTTGATGTTTTATGCCAACTATACACTAGTTGACAACTAGAATAAGAAAACATTAATGTTTACTCATTCAAATGTCTGAAATACCAACAGGAATATCTGACAGAGAAACAGTACTGCTCTACATACTAGAGCTTCAGTCCCACAAATTGTGGGAAAACAGAAAACAGCACAGTACACCAGTTCATAATCAATTCGAATTAAGGATCCAAGGCATAATGAGCTACCTACCAATATCATTTGCAGGTCTAATATTTTTCATTTCAATGTCAAGTAAGCAAACACCCTTTTTACTGCTCACTGATTCTCTCATATGCTCTACCAGACATGTGGACAGCTTCTGCCATCCTCCTTAACATTACTACTCTTATGCACAGAGCCAACCTCAGATCGGTCTGTTAACTCAGTATCATATCTTCCCTCAAAGCTCCTCCAAGCTGAGGCCTATCACAACTGAAAGACTGTCTGCTAACATGTGGTCAGTAAGGACTGCTGACACTGACTGAATTCAACCACTTGAAAAAGCCTCTAGCCCTAAGCCAACAACTTGTGCTACACTGAAGATGTTAGCACAATCTCTTAGGCCTTTAATCTAATGTAAGTTAAAACTCAGTTTCACTAAACAGACATTACACCAAATAATTTAACAGAACAGAGATTAATTGTTCTGTTTCACTACAGTTTTCACTTAGGTCATACTCTCACCAAGAGAATAACATCATGAGTATTCATTATTTAAAAAAAATGCACTCTATAAAAAAATCCAAGTGCAGAAATGCAAAAATCTCTTCCTTACATAGCAAACAGAGATGTGTTTTGAGTCAAACATTCCACAGCAGTGACAAATTATAGAACACAAAAATATGCTAACATAAATAAGCCAAAGTAAAGCTGACTAGTGCATTTTCACACACTGCAACATAGCACCCAAATAGAAATGCTTAATACTTCCTGTCCAATTCACATATATATAGTTCAAGAACTAGCTGTGTGAGTCTCTAACAGATGCCTCCAATTAACCTCACTAAAACTGAGAAATGATAATTCAAATACTGTACTTGCTACAATGAGTCTGACTTTTCATTTAAGGGCAACATGAAAGTTATAACCACAAACTATTTCAGAAACATGAAGCAGTTAATAAATGTGCTCTGGGCAAAAAAAAAAAAAAAATGAATATGAGAGAAGAAGTACTCAAGAATGACCAAACTAAAAATGTCTGAAGAGGCAAACATGTTCATTTTTCTCTGAATACAGAAAAATTAAAAAGAACAGGCCAAATTCAATGAGATCTGGGAACCATGTGCCACCTCACAAGCAATATATGTAACAAGAAGCAGACAATCTGCATGTAGACAGAATAACAGAATAAGCATGCTGTGGATAACACTAACTGACAGCTCACAGAGAACAATTAGATTAGTTCAGATAATGAACTATGAAGGGCAAAAAGTACCTGAGCTCAAAAAAAAAAGGTTCTTATCTGCACAAGTATAATAAGCATATTAACACACAGAGGTAGCTGTGGGCATGCTATTCTATAGCTCAGTTTGCTGAGCAGCTAAGAATTAAATGGGCACAAATAGACTGTTTAGGCAGAAGGAAATTCCAAACAGAATATTAGTGAGAAAACAAATTCCAGACAAAATACTGCAAGATGCAATCTGAAATGCTGTTTACAAATGACTTGCCAAGAATTTTAGAGAGAAGAATATTAAGCAGCCAGTAGTTCCTTCCTTCTGTGGGAAAGAAATCCTATTGAGCATGGTATTTAAAAACTAAGATCTTGACAGAAACATGAAAAAAGCAGAAAAGCAGAAGGCCTGCAAGGACTGACAAAAGATCAGCTACTGGTGCTAAAATGAAGCAAGACTGCAAAAATTCTGAGAATAAGGAAGGTGATGTTTTCTGCTCATAGATATGAGTAACTAGTCACATGGTTGCTGTCTAGCAAACTAAGGAAGCTGCTCAAAAGATTCTTCCTGATGATTTTACTCACTACACAGAAAGGCCCAAGGTGTACTGTTAAGAAGAGAGTATACAAACACATCACAAAGGCAGCTAAGAAGAAATAAACATTTAACTGTCTAATTTCTGACATTAATCTATTGCAAAATAACACATTGTAAACTGATGTACTGCTGTGCCACAGTAAAAGTGCTGGGAAGTAACATTTTGGTACACAACTTGCTGTCATCCTGCTCTGAAATAAAAGTTATCCTATAGCTACAGCCTCTTGCTATGACTGTCAGACATCACCTTCAAAAAAAGCAGTATTACAGACTTATACAGAAATAATAATTAACTTACCTTTATTTCCCTGTCCTTTAGGTCTCTGTATATAGGAAAGTGGGGGGAGGGGGGGAAGCAAAACAAGTTCAGTTAGAATCCTCTAATATCAACTTCAGCATAATTCTATTTATTTGCCAATTCTGCCCTTTTCAACTTAAATATCACTTTAAAATATTACTAAAGCATGCTATTATAAAAATGTTGTGACATTACTTAAAATAACATTATAAAATATTACAAAACCAAAACCTGATTTTACTAAAAACATTGAAATTATCTAGGATTTAACAGCATGTAAAGCTTAAATGGTACTGAAAAGCTGAACAAGTGAATTTTAATTGCCTCCAGGCCTGAAAAAACATAAGCAATAAACAAAAAAATACACTGAATTAAAAAAATAGTACTTTAAGATTACTACCAATACCCAAGTTTCATTATGTCATCTTTTAAATTGACTAACACATACTTATCAGAATAGCAACCAATGCTTTGCTTTTTAGAAATACAAACGAATACAGAGTTGTATCATATGCTGAACTTCAAGTTGTGCATTCCTCACCTAGGCAATTATACTGAGAAAATTATACAGTCTGTACAAAGCTTTCACACAAGGAAATAATTCCTTAAGGAGGATTTTTTTTTTAGGATTAGTCATTACAAAACACTGTTAATCTGTCATGCACTAAGAATCAATGTAACATTACAAGTTACAGTATCCTTAATTCCTCTACAGCAAGATAAAATAACTTACAAAAACAAATGCTAGTGCATGAAAATCTAATTCACCTTCTCATATTACTTTCAACTAAGCAGGAGTGGATCTCCAGGCTCTCTTAAAAATTTTTAGTCCTGAAGAGCTCAGTATTCAGAGGTTTGAAAGTTTAGGAGGTAACCACCTCCAAGTTACTTTCACTTGCATTTGCCTCAGAATTACCATAACATTGTTCAACACTGCTTCATCTAGAGGTGCACTGGTTAGACACTGCCCTCTCCCTCTGTAACCCGAAAAACCCCCAACCACCTCATCCTTTGGGATGAATCTAATCCAGACACAAAGGCATGCAAAGGCCAACAAGAGACACAGAACTAGAAAAAGTTGGGAAGAAGCAGCTTTCATGAAAAGACAGAACAATGAAAAGCTAAGAGACCACTGAGCTAGAAATAAATGCTTAAAGGAAACTGGAGAGCATGCACAGAGACAAAAAAACCACAAAACATTAAAGGCACAGAGAGAAAATAAAAGGAGGCAAGAGACTGCAGGGCTAAAACTTTTTGGGAGTGGCAGAAACCCACGGACGAAACAGAGATGAAGACAGAATAGCTTCCAGACAGAAATAAAGACCAGCAGAGGCCCGGCAAAAGTAAAAAAAAATAACGATTTCTAAGCTCCGTGAAGGACCAAGTTTTAAAAAGTGCCGCACAGCGCAAGGTGAAAAATTGAGAACTGCTGGAAGAAGCGGAGGCCGGGGGAAAAGAAGAAGCCAGAGGCGCGAAGGTAGAAAAGGTGGGCGAGGAGAGCGAAAGGCAGGAAGAGAAAGGATGCGGTAACGAGGAGCCCGGGGGAGTTTGGGGTGCGCAGGGAGAGGAGACGGCGCTGGGCGCCGCGGGGAGCCCGGCTCTAGGGCGCTGCCGGAGCGGAGAACCGGGGCCCGAGGGCCCGGCCGGGACGGGCCGGCTTCCGAGTAGGTCACACACAAAGGGGGCCGCGGGCGGGGGCCGGGCCGGCAGCGCTCGGGGCTGAGAGCGGCGGGCGGGGAGGCGGAGCACTCCGGCGCGGATCAGCGGTTATAAATAGGGGCGGCCGGGCCGGGAAAGAGGCCCGCCATCCCGGCTCGGAGGTACTACCGCTCCCCATGGCGGCGGCGAGCGAACGAGCGAGGGAAGGAAGAAGGGAAGGAGGAGGCCGCGAACCGCGCCGCCCCGGCGGCGAGGGAAGGCGCAGGTGGCCGCCCTGCCGCCGCCCTCCCCGGCAGGGGCTAACGACGGGGCCGGGAGGAGGGAAGGGGAGAGTGCGGGCGGCCGCCCCCCCCGCCCCGCGGGCGGTACCTGGTCGACGCTGGTGGCTGACATTCTTCACGGGGAGCCGCGATC
>VXBU01015306.1:1099888-1137320 GCA_013400315.1 Bombycilla garrulus
GTCAGGTTGGAAGGGACCACAGTGGGGCATCTGGTCCAACCTCCCTCCTCAAGCAGGGTCATCCCAGAACATGTGGCACAGGATTGCATCCAGACAGTTCTGGAGTATCTTTAGGAGGGCAGTCTGTTCCAGTGCGGGTCACCCACACAAAAAAGAACCTCATATTCAAGTGGAACTTCTGTGTGTCAGTTCCTGACTGTTGTCCTGTTCGGGGTTGTGGACAGCCTGGATCCATCCTCTTGACACCGTCCCTTGAGATACTCACACACACTGAAGAGGCCCCTCATTCACCTGAGCAGGCCCTTCAGCCTTTCCTCATGAGAGATGCTCCAGACCCTGGATCACCTCTGGGGCTCTGCACTGGGCCTGCTCCAGGAGCTCCGCGCTTCTCTCGCCCTGCGGAGCCCAAACACGGGCGCTCAGGTGCTGCTGCCACTCCACAGCAGGCTGTGAGCAGAGTCCGGGGCGCTGCCTGGGGCCGGAGCCCACAGCTCAGCCGGGCTGCCTGCACTGAGTGAGTACACGGATGACAACGCCTGCCCATAAACCCTTATCCTGCGAGCTCAGCCCCTCTGCTCTGCTCCTGCCCAGGTACCTGTGCTGTAGTACAGGTTTGGTGGGAGAACACACGATGCTACATCAAATGCAGGTGTTTTATCTAGCTGCTTTCTACTCAATTGTCCTTAGTGATGGGAAAAGTTCAGCAATTGTATATGGGCTTCCTGCAGCAGCCATCAGTAAAATCCAAGACCACTTCAGCAATGCCCCAGGGGAGAATTAAGTATTTATAAACTTGAATCAGAAAAGTCAGCATTGTAGTTAATATGTTGCTTAGAGTCTGGAGGTGAGAATGCCTGAAATCCAATACAGTTGTGTAAACATAACTGTCAGGGCAATGGGAATGTGCAATCCTTCAAGACCCTGAGTCCAAGTCCCTTTTAAAAATTGGTGCATGTGTTTTTTCTTCTCAAACTAAAGTGTTCTTGTTCTGTTTTGGATTTTTTGAAACAATTGCACCAAGTGATCTTGGGGAAATATAACACTTCTGGATTAAGTCAGTTTATACTGGCAAATCATTTCTTAAAACTGTCAAAAAGTGAACATTGTACTGGAAGTTACCCAGAGCATGTGTATGTAAGACTTGCAGAATGCTCATTTAGTCTATTGCAGTGTAATCTGTAATTTTCACCACTACCCATGAAGGAACACCTGACAGTACAAGGGGAGGCAGCTGGGATGATGTAGGTCAGGATGTGGAAAATAGGTTCCTAAAGAAAAGATCAAAAAAAATGGCCTTGGTGGTTAGAAGGAGAAGAACGAGGCTGGGATATCATAGGAAGAAAGTAATCAAATATTTTTATGCATTTCAAACATCAAGGACAAAATATCATGGATTTAAATTGAAGCTGGCAAGGTTAAAGTTGATGTTTTATGACAGATGGATAAGCTAGTTGACCTTTGGTAGATCTGCAAATTTGGTAGATATGTAAATTTAACTTTGGAAAACACCATTAAAATACTATTTACAAATAAGACTGCACTCCTGCCTCTAGCACAATAGTTAGAAAGCAGGTGGAATCCTTAGATTCATCTTTCAAATAATATTTCTTTCTCTTTTTTAAACTTTTCCTAATCCATAGGCAGGTATGGCATGAGAATCCCCTCACTTCTTAGTGAAGTGTTATAACATACATACAAAAAGGTTGAACAGGCTGAAGAAAAGTGAGTGAAACAGAGCACAGGCTCTGGAAGGAATCCCCACATTAGACACTCTCCTTACTGACAGGCTAGGCATTCATTTCCGCCTTTGGTTTGTTGGGGTGTTTTGTTTGTTTTCCTGGCATCTTCTATCCTTATTTCATTTAGCCACAGTGATAACTGAAAAACTGAAATAACTTCAGTCTTGGAACACATTTTGGTGTGGTGATGATAATACTGACGTGAGAAATGTGGCTTCTAATCTCTTCCCTGGGATGAGAGAATTCGGATCTCAACATTTCTGAGGTCATGGGGACTGGTGGCCATGAGTACATCCCACCAAGTTATGTGGTGAATACGGCTCTGAAAATTCCAGTTGCAATCTTAAAAAACTTCAATTTGACATCAGTAACAATCAAAAAGAACCAGCCACAGAAGTCCATTAGGGAATCTGGTCCAGTGAAACAACAGCCTTTGAGCTAGCTGGTTCATAGCAAATTGCCAGTTCTCAAGATTTTATCCTGTGATCCAGGAAATGTGGTTTAATCCTCTATTTTTGGAATCATAAAATTATATTAAAATGCCAGTGTTTTAAATGGTTTTGGCCTTCCTGATTACACAAAGAAGTCTGTAAAGAAAGCAGCCAAAAACTTTAAAAATTGGCATCAGAAAAAGAGAAATTTATTACTTAACATCTCATTGGTTTTGACCCAAGGCCATTTATTTTATCAGGCTGACAGTTGTTTTTGAATATTTGGAGTTTTAAATGGTTCTTCTTTTGTAGAAGTACTGTATTGCCTCAGAGATAATGCTGGCCCTTAGTGACTTAATAACATCTATTTAGTTAAATATGCAATGTAATAGGGGAATAAATAAAAGCACTATGATTTTTTAATTCACTTTATCATGGTTGCTGTGATTTGTATGACAAAAATCCAGTGTGCTGCAAATATTTCCAGTTTTTTATAATGTTGGTGTCTATGCTTGCACGTGGTTCTACATTGTTCCTCCTTGTCTATACCATTAGGGATGTGGTAGAGTGAAAATTATCCTTAACGAAAATGCAAGTTCAGCAGGATTCCAGTCTGCATTGCAAGCTTAGGCTCAAATGAACCTTTTTGATGAGGAATAATGCAAGCCTCTGAGGACTTGCTGGAATGCTCCGTGGCAATTAGTTCTGTAATATTATAGTTCAAGTTCCGGCCTTATGTGACTCTAGAGACTTTGGAAATATATACGGTTCATTTTTCAAAATGCTTTTAGGCCTCTTTTTTTGCCCCTCTAATTTTCCATCGTCCAGCAGTTACATTCAGCAATATTATTTGTGATCTGAACTACGATGGTTTGATTTCACCACCCTTTGCCATGAGATTGTCGCACTGGAGGTCTGCGTCATCTGTGTGCACAACTTGCAGCATTGGTGCCAATGGGGCCATTTCTAGGCCACTCCGCTGGCAGTTTTCTGAATTGACTTAATTGGACAAGGAGTGCCAACCAACAGGAATATTCTCATCAGGACTCCATTTCCTCGTGGTTCTTTGAAATGCATATCGAATGGACATGTGCTCATGAGCCTGGAAAGGACTTGGGACCCTTCTAGACTGCAGTAGTGCTCAGGAGAAGGACAGTTTTATTTTGTTTAACCTTGAAATCAGTAGGTACTCACCAAATTCTTCCCTGTTACATTTAGCAAAACCTCTTGGATTTTCCCATTACTGCTTTTAGCATAGTTATTGTGCCAACTTAAGAACAAACTTAAAGGATGACTGCATTTACCATTTTGAGATACCTCTTTTCCCCTTTAGGATCACTGGACAAAACCTGAAGAAGAATATACATCTTTTTTAAAAGCAAAGAAAACTTTATGGTAACAATTTCTTTGGGAATGATTGAGATTTAATACACGAGTTCTGAAGTGCTCATAAAATGCAGTGAAGTTTCTCTTCTTAACCATTAAAATGTAAAAAACCACCATGGTTTTCTCATACATCTCTAAGGTTGTCACAGGTGCTTTGCCAAGTCTTGGCTACACACGGAAAGTGGCTCCAAGAGTCTTAAAAACTTATACTAGAAAACAGACAAACTGTAAATAGCCTGCTACCTCTCTTTCTCAGTGTAGCCTAATTGTAGCTCAAAAGAATTATGAAAATATTTGTTAAGTAAATAGAAAATACATGCTACTAGTATTTTTCTGATTCTCCTGTCTCAAAAAAAAATTAAAAATACATCAGTGCATTATGATCTAGTCTTGGTGATAGACCATCTCCAAAGAGCAAGCTGAACTGTGTGCTTTCAGATATCCCCACTAATCAAAACTTTTATTATTTTCTGTGATTGAGAAAATCTCTGAATGATTCATGAGACAAAGTCAAAGCTCAGGTGTTGGTGACTGCTGATGAACATGCCTTCCAGAATGTCCCAGTTATTATCACTCCTCCAGCTGCCCCTTGACTTTAGCTGGGGTCAAGAGCTTGGGATGCCCAGCTTCACCTGGCATAAAGGATCATTGCATTAATGGAAGTCCTCAAAACATGAGTGTAAAAGAGTGACAAACAGAGCTCAGCTGCAGATAAATAATTTCCCTCTCTGTGTGTGAGACTTCATAGTTCTGAGCTAATAAATACAGGAATAAATAAAGACTGTCATATATAATTTATTCAGTAGTTATTAAAAAACTACATATTCTGCCCCCTGTGAGAAATTCATTTCTATGTTAAAGTCCAGGGCAGGTCCCAGACTCCATCAAGCATTCTTTTACAAGATTTGAACAGTTCTGACTGTACAGTAGCATCTATGTAACAGGGTATTTCAAAATATGCAACAGGCATTCTGGAAAATGCACTGATCATAAAAGAGTGATAAAGTTAAGCAGTATGTTAATGTTGTTGATGCACGTTTTGGGAATGAGGAAATACAAGTTTGCACGAAGGAAAGAATTTGAAGGAAAACATTGTATGGAAGGACTGCAAAATTGTATGATAGACTGTAAATAATTATATAATAAAATTACTATTGGTGGACAATTAAATAGAATGTAATAGCCCAAAGCTAGCACTGTGAAAAGTAAAGCAGCTAAATTAGTGTATGCTGTCTTTAAAATAGAAATTACTTCATTTAATCAACAATGATTTCACCTCCTAGATACTTTGATTTTATTTCCTTTGTTATGCAGTGTGTTATTTTTAGTGGGCTCCATTAACTGGGAGCATGAGGTAAGACAGAAGCTTTTCACACTGGCAAGCTTTTCTCCACAGAGATACTAATGTATAAGAAAGTATTGGTATATTTGATACCAGTGTGTGCTAGATGTTTGGCTTAAGGGAACGTGTAGCCATATCACAGCAGGCTGTCTACAACAGTGATTAGTTACTGACAGATCTTCTCTCATTAGTTCTTATGAAAGACAGTCTTAAAAATTAAATACTTTGATACTTACATCCTCTCTGTGAAACCCTCCTGTCTATTAGTCTATTTTGTAGTTTAAATGTCACTCGTATTTTGTGTAAAATGAATGTCTCTCGCTGCCTTTGCTCCTAATTACATACAACAATCTATCTTTTGGTGTACAAGTTGCTCATCATTATTGCCTGCTTGAAGCTGGGCTCTGCCATCATCCCGACTACAGCCTGAGGGCTACAGAAGATTTCCAGTAGATGGAGTTTGTGTAGCTGGGTTACTTCTGCTCTGCATCATAGCACTATTTGGACTGCACTTTTCCCAGTCCTTTAGCAGCATGGCCTGTTCCTACCTCTCTCAAGATATTCCATATGCCAGATCAGAAAAAGCATGGAGCTATTCTACAGACACTGCTAGATACCCCCCTGTTTGGCAAAGTATTTTTAGGTGACCTCTAGTAAGAAAAGCTGCTTTAGTTCCATTTAGGCTGTGACATTTTTACTCCAGCACAGCTGATTATGTGTTTCATTCCTGTCTCAAGATTTGGCTTTGATGAGCTGTTGGTAAATGTGCACAAAGTTAGTATTTTGGGAGCCTTACGTGCTAGCCTGCTTGCCTGAGAATGTTCACAGAGTGCTATTCTCTAATTTTAGTTTAACTTCTTAATTTCCTGATGTTCAAGGAAAATTGTCAGGAACAATTTCATTATTATTTAAAAGACTGACTGTGTGATTTCCGCCTCAGACATTAGATTTAAGAATAATCTTTGTAGTTAAAACAAAGTACTGTATCAAAGAGACATGGTGTGCATTTGCCAAGACAGTCACCTGTTTCATAAATTTGCTTTGGCACTTATTTTGGAAAAGAAGTATTAAATACATTATGGAAAGGGTGCACGATTTTGCCACCTTATTTGTGATTTTTTTGTTAGCCATGGTAGATAATACCTGTATTTTCTGAAGTCCTGTTCTGCATGACTGCAGCATTTTGACTCCTGCACTCTTGATTATTTCATTAGATAAAGTGAAATATTTTTACTGCCTGGCTCTTCATGTCACAGCAGGGCTGTATTTCTATTTCTCTATTTCTATTTAGGTTGTTTGTTTGTTTGTTTCAGAAATGGCAGAAAGTTGGGTCTTTTTCACAGGATTCTCTGTTTTCCTTCCTGCTCAAGAAGTCCTGCAACTTTTGTCTTCGGTAAAATGAGTGGTTTGGCTCTGCTCCCAGCATCCATACCACATCCCATTCCATTAATCTGATTTCTGAACTTGGGAAATTTTCATCAATTTTATAACCTTACAGAACTTTCTAAAATCATTCTCTCAGCAATGCTTGCATTTTTTCCCTAGATGCTTTTTGCTGTCTGATTTGGTTAGTGGTTAGATTTAAAAGTCATACAGCATAGTGCTGTAGATGTTGGCTGCTTCTGGTTAGATGTTAACCAGAAGAAGAGGAACTGGGAGGTTTTCTCCAGCACTAGCTCCAAGTTCGTTTGCTCTGACAAATCTGGAGAGAATTAAAGCAGTCCCTCTCTCCAAACCCTGTGTCTAGAGCCTGCTGTCTGTAAAGGGATGTCTTGAACTCATCTTTGCAAGATGAGTTCTCTGTTAATGTTCTTAGAAGGAGACCTATGAATCAGAACATTTGATATTTTGTATTTGCGCCACTCTAAAATAATACAAATCTGGAAAAGGAAGAAGTTTTGTTTTCTTCAGTATATGTAAGCCCTCCACCTATTTTGTCAGCACAGCCACTCAGCATCCCCAGGATTAAAGTATTTATAGGACATTATTTAGACACAAAATAAATGTTTTATTTATATTTTAATATCCAGAAATTTACCAAAGAATACCATGAGCAAATAGGCAACAAAGTGGGACTCCCCCATTAGTATATGTAGGAAGAGTGCAACTTAAATTCTGTTTTAAAGCAGATATCTTACAATGTACCACATGCAGACCAAACCAACTTAGGTAATTTCACAACAGTGGTAAAATTGTGTTGATTGATTGATAGTGCATTCATCATATGTCTTCAGTCAATCAATAGTAACTAGATTTCCTCAATAATGGCAAATATCTTTCTTTATCTCTGCTTGCAGCTATTTATTACTTACAAGAATGGATTTATTTCCTGTCATGCCTTCCTGTAAAATAGAAAGTTATACCTAGACTCTGAGTTCAGTGTAAAATGTGTAAAAAATATTTTCAATATACAAAAGTTAGAACTAGACCCTTTTTTTTCCTAAATATAGATTTATTTAATTAATAGATATAGAATACAGCTGAAATAGCTAATTCGATTATGGAACGAATAAGCCATTGGCTATTGTGAATCCATTTTTATTTTAACAGCCTCATCAAAGAATACAATCCTTGCTATATTTCATTCCAGACATAGAAGCTGTCCATTTTTTAAAAGCTTTTCATTAACTTACATAACCAAATGTCTGATCAGCTGCTGGATCAACACCATTAATTCTACTCCACTCCAAAGTGTTTACAGGGAAGAGAGCTCAGGATTATTTTTTTCTAAACAGTGACTTTTGCTTTCAGTTACTTCACTGACTTCTGTTTGCAGTTGTTTTGATCTTTCAGATCAGTACCTGCATCTCATAAACACTCATGATGATTCTGGCATGACAGTGCATTCTCTTATTGTGACACTTCACAGTATTCTTTCTATTTTAGTTGGCTAGTCATGGCCATTTCTATTACCTAATCTTAACTGCAAGGTCTGGAATTAAGCCCCCTAATTAGACAAGGCACTCAAGGTTTGGTCCCAGTCCTGTGTCATGGCAACTTAGTTTACTTTAGGCTGATTGCCCATCACTTTAAAGATCCCACTATTTATTGTTTTCAATCAAATCTCAGTTTCTTGCAACGGTAATTCTGAAGTCTTGCTGAAAAATGCTCTGCGTAGGTAATATGTAATGCATGAATTATATACATTAAGATGCACTGCTCAGATCAAATGCAAAATTTAAAATAAGTAACCATCCCTCTATAATTGAATTAAATCAGCAAGAAGAATAAAAATATTAACAAACGGTGTCTTGATTAATGTTATATTATATTTATTTTAGGGAATTCCTCAGATGGACACCTATCAAGTGTCTCTAAGCTCAATATGCTACGTCTTAAAAATTATATGCTTATGTAATTATATGGCCACAGTTGACTGCCTGGTGAACACAATTAGAAATACCTTCTTTCTTTGGTTAGTTATTTTCCAATGTTAAAATCATGACTAGTCAGTCTTTCTCACTTGTTTTCATTTAGAAGAAGAAGAACTGTATTTTTCTTTACTCAGGAAATTCTGAAAATTAAAGGACATATCTATCTTAGTGTTCTGGGCATAATGAGTTGGGAAGAGAATGTCCTACACTGAGGCTCAGTAAGAGCCAAATTTTGTGCATACTAAGCAGTACTTGTTCACCTATACTAACTTAGTGTTTTTCAGAGCAGTTGTGACTTACTACGAACAAGCAATCAAATACAAGTTTTAAAGAGGGAGACTGGCAGCTGCCATTCATACCTTGAAAAGAAAAAATATTTTTGCTCCTTGCTTTTGTTTTGGTAGTTTTTAAATAGATCCACTAGGCGGTGCTTGAAATACAGGGGCAACTGGAAATCATTGTTACATTAAATATTAAATTATAATTCCTTAGTCAACACTCCAACAGGAATATTCTTGGAAACAGGAATAAGATTGCTATCCAAATGCTTGGGCTCCTCCTTTTCCAGAATTGAGTTTTCTGTTTCAGAAGTAAAACTAGATACTCACAATTATGGAGAAGTACTGCTCTCTGTTATAAATTTCAGTAGTTCTTCACCTTTGGTACCCTCAGAATAGATTGTTTTCCATTAGTATTTTTGGCATTTGAATAAAAAGTTTATGTCCAGACTCAAAGTGATTTGGATAAGTAGTTCTTTAAATACATTAAATAAAGACCAATCTTGGCATTGCCTGAGTGCTTCATCACTGAGAAATTTAACTTCCAGTAAGGAATTAACTTCCAGTAAGGAATACAGGCAGACTGTTGTTATATTACAGCACACAGCCAGGGGAAGGGGCAGGAAGGCCCCTATGGCCAGTTATGCAGTTATGAATTATGGACACTATTCCAATTTCCTTGTGGAGACCAAGGCTTGTTCTCTCACGTTATCCTTTAACCATGTGCTGTGCAATTACCTAATGTAAACCAACTTTTTGGAGCTATAAAAAACGTACAGCTGCCCCAGATTTCTCGGTCACCTGTGCACCAGTCAGTTGCACAATAATTCTCCTGTGTTGCAATCTGACAATATAAGCTTCTGGCAAAATTATTTGTTCCTAACACTGCTTCTCTATTAAAAAGAGTATTATTCCTGTCAAACTGCTGTCCAGTGCCCCAGTGGGAACTCTGAAGTCTCTCCAGCTTCCAGTAGAAGCTGTGACACCTGTAGCCTTCAGGCCACTCCAGTTTCCTCTTCTGCCTTGCAGGTGAAATTCTGGTGATCCAGGCCTCCTTCTGCATGAGATTTTGAGGGAAGTGCCTTTCAAAAGGCATTTCTCTGTTTCTTGCAGGCTCCAGGAGAACAAACCCCTTTCATTTGTATGGTAAGGGAGGATAGAGGGAGGAGAGGGAGGAAACACTGAACTTGTGCCTATCCTTTTTCCTTGCTTATGCACCTCAGGCAGTGACTGAGGACACTCACACTACTCTGTTTGAATCTTGCTCAAGGAGTAGGCTGGCAAAGGGGAGACCATGAGAGGGATCTGATTGATGGGGCAGGTCTAGGAGGGCTTCAGGTCTGGGGTGAGGGAGCTGAAGAGCTGAAGTGGGGAAGCCCAGTGAGAAACTCAAGGTAAGACTGAGGGTGGGACAGGAATTAGAGGTGCTGCACCAGGAGCTGCACCAGGAGTTATTGATTATTAGGAACACCAAATTAACCACAGCTGGAATACTTTAAGAGACACAGGACAAATTTAGAGTTAGCCAAGCTTCTATTATTCACAGAAAAAATGTTTAAAATTACTATATTAAGGAAAAGCATGTGTGAATTGCCAATGGAGGAGATTCTAGACAGGCTGTTACTAAGGTCTCTAAAGGGTGCGCATGTGAACATGGAGAATTCAGGCCTAATTACTGCTAAGTGCACTGCAGTGAGATTTCATCTGTCACTTAGATTTCATCTGATTTGCTCATGGCCAAAGTGCAAATGCCCTTTTCACTACAAGGGTGGTAAGGTCTGCAAACTAGGATGAACTACATGGGAAGCTAACCTTTCACCTTTATATGTCCACATCATGTCAAGTATTTTTAATGTTTAAAATGTAGTCTATGAAGAAACAGCCTAGAGGATATTGATTTTAAAGAAAATTAGGAATTTGGGTCACTGGAAAGCTATAGAGAAGAAATTAATCAGAAACTCGGCATTTTGTGGAAAGATAATTTACAGGACATGAAAAAATAGGCTTAATTATCTGCATTGCATCTTGGAATAATGATGATATCCATAGTCTGAAATAGGCAAATTAGAAAATGTTAGTGCAGCCCTTAATTCATGTGAAGCTGATGGTTCAAAAGCTTCCTCCTCATTTTCTTTTTTATTGTAGATCTGAAACACATGTACAAGTTTTATAAAGACCCTATTTTCTTTATTCAGTTTGTTGTTGCTGCTAAAGTTTAACACCAGTTTTAGTTTTGTACTTGAGTCACTTCTTTTCTCAATATGCCAAACTGCCAAAAAATCAAAGTCTTTCTTTTAAATGAGAAGTCACATTTGGGTAGATCAAGTTATAGATTTTATTCTTTATTTAGCTTATTCATTCATGAAATTTGTGGTGAGTTTTAACAACTTAGTTCTTATTTTACTGCTTCTGTTCCATTTTCTTGTGAGGGAGCTGATAAAATCTTTTTTCTTGTCAATGTGAGTCTGTTGCATAGTCAGGGCCAGAACAGCAGTTTGTCATCTCAGCAGAGAGCCATGAAAGAAGTCTTTGGCTCTGGGAGTCCTCAAAGTAGGAAGGGAGCTACTCCCTGTGCCAGTCTCAGGACAGACCATCTTCAAATCAAGATGCAGAAGGAGCATACTCTGATGTCTGTGCTTTAACATTGCACTTGCTGTTATGAGCTTTAATGTTATTTGAACGGAGAGCATTCAGGTTCAGAAGCTAAAAATAGATCAGTTTGGTAAGAGCGCAGCTAGGAACAGGAAATGGTTAATTTCTATTTTATTGATACAACATTATCTAAATTTTCACTTCTTTTAAACATGTGATTTAGTCATAATTTCTTGTAAAAAGCAATTAACTAAGTTTCAGGATCAAAATAGGACTATATGGATATTTTAGTATTTAATGCTAAGGTAGGACAAACAATGTTTTCTT
The DNA here is from genome assembly GCA_013400315.1 of Bombycilla garrulus. Taxonomy (NCBI): domain Eukaryota; kingdom Metazoa; phylum Chordata; class Aves; order Passeriformes; family Bombycillidae; genus Bombycilla; species Bombycilla garrulus. The sequence goes on from VXBU01015306.1 coordinate 1,111,358, forward strand.
CAGTTAGTTTGTAAATTTTCCAATGCACGCTAACTGGAGATTTTTTCAGGTTAAGTAAGGAAATTTTTTTCTCCTGCCATGCTCTGGAACTGCTGTTAGTTCTAAACCAGGTCACATTCATTTTCAGTGTAAAACTGAGTAGTGGTGGTGTTTTAGAAACATTTTCTGGGGTGATCAGTAAAACAGAAAATTGTAAGCTTACAAAGAAGTCAGTCTGAAGACAGAATTGCAGAAATGTGCCTTGATCCAAAGCTAGGCCACACAGCCTTTGCAAAGGGGGAAAAAAAGTGCTTTGTTTAGCTTTTTAAAAGCTAGAGAAATAGCGGGTAAAGATGTCCTAAAAGCATAATTTCTGTACTTTTTCACCAGGCCCTCTCAATGAAGAAGATTATTAAAGAGGATGAATAATCAAGGTGTTTGTGATAAATTAAACATTGACTATGTAAGGAAAACAAGAAAACAAGCAAACAAAAATCTGGAGTGAATGACTGTTTCTCCAGATAAAAGGAGGTTAGTAACAGGCCATACCAGATATATGCATTAAGACCATATTACTTTTGTTTGGAAGCAAAACTTTTACTCACTAAGTCTAAAGATAGGTTAATATGAGATGGAAATAACTGTTAGAAATCAAAGATGAGATACCTTACTGCTTTGCACAGGACAGAGATGACTAATAACAGTTCTGAGACAGACTATAGTACGTGATCTATTTTGTACTTGTATTGCCATCAGATATATATCAAATACCATTTATTTCTCTGCAATTGGTCATGCTTTTTTAGGGTTGTTACATCCACTTCTCACTTCCAAAACATTTATCTGGCAGCTAATATATTTGTATGACTTCCAGGCTTCCTCTGATGGATGATTAGCCGACACCCTCACCCTCACAGCATAACCCTTCTCTGCCTCCTCTTTGCTGCTTTGGCAGATGTCATTTCTCTGCCTGTCACTTTGGCTATGCCTGAACATCAAGCTCCTTCATGTCTTCCCTAGATCATACCTCTTTTTTTTTTTTTTTTTTTTAATCATTCACTCTCTATAATGTGTCCAGGATAGAATTTTCTTTGTCTACTCACAAATTGAATTTCTCATTCACATTACGGTTGTCTCATTTATTGAGACCTTTTCCTGGTTTTGTTAAATTCAGTCTTGCCCTGCTCACACTCACCCACATGACTGGTGTAAAGATTGGTTTTTTGTGCACATCTGAAAGTGTTAGCTCTCTGTTTGTTTCTGTATACTCCAATGTATCTGCCACATTAAATAAAAGCACTTTTTACTGTGGCCAGTTAACTATGGCATCAGCTTTTCTTTATCTGTGAGTTAGAAATAGGTGCATGCCAGCTTTTGCCTCACTGTTGGGAAAAGTCTTCAAAAGGAGTCTGCTGCTTTCAGCACCTCCTTGAAGCTCTTGTCTAGGCCATTTCTAGGCTTCTCTAGAACTAGGCTGCAGGCATGAAATAATTTAGGCTTCTTATTTTGACCAGTATGATTCCACTGCTTTGTTGTCTTCTAATTCTTATTGTGTCTTTCTTATATGTAGATAAAAGCTGCCCGAGGCCAGAGACCAACTCATTCTGCACCTAAGAGAATAGAGCAACATCAACCATAGTAGTAGTGCCATCAATGTGTATTATTCATCTTGCAGGTATCTTTTGGGGTTAACCACATCATGGAACTACCTTTTAAGTCCTTCTGTGCTCATGTCTTTTATTGAATTTCACTTATAGGATACCAGGTTCCTCTGTCTGGACAGCTGAAAGGACATCACAGCTGAAAGGACATGAAGACTGTTTCATTGCCTAGAGACAGGTCTGTCCTCTGCCTACCTTCGTGCTCTAAAAGAAAGGAGAACATTGACAGAAGATAGAAATGACTCATGTATGCTTCCTTCAATGGTGCTGCATTGAGATTATGAATGCTATTATTATCAGCAATATAGAAGGCATTCTTTTCTAGTTAAATTTACTGAAGAAAATAAAGAAAATCAAGAATAAAAAATCATTTATTAACTCATCTGAGTCAGTTAATACCCAATGATTGCCCACCTGGATTGGAGTTTATATCTCACTGAGGGTTTCAAACATTGTTTCACTTGGCACACAAAGGTCTCAGTAGACAGAATTTCCCTAAAGGTAGCAAGAACTTATGATGCAATGTAGTTATTTATTAGCTTTGGTTTTACTGTCAGGGAGAGGGGCAAATAATACCTTAATGCTTAGAATTTAAATGGGTCAAACTGTTTGCACTGCTTAGACTCTGCCCAACTTCTTTATAAGTTCCTGGAGATAAGCTTCTCAGTAGACATAATTTTGAGAAGTCCTATACCCTCCTTTCATACTTTGTTCAAGTTTAAGCACTTTTGAAAATCAAGCAATTCACCTAGGTTTTGCAATAAAACTACTCAGAATCATTTCTTTGCAGAAGATATTACTCATTTAAACTCAATGCTTTCACAGAGAATTACCAATCTGTTTGTACAGAGATCTGCCAATTTGGACTGAATTTTTGTCCTGAAATGTCCAATGCGGATGATCTAGTCACTGCAAGTACAGTATCTAAATATCCATCTGACATTTTAAATTCAAATACAAATATTTTGACATAGAATGCTCTCATAGGTTTTGGGGTTTGCAGTATAAAATGAAAGCAAATTTTGTAATCTTGAAATGCAGTAAATAGATGGTTCTCCTTGGGACAGATTTATTTACATTTGTTACAAATAACTTGCTATTTAAAAAACATACAGAAAAATCCTTGTTCACAGTTTAAAGAAATAGCATTTTAAAACTAATTAGTTTTTCTCTTAAAAAGCAACTTTCCTGTGGAAAAAAAAAATAATGAGCATGAAATATTGGTCCCACTGATGAAATCTGCTTCCATTTGACTAGTAAAAATGAATTTTGATAGTGAGGCATACCAGTCTTAGTGTTACAATGCCCACAGAGAAAGATATTACATCTCTACTTCTCATCACTCTGTTTACTTTCACCTGCAATCCTTGCTGCAAATAGTTATCAGCCAGAATTTGCTCACAGGTCCTGATCCTGACACTGTCAGTGCAACTTATCTACCATGACATATGGCTCTTTGCTGCACACCCTGCACGCAGAAGTAATGCAAACAAATGAAGGCCTGCCTTGATTGTGCCTTCTCTGACACACTGTATGTTTTACATAGAAAATGGGAGATCCCTTCTCCAATATTTATTTTATTCATTTCTATCATTATGAAAACTTGTACCAACATTGTTTCAATGCTGACTGTTTGTCAGCAATCTAGAGCTTTGTTTCACCAGTGACATTTTTACCAGGGTGTGAATTAGGACAGCTAATGTTGTGACTGTATATCTTTTAAGGTTTTCAGGCATCATCATTGCTTTTAAGTAAGCTTTGTAAAATGGTTGACTCTTTAAAATCAGTGCCAAAACTCCTATCATCTACCATTTTTAAATACAGCAAGTGGGATTAAGGCTAACCAGTTGATACAGCAAATCCTATTAAAGTCATTTAGGTTAGACTTTAACTGCTACTTAGGTTCCTAATTCTCCTTGAATCTGAGCTAAGATGAGGCGCATAAATAAATCTACTACTCTATGTCTAGGAGCTTTTGGAAATCCCACCCTCCAACATACAATCTACAGTTTTGTTGTGTATGATTTAATTTATTCTCAAGGAAATAAATGGGATTACATTTCCTGTCCCTCTCTGTCAGTCAGTCTCTGATCTGTCTTGCTTTTTCTCTCTCTCTCTCTTATAACTTTTGAACCCAAGAGCTGATGTTGACTACAGACAGAAGGGCGAGGGCCCAAAGTTCTTGCAAAGTGTAATGCTTGGAGAAAGGCGATCTGCAGCACAAGTTCTACTGTGCACACAGGCTCATGGGTCAGCCCGTGTGCTGGTCACAGCACAGCACCACTGTCCCTGTCAGGGAGAGGATCTTACCTTGGCTCCAGGAACAGCCCACACAGAGAAGGCAGCAATCCTCCACTGTCTGCCAAGGATGGTGAAGGAACTTGAAACACTGGCCCACTGGAAACTAGGCCACATTGAATTCATCATCTAAAACCCGTCACTTGCTAACTTGCAATAGCCAACAACGAACAGTCACCTCTCAACATAGGTTCTGGAAAAGTGCTCTTGAAAACCACACATTTCCTCTGAAATTACATCAACAGGCTTTATTTAAAAATAGTTGTTCTTTGGACCTCCACAACTCTGATGTCTTGCGAAGGGCAAAAAATTTTGACATGTCTCAGTGACAGCAGCCATACTGAAGAACTGACATTGGTGCCCACCCTGCAGACAGTTCTCCAGTCTAGACTGACTCTATGACACGCCACCAACTGCAGATGCATTTTAATCCAATTTTAGTTCACACTGGATAGTATTTCTAATCCCCCAGGTTTTCCTCATCATGATCCCAGGTGATCAGCAATGAGGATAGGTACCATTTCAAGAAGAATGGAAACCTATCCACAGGCTAGGACTCTAACATGACTTCTTACACTTGGGCTCTTTTGTAAATAAAATATTGATGTCCAAGCTTGTGAAGCTTTATGCCATCAAGGCAGTGGGCAATGCTTTTACTTGGTAATAAAAGTACATTAGAAAATTCAGTGGAGATTATTTGCCTTCAGCTGGAAACAGAGAAGCTGCTGTTACATGAAATTAAGTTGTCAATGACTCATCTTAAAGTTTTCTGTGTGTTAAGACAATACAAGCTGGAGGCAGCATAGACCCACTTTTAATTCAGTATGTGAAAGGAAAATTATGGTAGCAGAGTAGGAGGAAGAGATGAGAGTTAAGGAACCTACACAAGTCTTTGCTCTCCTTATATATAGCGTGATGCATATTCTCACAGCTGTGTGACTGGGCTGGGTCTACTGAGTCCTTATTGCTCTCAGAACCTGCTCAGACTTTGAGAGGATATCCCTAAACCTGGCAGTGAATAAGCATCACTTCTGCAAGCAGTTTGGTGCAGATGATTCATACTCTTGCTGCAGGAAGACAGCAGGGTAAAAGTCTTCATAACTCAGCTTTTGAGTGACCCTGCCAGTTCCTGGCCTTGAATGTTTTTCATTATCTCATCACCCGCTGAGGATTGCAGTGTCTTATAGAGCAAAGTAGGTTTAATTTAAGTAGAAGCTTGGGCTGCGCTTATATTACACTTCTAAAAAAAATATATTTTTACACCAAGTTAGTATTGCAAACAGTCTATTGTGGTGTAAAATGAAAGACAAGTTCTCTTCCCTGTACCTACCATCAACTGTCTGCTGAGACTGCTGAATTACATTACAGAGGGAGATTTTCAAAGGCTGTTACTAAGTCGCTGAGTCACCAACCAACCTTGCTAGACAGTATGTTATAAGTTTTTGGTCCAGTACAATAGAAAAAGGTTTGTTGTAGTTTCAAGCAATGCTATCAGCACCCGTGAGTAGACAGACAATGGGAGGATGGGTCACGGAGAAATTCAGACAAAAAAATCAGAAAGTGTACACTGCAACCAGACCTGCTACATTTTAGGGTTTCAGTGAAAGGCTGACATCTTCAGCACTTCTATGTTGAAGTATTCCTACAGAATGGATTCAGAGAAGGGTGACAGTGATTTACACCCCTTTTTGCGTATGAAATGGTCACTCTTCAGATACAGTTATGAACTCTCACTTAAATTTTGCTTAGCTTGAAAGGTTTCTTTAACAATGATATTCCAGCTCCAAAGTACTTTACATGAACAGATTCCTTTGACAAGCTTGGAGTCCTACTGATATGACTGTCTGCTCTGGATTTCATTGGAAGTTGGCATTTGTACAGGAGTTTGCTTGTACAGGACTATTGGTTAGGAGGGATTTTGGATTTTTTTATCTGTACATAATAAATACCAGAGTGGTAGTTAATATTTCTTTTTTGTAAGCATGGCATGTCATGTCTCGCTGGTTAATAAATGTTATTGTAATTTGTACCAAATGCCTGTCCACCCTGGAATATGTGATAATCTTGAAGAATTAATACTTGTATTCTGTTGGGAGTGTCAGGTTACTTTGCTTTAGCTGGTGTGCACTTCTTTGTCTAGATATGCAAGAGGAAAGAGCAAGCTGTTTGGCACCATAAATCAACTCTCCCAATAATTATCCTGAATTCCTGACTCACAAGTCTACATTTACATGTTTTAAATATGTGAATTCTTAGTAAAAAAATCAAAGACCTGAAAATTAAACAGTCCATGATGTTCCATGTTCTCTGCACAAGTTTACACAAGTTAACTAGATCTTAATTTATAGAGATGCTAATCTCCTGCAATCATCAGTGGCTGGAATTAAGTTCAGCATTTATGCAAGTTAAACCCTTCATCTTGATCCTAATGAAACTTGTATATTAATGTTAAGTGCATGTGCATGAAAGACAAGATCCTTCTGTTTATCCATATCATTCACAGAAAAATCATACAACTACTACTGCAGGCTTGAAACTCAAAACCTTTTACAGTTTTTATAGAATCTTGTAAAAGAAGCATAAGTGTGTATGTTACAGTCAGTCTAAGATAGTTGCCTCCATACCTCTTGAGCACTTGTCACAGACCTGCTAAAGTATTATCTGGGTTTTACTCAGATGTAAATATGCTCTCGAAGGACTGCAAATTCCAGCTATTTGTTACAAGTCTGTTTGTCACAGGAATGTCCCAAATAGAAACATCAAAGAGCTGCTGTCACAATTTCAAGTCTCTTTCATAAGAGTAATCATCCTGGTCCAAGGACACAAACAAGGCAAAGTTTACAAACAGGCATAATTTATTTAGACAGAGCTTTCAGACATTTGAGCTCTTTTCCAGATGTAATTAAACAAAACAAAAACTTTACTTACAAGATTCATCTTGCAACAGGTCTTAATTGCTCTGGTGAAGGGTCAAGTATACAACGTGTAGGCATCTCTGAAGGAAGCCTTGATGATATCACATCTTCATTGTCAGAGAGAGGAGCTCTCATTAGTCTCAGAAATACAGCCTCATTTGCAGAATTTTAAACAAAACCCTCGAATTTATAGGTATTTTTTGTAACTCAGTCCTGAGAAAAATCACTGAAGCTGCTTGTATAACTAACTGTTCAAATATGAAGCCAAAATCACAACATGAATTTTGTAGAAAAGTTAGTTTAAAGGTTTGAGTTGCTCAGCTGATCAGTCTAATGAAAAGTATCTGTATTTTCTTGCCCTTTTTGTTTTCACAGATAAAGCACTAATTTGGAAGAATTCTGAGATGACAAAAGTAAGTGCTCAAAAATTATGAAGTGGTGTTTAAAATCTCTGTATGAACTTTTTGTGATAGCACTTTGTTTGTCCCACCACCCATGGCTGGGTTACACATTTGCATGCAAATCTTTCCCATGGAAGCACTGTCCACAAACAAAAGGAATGTTTTTTTAAACTTGTTAGTGTCCTCTCCGCATTCTGTTCTCTCTGTTTCTTGCTGTATTTCCAGCTTGCTTTTCCTTCTCGATCCGGGCTAAGTCCACACCTCCCACACCTCCTTGCTTAGATGTCCACATCTAAATACTCTTGACTCAGGTTTTATCCTTTCCTTCAATACTTTCTCCCTGCAAGCTTGTATTCCCTCTTCAGTCCCTCGAGATTTTTTTTGGTGCTTTTTTGTTTGTTTGTTGGGTTGTTGAGGTTTTTTGAGGGGGGAGGGGTTGGTGTTCTATTGGTTTTTAGGTTATTTTTTTGCAAAAAAATCCCTTCCTCCCACTCTTTACCTATCTGCATTTAGCTAGGCAGGGTTTTTTTGTTTGTTTGGGGTTTTTTTGGTTCGTCCAGGTTTGAAGTTCCTGGAGCAGCACATCGGTACCAGCACAGGTACAGGCTCCCTCTAGTGGCTCATTTCCATAAATGACGNTTTGTTTTTTTACATTTGTAAAGCTGAAGGAGATACTTGTAGACATTTAAGCAGTGTATAACAGTCTGATCAAGAAGTAAGTATCAACTCTAGAAAGCCAGAAAAGGGGAAAGTAATCTGGGAACAGTTTTGTAAACCTTTTTACTAGGCCTAAGTATGTTATTAATTATATGTTAAATGAAATAAGGCTTTTAGCCTAAGTAGGTCAGAGAGATCTCAAAGGAGACCTAATACAAGGAAAAGATTACACTAAAATACTTATAACAGCAATACACTCTACCATTCATAATCGAACTCACTGCTGGGCAGCAAAGTTGGACTAAGGTTGAATTCAATTTCACCACCCTTTCTCCTGGCAGAGTGAATATATATTTTTTTACTGCATACCCATGTTAAGGATGAGATGCTCCAAGACAGTTTTGCGCCAGCAGTGATCCCCACTTTGCGCTTCTTTTCCCAGCTGCAATGAAGTTGCAGCTTTTTGCGACTTAGTATCCAAAGATGGATTATTTTCTCCAACAGGGGAGGCCACCTCCCAGGTGGGTGGATCCCAGGGATCCGGGATGACCCTCCTGCGGGGGGCGCCGCGGGTACCCGCATCGGGGGTCTCCCTGCCCACTGGGGCCGCTGCTCGCCCTCCAGACAGTGCGCAGGTACATCTCACTTTTGGGGCCGGAAGCGAAAAACAGGAGATGGGCTTAAAGCATAACATTCTAAAAACATTCTCAAAATCCATAAAAATGGAGAAAACAACCCCAAGAGAGGCACGGCCGGAGACGCTGCACACCCACCTGCTCCCTGCCTGGGGCCCGGGAGGGCGCTCAGGGGTTAAGCCCGGCCGGGGGCGGGGGCAGCGCGGCCATGCCGGGCTCTCGATGGGGCCGGGCCGTCAACGGGGCTGGGCTGTCGGTGGGGCCGGGCCGCCCTCACGATGGGGCCGGGCTCTCGGTGGGGCCGGACCGGGCTCTCGGTGGCGCCGAGCGCGGCCGTGCCGCGGCGATGTCGCAGGCTCCGCCGGGCGAGGGGCAGCTCAATGACCTGCCCGACCACTCGCCGCGGGTGCGCGCCGCCGTGTCCGAGCTGCGGCAGCGGGCAGAGGCAGAGCCCGGCCAGCGCTGGCCGCAGCCCCTCTCCGATGCCTTCCTGGTGCGGTTTCTGCGCGCCCGAGACTTCCACCCGGAGCTGGCCTGGAGGGTGAGGAGAGGCGGGGGCCGCAGGTCCCGGTGCCCGGGGAGACCCGGCCCGGGACGGGGAACAGCCGCGCTCGGCTGTCGCTGCGGGGATGGGATGTGGGCTGGGTCCGTGCCCCGCGCTGCCTGGGTCGGGCGAGGCCGAGAGGGGAGTTGCTGATTGTCACTCCTGTCTGCGGCTGGCACCGAATCAAAGTGCTGTGTCGGTGCGGTACCGACGTGCTAACACAGAGACTGTGGTAAGCACGGTACAGTCACTCCCCTGTACAGTAGGTGCGGTAAGGTCGCAGCTCCGATTGGGAAACAGTATCCTTCAAAGGACACCCTTGTCCTGACGATCAGGCTCAGGTTACTAGCAGCCGTACTAGTTTCACTACAGACTTATAATTACTCCAAAATTATGAATAAAAACTTCCTTTTGCTTGGAGTTTAGTCATTTACAGAAGTCCTTGCAGGCTTTGGTAAGTCGTGGTACTTTCCTGGCTCTTTGTATGCCTTTTTGCCACAGAGCACGCATATTTTTAATATCCAAAGGTCCAGATTGTTATCAGTTTATTATTTTTTTTGGTGAAAGATTGACAGCCATTAAACCTTTGGAACAGAGAGGATTTCCAAATCCTCCCAGGGCAAAAGCGTTGATTGCCGTGTGCCAACTGAACACTGTGTTTCTGTGGAATTTTATGTTGATTACACAGCATTGCCCAACAGACTTCACCTATTAGTTTCTGACTTCTCTAGACTGTAGATTTTCCAAGTTTAGTTGCTATAAGAGAAGAACATTTGCATACGGATGTATTGCAGGATCAAGGTAGCTAAAAAAAGAAAAGTGAGAAATTTAATTTGGCCCTTAATCATAAATAGCTTTAAAAATTGCAATTTTATTCTTTTCATTTGACTCATGAGATTTGCACCGTAGTTTAAACCTTTTCTCCTCAGCAGAAGAACCAAGGAGTCAAGTCATATTCCTTTGAATTTTAGATATCTTACTTTTACTTGAAGTTAGTGAGATTGTTTATATCAAAGCTGTGCACTAACAATTGTAGGACCGTGCATTTTTTTTTTCCTTTCCCGACAAAAACCATTTTATTTTCCTGTATTCCTTGGTTCCAAAATGCAGGGTTTAATGAGGACATATGGACTCCTGAATATCCACTCCTAATTGCATTGCCATTGGTTGTTACTGGTAAACCTATAGACAGGACAGTGGCACTTCTGAATTTGGCCCATGTGTTTTTGCACTTTGATGTGATGGTGAGGTGTGTTGTATGTAGGACTAAACTTTGGGAGTGTGCAATCTAGACTAGGTTTAGAGATGAGAGTCTGTGAAGTAGCAAATTTCCTGTGTTCCTCTTGAGAATCAGCCCTCTAGACTGGGGGACTTGCTTTGAAAATGTTGTCTTTTTTTAAAACCTCTTTAGATTTTCTGGGTCTCCACAGGCTGCTAAGTTTCTGAATTTCAAACCTCCCTTTGAATTAAGAGATTCTGATGTTCAGAACCAACCTGTGTTTAGTGTTTCTGTCAAGAATTTCAGTTCTCCACTTGCACTTAATCTTCTACATATCATCTGACACCATTTTCTAGAATACTTCTCTTATAGTATGGGAAGAATAACAGAAGCACTTCTTTTTCTTTATTTCTCTTTTTTTTTTTTTTTTTTTTTTCCACAGGACNAGCGCTTCTTTTTTTTTTTTTTTCTTTTTTTTTTTTTTTTTTTTTTTTTTTTTTTCTCCACAGGAATGTGTTTACTGCAGTTGGTATATCAAGGCCAAAGAGAATTATTGTGCAAAAATCTGTGATGGTCATAAGTTTTATGTTCATCTAACCCAAGTGTGACTTCATGAAGAAGTTATGTTAGTATTTCATCCTAGACAGAGCCCTCCTGCCATCAGTCCAGAGAGTGGCTCTTCCCTCCTGTCCTGATTTGATGTTGCCTCTTGGTTTGGAGTTCAGGCCAAGACTCTCTTTGCCCAGTGGGCTTCTGTGTACTACTGCATGGTATTTGTAGAGCAGCTAGGGGATAATCAAAGTTCATGGCCCTGTCAATGCATATAAGCAAAAGTTGTCCAGCATCTTAGTATGGGCTTATTTTAGCCTTAACTATGAATCAAGAGTCTGGCAACTGACCAGATCTTTTTATTGATGCATTTCTGGTTAATAATTGCCACAGATTTATCTGATGTCAGTTATCAACATTTGGAAATGCTTCAGAAAATTGTAATCAGGTAGATTGTGTCAAGACATTCCATTTCTAAATCTCTTATGGTGACTCATAACAGCAATCTTTTACATTTTTCCAATGGCAACTCCAGACTTGCTTTTAGCTACTAATATATTGATATCTTTCATGCTAGGAGAAAATCCAGCACTGAAACAGGTATCTGGAATTGAAGGACTAGAAGAAGAAATCAAACTTTGCTCACAGAATCACAGAATATACTAAATTGGAAGGGACCCAAAGGGATCATTCAAGCTCCTGGCCCTGCACAGACACCCCAAGAGTCACACCATGTGCCTGAGAGCGTTGTCCAAATGCCTCTTGAGCTCTGTCAGGCTGGTGCTGTGACCACTTCCCTGGAGAGCACCTTCCAGTACCCAGCCATCCTCTGGGTGAAGAACCTTTTTCTAATATCCAGCCTAAACTCCCCCTGACACAACTTCAGGGGGAAGTTTTGTCCTCTCATGTTTTATCACTGGTCACCACAGAGATCAGAGTCTGCTCCTTTTTGAATGTACCGGTTCTGTGTAGTCAAACCAGCTATGTTTAACTCCATTGTTATCACAAAAAACACTATCACTTGGATTCACTAGTGATACATGAAATCTGGAGAACTAGCATCTCCTTTTGGGCATTAATGTTTCTTCCTGTTTTATTATGTATTACATCCTATAACTCTTGTATAGGACTGACTCTCAGTGACTTTGGAATGCTGTCTTTTTGTACCTGAAATAGATTGCTCTCTGGGGAACACAAGGAAGATGTTTGGCATTGAAACTCTATGAAAAGGGTTTTCATAACATACTATTGTAGGCATCACTTTTGTGGCACTGAAAACTCTCTGAATATCTAGGATCCTTTTAGGAGTTCTGGTTGATACCAAGGTATAGAGCCAGACTTTGGTTTTGCTCTGCGTTCGACTTATGGAGGAATAAATATTTCCTAGTGTGTTCTGCTGCAAGTAAGTCACTTTGGATGATTTTGCTGTACAAGAAGTGTTGTTTTCTGCAGTGTCAAATGTCAAACACACTGCTGAGTCTTAGACATTATCTCTGAGGATCTTCACATCATTCAATCATAAATGCTAAGTTGAAATCAGTTACTTGGCTGCTCTTCTTCCGTCAATACCAAGGAATTACTTGAATAGGATGGAAGAGCCCTTATTAGCTCTCTGGGCTGACTCTTGAGGAAACATGAATCAGTCATCCAGGCTTCCCTTTGTGCTAAGCCAGCACATGCCAGTCTTTTTCCAGTGACAAAGAGGTAATGTATGAGGAATTAGGAAAGTTCTATGTCTCTATAAAATCTTTTAAATTCTTTGTCTATACTGTATGTTTTAATTCTGGGTACATTTGTACACACATATATTAAAAAAGTTTAAATACATGTGCACAAAGGTTTATATTCTGAAATTTGAGCTGTGGTTTCTCCTGCAAAGAATGCCAGCAGAAAACATTTTTTCCCAAGCATTGGTACAACTCCTGACACAGGAGAAGCCTAATTCTGCCTATCATCCGCATTAACATAAATAAATTGTTATTGATCAAGAACACCGTAATTAATTTAAGTATACAGATGCATTAGTTTCTCTAACAAGCACAATGTTTTACAGTTCTTTTGCTTCTAAGTAAAGTACTAAGTTCACTTCAGTTTGTAGGACATGAATCTTGTTTTAATTGGTAACTTTTTAAACTCTAATATTCAGAAATCTGGAACTATCCCCAACAGACATCAGGGAAAAAACCTGTTAATTAATCCATAACTCCAGACACTGGAGTTTTTCATCCAGCTTTCCCCTCCTTTATCAAGTTATCTTGCATCTATTTTCAGATGCTGAGCAGATGCTAAGTAGGTTATTCAGTTTGTAGACACAGATAATTATACATTGAGATGTTTTTCTTGTGTTGTTAAGTGCATGAGCCATTTTTTATACTGGATGATGAATGCATCTGTTTTTCCTGAGATTAGGTTGTTTCATCTATATCCAAACTGATTGTTACATGCAACATTTATGTTTTTCCCTGCTGAAAAAAAATCATACTTGAAAAAGGTTCACATGAATTTCTGTGCTTAAATAGTGTAAAACTAGAAAACCCCTGCTAGTGTTTGAATTCCTTTACATGTTTAGGGATTACTCTTTTAAGTGGCCATGTGAGACTTGGCTATGTCCAGCTGTACAAAAGGGATTGCTTACATAAATAAAAATTTAGAGAATACCTACCAAAACTAGCTGTAGATTCTGTGGAAGATTATCTAATGCTAACCTTTACTTCAGATCTAAATCATTTTAGGTAATTAGATAAGGTTTTCAAAATCTGAGAACTCTTCAGCACTTCGTGATTTTCTTGCCAAGGAAAGCATGTTTTAGGCTTAGCCAAGTTTATATGTCTGAAAGGTGCACCACTTATGTCATGAAAGGTGTCAGAATTATTCCAACCATATTTTGACTCCTTAATGGGTGAGCTAGTAGGTTAACTATGCCTTATGTAGGGATCTTGAGTGCATCACAAGCTGAAAACACCACTCTCTTCCTTCCAAAGTCCAAGAACTTAAATCCTTGTTGTTTCCAACTTGGAAAATGTAAATATCATGAAAATGAGGTGGGGTTTTTTTAGGCTATTGAATTAATGTGTCATTTTTATTCTCAGTTTTGGCAGGGAGTTCTTCAAAGATGTTTTTAAAATATACATGTTCATGAAGTTGTGGTACCACAGATTTTAGATGAAAAGTGACAAATGACAAAGCTAAAGATGTTTTCATAGTTGTTTTCAGGGTGGTTTTGTATTTTGTTGCTATTTCAGAGTCTGTTTTGCAAAGGAAAAATCATGTTGTCATTTCTGTCTGGCACAAAGCAGTCAGGATTGCTCAAACAGTGCCCTTTGGAGACAGTGAAGTACTGACAGAGTGAGATAATCAAAGTACCTCAACAGGCTTATCTTTGCAATTATAGTGAACTTCTGTTCCACAAATTAACTTACTTTCCCTACTTCCTCCCTCTTTCCCTCACCTTATTTGTTTGTTAATTTTAAAATTAGCCTTGGCTAGAACTGATTTAAAGCAGCCAAAAGGTTTCTAATAAAATTGTCCTAATGGTTAAGTGTTTCTTTCCATGGTGATGGTTTAGGATGAGGGTTTTATCCATTTTTTTTTCACTGCCAAATCAAGTGGGATTCTAGCATGGTATATATATTTTTAAAATCTATTTCCATAAAAATATAGCTAATTTCTGATCAGTGTACCATGTGTTTTTATGTAAATTTTGCTGATAACCGATAATGTTTTATAAATAGTTTCCTCATGGTAATTCATTTGAGAGACCTTCAAAATCATTGAAGACTCTTAATCTGAGCAGAAAAGCATTTAGCTGAAGAAAAAGTCTTTTATGTAAAATGATACAAGAAGCTTGAAAGTAGAGGGAAGGGTAAGAGATATGACTAATTATCTGTTGTGAGCATGCTGTGAGCTACATGATGGTGAGTTTCAAGTCTCCCTCTAAGGGTCTATAGGGATGAATTCAATTTTACTGGAGTTCCTTCTGATCATTCTTCCAATGAAAATGCGAAGAAAATGATACTTGCATAGGTACAATAAATTTGTAAATATTTTTATGGTTATATTCCATTAGTTGGACCTGACAGCTCTTTTAACTTTAGCATTTCTGTAGTAAAACATGGAGTAATTGATAAAGGAAAAAAATAATTTCTGTTAAAACAATTTATAGGAAATAAAAGACTTCTGGCTGATGTTTTCAGTGCAGTGAACACAATTTGTGAAAATGTGCTGAGGATCAAATTGGGTTTCCCTGTTTGATAAAATACTGGAAGAATTTTAAAAGTTAGGCTGTGCATGCAGCCTTTAAGATTTAAAGCTACATTTCAGTTTGTTGTGAAACAAGGCACTGAAAAATTCTGATTCTCTTAGCTACTTTGAAGGTTTTGGGTTAGACCTCTAAGTCATAGCCATTGAGGAAATTAACACAAAAATGCAAAATACCTGTAATAGCTATCTCTCTACTTTCCTAACTTAGTGATAGAGAACTTAGCAGAGGGGGTACAGCAGACGCAAATTTTAGGTGATGAGCTGAAAGGAAGCATTTTAGAAGACAGTGTTTCATAGCTTTCTACTTGTGCAACCTGTCTTAAATAAATTTTAGTTGCAGGGCATAGTTTATTTTCCCCACAACCACTTAATTCATATTAAAGGAGAAACAGTGATTAGACTTGGAAGTTAGAACTACTGCATCACCAACTTAATTTTTCACAATCTGTTACTAAGATGAAGTTTCACAGTGCTGCCTGTAGTTTCTCAACACAGATGTTACTTCACAAAGGAACATCTTTAATTGCCTCTTCCTTAGCATCAGTCCCTGGCCTTTCAACACACAGCTCCTCCTGTGCCTTAGAAATACTGATTATGGTGCTGCCTCCCAGCCAGGGTGACAAAGTCCCTGACAACAGATGGGATCTCTCTTTTCACCAAACAGGTTCTCATTATTTCCACTCTGTGGGACAAAATTTTCAAATGTGTAATGGACTCACTACTGTGTTCTATCCTCTCATTTCAGAGGGGTAGAAGGGATCTCAGAAATGTTTTTGGATATGCTGATGAGCATACCTGTTTCAAACAGTAAACTGGAATTATTGATAACTGTGCAAAAAATAGGGAGGAAGGGAGTGAGTCAGTGAGTGAGTGAAGGAGAATCACAAAATCACTAGGTTGGAAGAGACCTTCAAGATCATCAAATCCAACCCATGCCCTAAATTATCAACTAAACCTTGGCACCAAGTGCAATATCCAGTCTTTTTTTCAACACATCCAGGGATAGTGACTCCACCACCTCCCCCAGCAGGCCGTTTCAGAAAGTTACCACTCTTTCAGTGAAGAACTTCTTCCTAATATCCAACCTAAATTTCCCTTGACACAGCTTGAGACTATGTCCTCTCATCCTGTCAGCTGCTGCCTGGAGAAAGAGACCAACCCCCACCTGACTACAGCCACCCTTCAGGGAGTTGTAGAGAGCGATAAGGTCACCCCTGAGTCTCCTTTTCTCCAGGCTGAACAACCCCAGCTCCCTCAGTGGTTCCTCACAGGGTTTGTGTTCCCAGCCCCTCTCCAGCTTCCTTGCCCTCCTCTGGACACGCTCAAGGGTCTCAACATCCTCCCTAAACTGAGGGGCCCAGAACTGGACACTGTTCCTCCATAAAATTTTGCATGTCTAAATTGAAATAAAAAGTCCTGAATGAGTCTGATGTAATAGCAAAATGAATAATCCTAAAGGTAAGCTAAGCAGAAAAGAAATGGAGTTTAGATGCATTTTACTGAGAAACCACAGGCTTATTGTACATTCAGTTTTCTTTTCTGACACAAAATGACAGATGCAGTCCAGTAATGATTTGTCTGGGTTCTAAATTCATCATGGCAATTTACTCACTTACTTGATCCAGCATAGCAACCTTCTGTTTCTAGGAGTGATTGGTTAAAGTATATGATTAAATTATAGCTAATTTAATGAATTAAACCTAACTGGGACCATGTTTAGAAAACATATTTTTAACTGTGCTCTTCCTGTAACAGCTTGATGCTTACCTGACATCCACATTAATTTTTTTTCTAGTTATTGAAGAATTATCAGAAGTGGAGAATTGAATGCCCAGAAATAAGTGCAGATTTACAGCCATCTTCTATTCTTGGTCTTTTGCAAGCTGGTTATCATGGAGTCCTAAGGTCAAGAGACCCCCATGGAAGCAAAGTTTTAATATACAGAATTGGTGAGTGACAAAATTGCTTGGAACACTTTCGCACCTGATTCTGATGTTTTTGGGTTTTGTTTGTTTGCTTTATTTTGTTTTGTGGTTTATTTTTAAATTATCACCATTTCAGCAGCAAACAAAAATTATTTTCTGGGCACAATGGCAGGGGTTAATAAAACTAGATCATATCAGAATATCTTAACTACAAAGGTCATATATTTATGTTCCTTGCTAGAAATGTGTTTACATTAATATAAAGGTGAATTTACTGAGCTATAACAGTTAAATCATTTTACTTATATACTGGTATGGCTAAAGCTGTACAATCCCTTATGAAGAACCTAATTTTCTTTTCAGTGAAATTCTTGTTGCATCAAAATAATCTTGAAGGTTAAAACTTCTAAGATTATGTGTTTTTTTGGCTCTGAGTGTCCCAAAAATCATTTAACTTCATGTTAATTGTCAAAGCCATGGGCTAAGACTGTGGTGCTGATGCAGATACAGACCAGAGTGAGGAAAACACAAACAAAGGTGTACATTTAATCATTTATCAGCATTCAGTTTAGGCTTGGATGAGCAGTTCACCATTTTCACTGTTCACTTGTAGCCAAAGACTCCTACGTAACAACACTTGAAAATGCTTGATGCACCTCCCAAAACTATTTTCAAAAAGTACATAGTTAAATGAACACCATATCTTTTTATGCTTATTTTGGACAGAGACTTTATTTTTGCCAGCTTTCAAAGAACTGTCTTATTATCTGCTGCTCTAGTAGACATCTGTGCCCTCTAAAGCTTTCATCTAGGATTAAGGCTCATCCCATGCAATTTTTTGCTCAGGCCTCAGGAAAAAAATAAGTGAGATTCACTGAATCGTGCCAGAATTATGGTGCTGAAAAACAATTATATTAATTGATTGGATTGATGATCTGCAGCTTCTGCTAGCGTGACTGTTACTGAATTGTACCTTGTACTGGGTCTATGGCCATAGGTAGAGCATGCTGCATTATGTGGTACTGTCTACTAAAAGAGCATCAAAGATGAGTGAGAGAGCAGGCACACAGAGTAACTCACGCACTGGCAAAACAGCTGATTTCAGGAACTTTGTTCTTGCTGGTTAATTCTTGCTCCTGAGAAGCACATTAGGAGCCATAGGAAGAGCAAGTGCAGGTGTATGAGGTTTTCTCATGGTAACACAGGGTAATCTGTCTTCTCTTCAGCACAATGGGATCCCAGTTTATTTACGGCATATGATGTGTTTCGTGTAAGTCTCATCACATCTGAACTTATTGTAAAGGAGATTGAAACTCAGCGAAATGGAGTCAAGGTCATCTTTGACCTTCAAGGGTGGAGGTTTGCTCATGCTTTTCAAATCAGTCCAGCAGTGGCCAAGAAAATTGCTGCTGTTCTCACAGTAAGTATGACATAATGCTTTATGCAGCTTCATTGTTGTGAGTTCAAATTTTTCATCTCTTCCAAGCTATAGTAAATTTTCCTTCTGTAGACCTCAGACTATGCAACTAAGAAAATCCTAAATCCATTATAAGTTGTGCTTGATTTTAACTCAAGTTTATACTTCTATACCAGTAAATGCCCTCTAACTTCTGGTATTTTATAATAATTCCACCAACCTGTTGCAACACAAGAATTTCATGGCTGGAGGAGCAGATGAAGCCCAGTTTTGGAAGGATCTCTGTTTGTTATCCTGTTTCCTCTCTTCCATTCTTTTGTGCATTATCTCATTATCTTCCATCTGCTAACAACAGATTGTATAACGTTTATGTTCTGCTTGCTTTCTTCTCTGCAATATAGTGTTGTTTTGTGCAAATCACTGCTACCTCACCTCCTGTTTTTCAAAGAATTTCTCCGGACCTGACTGTCTTTAAGGCTTATTCCTTTCTGCCAAATTCAGTTGAACTTTGCCACTGGGTTTGAGAGGAAAAAGAAATAAAGAAAAATGGGGACAGAGAATTGATAGGCAAGCTACAGTGTAGTCCTATAATCTTTTTTTCCTTCAGAAGTTATGTTGAAAGTCAGTAATAATAAAGCTGTTAGCCTGTGATGTGGAAATGAGCCAGAGAGATAATCTCTTGCTCTGATTTGGTAAGGTTCATATCTGAGATTCAATCAAAGCTTAGTAATTGAATTAATATCATCAGAACTTCAGATGTTCTTCCTTTCTGGTATCTACTGTAAAACTTTATTGAAACCACTAGATATTCCCAATTTCATCTGGAGTAAGAATTCTTGGTGTTATGCAGTCTTGGGCCAGATCTCATGAAAACAGGACTAATGAGAATGTTTTAGTTGATGTCTGAAGTAGTAAACAGATTGTTGGTATTTTTTTTAACCTTGGAATAGAGCAGAAAGGAGGCAGAATAGTACATCGGAAGGTTTCAATCCATTATCTCAAAGTAGGAAATTCTTTGGCTATGGTGTTCCCATCTTGACCTATTTCTGATTTGTTCAATGTTTTTTGAACTTCTAAATGCTTGTTCTAGCTATAGAAAAAGAAAATTAAAAATTGTGTGTTTCTAGTGTGCATCTTATTTTTTTTTATATATATAATTTTTATTTTTATTTTTTTGTCCCCTGATTCCTTTCCTCGCTTTTAACTGGGTTTGTAAATTCCAGAGATTATGTTAGTGTTGCTCAGTATCGTAGAACCACAGCAGAACCATAGAATCATAGAATATGTTAGGTTGGAAGGGACTCATCAGAATCATTAAGAACAACTCCTGGCCCTGCACAGGACACCCCAAGAATCACACCATGTGTCTGGGAGCACTGTCCAAACACTTCTTGAATTATTGTCAGGCTTGGAGCTGTGACCACTTCCCTGGGGAGCCTGTTCCAGTGCCCAACCAACCTCTGGGTGAAGAACTCTTTCTTTATATCCAACATAATCCTCCTCTGACACAACTTCAGCCATTTGCTTGGATCTTGTCTCTGGCCAGGAGAGTGAAGAGATCTGCCCTTCCTTTTCCCCTCCCTAGGAAATTGCAGACTGTGATGAGATTTCTCCTCAGTCTGATCTTCTCCAGACTGAACAGACCAAGTGACCTCAGCCACTCCTCACATGACTTCCCCTCCAGACTCTTCACCATCCTCCTGGCCTTCATTTGAAGCTCTCTAATAACTTAATGCCTTTTCTGTATTATGCTGCCCAAAACTGCACCCAATATTCCAGGTGAGGCAGCCCCAGTGCAGAGCAGAGCAGGACAGTCCCCTCCTTTGCCTGGCTGGAGATGCTGTGCCTGATGCACCCCAGGACATGCTTAATGCACTCCAGAATATGCTTATAAGTAAAAGTTAAGAAACCTTAGTTTTAACCCTGTGTTTTCCTCAAGAAATGTGTCTTGCAAATTACTGTCTTGTATCAAGAAATAGAAGTTAATACAAAGGAAGTATCTCCTCAGGAATGGAAAGCATAGTACGAATAATAAGTGACATTATCTTGAAAAATCTGTTATCCCAGGCAGATTTTTTTTTTGGGTGAAAATCATGATAGTAGACTTTAAATATAAGATAACCTATAATAACATCAAGTAAAAATACAAGCTGATAATTTAAAGGTCTTTATCATACATTAAAATCTAAAAGGAGTGGTACTGAAGAATGTGTTTGCTTTGGTTTTTTTCTTCCTTAGAGCTATTGAAGTAGTGAGGGGATATGTTTGTGAGAGGCACCATTTTTATGAGCAGAAAACATCTGGTTCAGAGGTAGTATCAGGTGGGATATGAAGTGAAGCTGTACTTTGCCCATTGAGCAAAGCTTTTTTTGGGGACTGCCTTTATTTTCTCTTAAATTTCAAAGGCTGGAACTTTTAAATGAATGCAGGTAGAATCCAAGTTGGTTTCTATTATAAAGGCTGTATAGCAGATATTCTTAAAATTTCATTAGAATGGTAATCTTGTTGTAAAGCTGAACTTCTGGCTTGGCCAAATTCCAAGTTATTTCTAGGCTCATCTCTAAAATATATTATATAACTTACTTTACTTAAAGTTAGTATCTTCAACAGTTTATATGTATTTACATATTATCCTTCAGGCTGTAAACTGCCAATAAAAAGCACATAGCTAGATAGCTGTTTTTGTAAAGAATCTTGTGAAAACATTCTACTTTAGTAGAAAGGCTGAGCACAAGGTTTGTGTACAATATTTATGTACAATTTGGTGATAGTTTTCTTTTTTCTTTTTCTGTTTGTTTGTTTTTAATATCGCTCTAACCTCATATTGAGATGAAAAAAGTGGTGAGATTTTCCCTCTAATGGGAGGAACAAGACATGATTTTTCTAAATGTTGTTCTTAATTTACACTACAAAATGCAGGAATTGGCAAGGTCAGAAGAAATACTTTAACCTATGGACTAAACAGTTTTTACAGGCTTGTCCTTAGTAATAGAGGTGTTTCAATAATGTTTTCTTTTTCTTATTTTGTTTTCCATGTATGCTGACAGGATTCCTTTCCACTGAAAGTTCGAGGTATCCACTTGATTAATGAGCCTTTATTCTTCCACCCAGTCTTCGCTCTAATTAAGCCTTTTCTCACTGAAAAAATAAAGCAACGGGTGAGTGCACACAAATATTCCTTTGTACCACAAAACCCTCATATGACAATCTGCAGCACTTTCCTTAGGCTCTGTTACTCCTGAGTACTGAAGAGCATAAATCATTTTTGTTTGTTTGTTAGTGCCATACACAACTCCAGAATCTAAAAGTAAAGCATTTGCAGTTAATAATAACATGAGAGTCACAAGTGGTGCTGTTATCACTACTCTAAAGACAAAAAACCACAGTGACACAAAGAGGTTAAATTATTTGCTTGAGGTCACATAGTAATTATTCTGCTGAACTAGAAAGAAGTAAGTCCTGGACTTCCCAATACTCTGCCCATAAATGACAGAGAAAAATTATCACTGAATGGTGTTTTATGGTCCAAGTTGTGCAGAATTAGTACAAGACAACTGTTTAGCTCTGACACACCTCCAGAGGCATTTATGCATCAAAAATTGGTCAGACTTAATTTCTAAGTTTTTTTTCCAAATAGCTCCTTAGTTGCTTTAAATAGTTTTGCAGTTATAGATCTGAAAATAGATTTGTATTTGGATGCAAAAGCATGCCAAGGACTATGGTTTATTGCAGCATAGGAAAAATATTGGAGTTTTTCAGCTGGCACAAAAGTCAAGTGGTAACAGCAGGAATAAGGTACAAAATAAGCAGCCCTGCCTATTGTTATTTCCATTCTGAAGCCTCCTTTTCTCAGCTCATGGATCTTGAGCATTTGCAATAGCCACTGCACACCAGGACAGTAGATCTTAGAAAAGTATCAGACTTTAAGTAATGAACAAGGCCTCAAAATAGCTACAATAAAGCAAGAGGAGAAGAACCAAACCTACAGTATTGCAAGAGTTAAAGTGGAGAAGTAGTCCAGAATCTGATTCCAGTTGGACCTGAAAGATAAGGACTGATATATAGATTCTGCTGAGTATCTTCCTTGACACTTGTCTGAGTCTACATACATACTACACAATCTTGTTTGTAAATACATATGGCAGGACCAGATAGTAATGGCCATGAGCCAGACATGGCTCTTTTCTTGGAAATAACTGAAGGGCAAGTACAAAATATCATGACCAAAAAAAAAAAAAATCATCAGTCCTTCCATGGTTTAGCTCAGTTCAGCAGTTTGGATGTAGTGCGTATTCTCATCAGCATTGCTAAACCAGTCTGGAACAAGTGTGTAGTTTTGGCTCCTTTGTTCACAGTTACATAAAATGCAGTTCTCAGGTTGTTCTTAGCCTTCAGATTCAGAGCAGGACAGAGTCTGAGCACCTAGGGGAAACTCACAAGGGTAGTTCCTCCTTTTAAGGAACTCATTATGAACAAATACACTTAGTTAAACCAAGCTGATGAGTTCAGGTCTTACACTGAGATGCTTTGCTTCCTGTTTTCACTCAGTAGTCTAGCATTCATGCCCAAGTAAATGCTTTTAATATTTTGGTTTAGGTGTACATGCATGGAAATAACTACTTGCAGAGTCTGACCGAACACTTCCCCGTCAGCATTCTCCCACGAGAATATGGGGGGGAAGAAGTCTCCATTGAAGAGCTGGCCAAAGAATGGACTGACTTCATAGTGGCATCTTCAGATTATCTTCAGAGCATTTCTCTGGCTGCCTAGGAATAACCTTAATACAGTATTTTATCAATTCTTCAACACTGGAATTAGAAATAAGTTTAATATGAAAGTTCTCTATTGTGAATGAAACTGGTATGTCTTTGCAGGGCACTCCTGGACATTATATTGGTTGCACTTTTATACTAACTGGACTCTATCAGTTTGTATGTCTGAAGAGATTAATGAATTTTAAATATTTGTGGCACTGTTTGTAATGAATAACTTGTATGCCTGAAAGCTCAAGAGTGCCTTGGGTGTCAGATTGATACTGCTGCTGTTAGGTCTTTGGAGACAACTGTAATAATGGAGCCCAGAACCTTACACTTAGCTCTGGTATCTTGACTGGTCGGGACAATAGGATACAAAACAAAGAACAGACTGTGAATGGAGTAGAGTAGTTTGTTGCAAAGGTAAGAGTACAGGGATAATTTACAAGAAATGAGGAGGCTGCTTTTTGGATTAACTCTCAGGGAAAAATGCTGTTTTTTTAGTTTGTGTCAAATTGAAAATTAGCAATAGTGAGACATTTGTGTAACTCTTTGTGCTGCTTGTGCAGTTTTCCTTTTTGTGCTAATTAACAGAGTGATCTTCATGGTTTATAGAGAAAACACCACATACATATTCTTCAAAGGACACTGTGAATCAGGGAGAGGAACTGGTAAAATAGTCAAAACAACCTTAAAAATTCTTACAATCTTTCTTCAAATTGAGACTATCTATGGACAACTATAAGAAACGCAGATTATTATCCTTTAATCCCTAGTGTAGAGGACTACATAAGTCAAAAGTTTTCAGCTGTTTGTTTCAGGGGTTAAAGTAGGTTATCCTTTTGCAGATCTAAACTTTATAAATATCTGTTGTATGTTTCAAGGGGGCTTTGAGGTCACTTTGGATCTTAGCACAGGAGATGCTTGGTATTGTCATTTTGTTTTCAGTACAGTAGTTGACAAATTGCCAGTCTATTTGTTGTTGGACACTGAAAGAAATTATTTTTAATTTCCATTGAGACTGCGTCTTCATATCTGTAGGGGTGATAAAAAAAAATCTCCATACTTACTGAAAACAGGAATGTTTTGTTTTGAAAGGGCATTGTTGACGTAGGAATTCTGCATGTGTAAAAGCTATCACTCACATTACACAGCAGTATCATGCTGCAATCCCCTGTATTTAATCTCAACCATTATTTTACTTTTCTCTCAGCTTTTTCCTAAAATCTCTGTTAGTACAGCAACTGCTAGAGTTCATTTACCCAGTTTTTAGCTCTGTTTTGTTTTTGCGCAAGCACTATACATTTAAGCATTCCATGTTAATTTTCCTATAAATAAACCCATAAAAATGCTTTTATCTCAGGTAGCTAGAAATTATAACTTCACTTATTTTGTAATCTTTAGGACATTGGGATGGTGTATAGGCATAGGGGACAGAAATGAAACTATGCTATTATATTAGAAATGGCTTACTTTAGATTATGATTAATAAGGCACTATGTCAAGAGTCATTGGAAACTATTCTTTATTAGCAAGAGGAACATGTGTGAAGGACCCATTAGAGTACTTATTGTTTGTAGTTTCTTTTGCTGTGGTAAGATCAATGCCAGAAATTCTTTCAAAACTGACAACAACGTCTTATTTTTTTTTTCTTCCAATTTCTGAATTTCCTCAAGTGCCTTTTTAAGTTTTATCTTTCAAAATATCTTTGATGTGGAGCCTAAATTTTAAGAAGCCTTTTTCAGATATATGATTCTATGAAAATGTATTTCATATATGTTTCTTTTTCTCAGATCGAACTATTTTGTGATACAAAAGCTCCTTAGAGGAGTTTGATGAACTGCAAATTCTTCTTTATAAGAAAATAGACTAAATAGTCAGGTATCTGGCAATTGTTCAGGTATGTAACTCAAGTTTCAAGTGATTTAGCAGCTGGAGAGCCCAACCTATTATATTAATATTACAGTCCTTCAATTTTAATCTGTGAATGTAAACTGCACAAAGGAATGAACCATGTTTCAGTGAACAAGAACATTTAAACTTTTCCTATGAAACCAATCTCTGATTGTTGCTGGTTTATGTAGCTGAAACCTCATTTGACTGCATATGTAGCTGAGGCTTTTTAATCTTTATTTGAGCTTCACCAGCTCTATAAAGTCCTAAATGTCTTCAAAAATACCCTGATCCTATTATTAAGTAGTAGCATGTTTGCATAACTCAACAGTGAGAGCACTGAGTGCAGTTATTTTTTCCTGAACTGTTAATTATTTTTTAATGTTTACATATTATATAGGAGGTGGGAACTCTTAATTGCCATTGCTGCTAATAATAAGGACACAAGGTAATTGGAATATTTACATAATAAATAGTGGAAGTATTGGTGTGATGTGCAGTGGTGTTGCAGCTTCGAGCAGCAGTCAACAAAACAAAGATCTCTGCGTGCATTATTCTTTATAAACACCGGGAGTGCCTCTAAAAAAAATAAAGTTCCTGTTAAACGGTACAAATATAGTTTACTGTAAGCAAGATGTAATGCACATTTTAAATTTTTCTTCTCTCTCTTTTTATTTTTTTTAATGTATTAATACGTTTTAATTAATAAAGCCTTTCTGGTTGAACCAGCTTCGTCTGCCAATTTCCCGCAGAAGGAGGAGGTCGCGGGGGATGCGTCCGGCGGGGCTGAGCCCGCGGGCAGGGTGTGGAGCCGGGGCGGCATGTGGCGGGGAGCCGGGAGGGCAAGGGGCGGGGA
>VXBU01015313.1:0-36721 GCA_013400315.1 Bombycilla garrulus
AGGGAGGAAGGGAGGGAGGGGAGGGAGCGTGGCAGGACGCTCGGGAGGAGGTAGGTGGCCCGGAAAGGGGCCCGAGCGGGGCGGGGGCGGCTGTGAGTTATCCCCCGAGCGGGGACAGTGCGTGGCGGGGAACGAGCCGCCTGCCCAAGGTCATTCAGTGGCCGCGGGTTATAAATAGCGACGGGAGAGAGAAGGGGCCGCTGCCGCAGGGGCCCAGCAGGATTCCGGGCGAAGAGCACATTCCCGGCTCCCCTGTCCGCTGCCCGCCTTGTCCCGTCCTGAGTGCGTGCTCTGCTGAGCCTCTCGGGCGCCTGCAAGCTGTGTCCCTCCCAGGGTGACTCCTCAGGGACCTGTGGCAGGGTTTGGTTTGTTTGGTGCCTTGGGATGCCGCGGTTTTCACGTACCACAGTTTCTGTTTTAAAGTCAACCATGTAAAGAGAAAATGGTCTTGAGTCGCAGAAATGCGATCCCCACGTCGGCTGGTCGCTCCAGTTGCTTTGGTTAAGAGCTGTCTTACTTAATTTGGGGGAAAAAAATTGTTTTCTAGCTAGAAAGATAAAGGTGGTGAGGAATGATTGTCTCGTGGCTACTGGCAGTCGACTGGTGCTAAACCTGCTGCGTTTACATGCCTTCTGTCCAGTGTCATTAATAACTCTTGATTTGTTTTCACAATTGCTGTAGGGATTCCATACGTGGCAAGGAATTTGTTGTGAGGTCTGGGTGCAATGGCAAGTCTTCTGCGTGTTGCTGTCGGTGGTTGCTCAGCTCCTGTTTTTGGCAATGTGTTCCCACCAAAGGCACATTCCACAAAGATGCCATGCTTGCGAATGTTCAGAACCCACCAGGTGCTTGGGTCTCAGGCAGCTCCAAAGCCAGGTAAATTGATTAAAGTACTGTAAATAATATTCTGTTTTAAAACATGAATAGAAATAGTTTCTTTCTTTTCTTTCTTTTCTTTCTTTTCTTTCTTTTCTTTCTTTTCTTTCTTTTTTTTCTTTTCTTTCTTTTCTTTCTTTTCTTTCTTTTCTTTCTTTTCTTTCTTTTCTTTCTTAGTACAGAAAGACTTAAAATAGAAAAAACATTATTAAATCATGTTTGCAGCATACCTAAGTCAGTTGCAGCACAATTTTAGACTGATTTCATAGGGCTTATGCAGAAGGTGTTTGTGTTTATTATGAATACTTTGGATCTATATAATTTTTGTGCTTAGAGAGTCAACTGATAGTTTCCTTGCTTGAAGGAAGTCTATAAATAAATGCTTTTCTTAGTTAAAAGCCTGAGTTCCCCATGAGTTTTGGTAGTGCAGCTCTTTGTGTGCATGTGAGAGAAAATACAGACCTCTCAAAGATAGCATATGCTAGCATGAGTGTAGGTAGGCATTATTATCCATCTAAAAAAAGCTCTTAACTTTGTTTAGGAAACAATTACATTGTATCACTTTGAAACACTGTTGATCTGTGTCTTCATGGGTAGGGTTTGCACAAATTGCATTTTGGCATCTAATGGACAAGTTCAGGTATTTTTGAGAAAAAAAATCTGGAAAAGGGAGCACCCTTATTTCTAGTTTCTAACATGAGCCTGGTGTATGAAGATCAGAACTGACAATTTTTTTTTCTCTCTGCTGTACATAACCTGACAGTTGGAAGACTGAAGAATAACTAACCAGGTTTAATGCTATTTTTGCCCATTTTTACTGCATGGGTCATGTCTCCCTTGGAATTTAGAGACCCTGCTTCTGTGCAGAGGTAGGATCTTAGTCTGCAAAATATTAGTGTGGAGAGTTGGACTGATTGCACACATGATGGCTGGTGGTTCCAAATGTAGGCTGTAGGTAACTGCATTAGGTACTTGAGAATATTAGGAAAGTAGTGCTGTTAGAATTGTCTGGTTGTGAAAACATGGGACACAGAACTAGCATGTAGTAGCTCTAAGAAGCCTGCATTGCCTAGAATTTGTGGTGGTACTAACAATGAATAGTGCATTTTGTGGTCCCTTTAACTTGATGACTGAAGGTTTTGGAACTTCGGAAGAAATGTGATGAGAGGAAGTTTCTTTACTTTGAGGGTTCCTGATAAATCTGTATCACAGTTGCATGGTAAAACCAGAGTTTCTTTCGTAGATTTGAGATGCTCCCATTTTTTTTTCCATGTTAAATATCTGAATGAAAGAGACATCTGTCAGTCTTCATATGGCAGATTGTCCCTTGGTTGGGAGCGTAAACCGGAACACAGGAAAATGGGTTCAAAGTTCTTTCTCAAATATCCCAGGTAAGTGTCCTTGCTTGAGTTTGGAATTAATTTTGTATTTGACTTTGACCACAAATGTCATCATGACACTGAAGAATCTCTTCTAGTTTACTGAAATTGGTATGCTACTCTGTGTGTGTGAATTTTCTCATTTTTAAGAATAACTCTTGAAAAAATTTCCCACAAGGATGAAGAATTCTGATTAGTGTCTTGTGTTCAAACATGCAATGCTGCCCCTTCAAATCTGTTGTGTGGAAGCCCTTATTTAAGGATTAATAGTATTCATGAAATGCAGTTATTTAATATGGAGAACTACAAGTTTGGTAGTCTTTTGGTTGATAATTAAGCTGTCCTTTTAGTACACTTTGGTAACATGTGATTTATCATTCAGTAGAGGACAAATCAAGGATGAAACAGCAATTTAATGACAAATTAGAAGCAGGGCTATTGCTTATATTTACTTGCTTAGCGCTCTTGAGTCAAAATGTAACAGTTAAAAAATAACTGTGTCTTAATCTTTCAGAAATAAGCTATAATTATAATAATAACACTTGGTAAAATCACTGTATCACTAAGAAGAGTAAGTTTTCTGAAAAGACTAGTGTCACAGGGATTCTTCTTAAGGTTGTAGTTATTACTTTTCTTGTCTCCGATTAGCTTTCATTCCATCTAGGCTATGTTATATACAAGAGTAATAGCTGTTTGAGGAGAAGAAATAGGGAGATACAGAGTCAGCTGAAAAGTAAACTTGGAGCATGGATGATTTTCTTACTGCCAGCTATTATGCTGCTGCTTGCTTATGAGAAACTTTCATGCAGGTATTTGTGTTTCATACAAATGCAAACAAGTATTTGCATAATCTGTGACATATAGTCACTAGGACCAGCAAACAGGTACAAAACTCTCTGAAGACCTGGGAAAGGTGCATATGGAGTGACTGACACTGAGCTTCCTAGTATGCTTCTAGATTAGTTTGTCCCACAGCTCTGTGACTTTTACCCCTCTCTATTTTGGGATTTTAAATATCCTTTTTATTTTGATGCTTATTTCTTAAAATTTCTTGTTTTTCTAAACCTGTACCAGTTAAGTTTCAATCAGTTCTCTAGGTAAGCTTTATTTTATTTATAAACAAGAAATATTCTCCTTTAATTTCCTTTATTTCTAAAAAAAATTCCTTATTTATGTAATAGGAGGGATCAGGTGTTCGTTTAATCTTCTGTACCATTTTTTTTCTTTTTTGCCAACATCATATTGCTGTTCTTCGGAGTATGTCCTCAACTTCAGAACAGGTGAGACAGATTGATTAAAGGTTATTAGAGTAACATAAAAATAGGAATCCTGCTTTCAGTCTCAGAACACATGGCATGTAGTCAAAACTTCTCCTTTATCTTTTCCCTAAATAACTCTTTATNTGCTATAGTTTTGACTAGGAATCTTCTCTAAGATCCTTGTAGACAGCAGTTACATGGAGAAAGTCACTGTTATAGTTTTGTTTACTTGAAGTTTGTATATGTCTTCATTACACAGTTAGGATTATGGTAAGGAAATGAGAGAGTGACTTCTTACTAATTTTTCAAAGATCTAAGTTATGTGTTTGCCACAGCATTTCACTAGAATGTATATTCCAGTCTAAAACCTGTGAAATTTAATGATCCTCCTTCTGATATTGGCAGAATCTAAGTAATGTGTATCTCCTACTCAATATATTAAAAAACTTAATGACTCAAAAAAGTGCTCCGTGTATGTGTATGTCAGTCAGTATTTGGAAGATGTCCATGATGTTGTAAAGCAGTAAGTCACTGAAACATACTCAAGGCAGTTCTTAAAGAGATTAACTGACATGAAGGATTAGAGAGACAACTTGGGGGCTTCACACTCTCATTTAACTTTAAACCCCTGGCAAGGATAACAGATGAACTTCCTCAAAATAAAACCTAAATCAAGGTCCTAAATTTATAATTCTAGATTTCAACATTTCAAAACTATTGACTTTGATGAAATTACTGAATTCAACAAACCAAATCTATGTTAACTACAAAGCTTCCTCCAGCAAGATTGTTGATCATACCCTGTTGTGTGTGTCAGTGCAGACAGGCAGCTGGGACAGCCGCTAACCTAGTCTAGAATCCAAATGGTAAATTTATTTCCATATAACTTTGCTAACTGGGTACTGCTAAAGCAGCAACGAGGCAGAGGAAAACAGAGACAAAGGCACCAGTAAATTGTCACAGACCTGCTCTTCACATAGGCTTATCAAGAGTTATTTCCAGCTGAAAGAGAGCTTTGCAATCCTCCTTGCTAGTGTTCTGCTTTTTAACCCTTTCTTCCCAAGACCTTTACTGCAGATTTAAGATGGATCTTTGTTTTTGAGCTGTAGATATCTGTTCTATTTGGTGCTGAATCACTTGGAAGCTCAGGGCACTCTACTTGAAAAATGTCCTTTACCTACTATAGCTAAAAGCTGACAGTTTGCTTATGTATTCATTTACTTTTGTATTTATGGATTACTGGAGTTCTGGTAGTGGAACAGAGATGAAAAGTAGGTGAGGCAAATGAGACTTAGTGAGTATTTATTTGATATCCCAGAGCTCTGGAGAAGAGCATGTTCCTCAGTGCTGATCTGTCATCATTTTGCTTACTAAATAAGGTCTAAATACTTTCTGTCTGAAAAGGTTGTAGTAATTTTTATTGCATGCAAGTTGTACTAATAAAGAAAGAAGTAAGGAATGAGGAAACACATCTGGCATCTAGTGAGTGTATATTTCTGTCCTGTAACTCCTAGTCATTTTCTACTCTGGTACTCCACACAGAAGAAAGTAAGCAAAAGATAATTGGAAGCATCTATTATCATTTGAGCCTTAGGAGCTAAAAGAAGATTTGCTTGTGAAAAATAAAAGCTTTAGTCAAATGCCTTTGTGCCTTTTAATTTGCATTTGTTTATTTCCTTTATGGTATAATTTATTCCTTCCCCTCTTTGCTCCACCTTTCCCCTCCTTTTTTTCCTCCCCCCTGTTTTTCCCTTTCCCTGTTTTCCCCCATGTTTCTTCCCTCCTTTCTTCCCCTTCAGCATTCTTGTGCTACAAAAACTTCCAAAAGGAGAAAGGGAAGGTAGGACTCTAGTTCTTAACTTTTCTCAGTGCTTTTTGAAAATCTTTTTGCCTTCTATCCTACCCTAGAGTTACTTCCTCTCTGAAATTCTGATTGGTTTCTGTTATCCTAACAAATTTCAATCTTCTAGGTTTCATTCCTGCTTCTAAAAGAAAAGAGAGCTCATTTCCACCGAGTTGATTTAGTGAAAATCAGAAGCAGGACTTTATTGTGTAGTAATTAGAAGAGATGAGGAGTCTCTTCAAATGACAAGGGTAATTTGAGTGACAGCAACATTTACCACAGCTGGTAACAAGCTGTGGTAGGTATGGCCTGAGTATGTGCTGCTGCGGTTGCTATGGCCTGAGCTGCACGGCGATGTTTAGATTTGGTGTATGCTGGTGGAACAAATCATTGCAAAGCTCTGTTACCTTTGTGGATCTGTTGTAGATGTGCATTTTTGCTCCTGTTGTGACTTGATGTTCTATGAATGTATGTTTTTCTGAATTTGAGTGTTGTCTTGTGATTAAAACATTTTAAATGTTTTCCAACATATAAAATATCAAAACACCTCTATCTTCAAATTATTTGTTACTATTTTATTAGTCAAATTCAAAGACAAAGCTAAAATGAAAAAAGAAGTCAAAGCAGCTAGAATCATAGAATCATTAAGGTTAGAGAAGACCTCTAAGATCAAGTACAATCTTTGACTGGACACCACCTTGTCAACTAAACCATAGCACTAAGTGCCACATCCAGTTGTTTCTTGAGCACTTCCAGGGATGGTGACTTGACCACTTCCCTTTAGCAGCCCATTCCAGTGCTTAGCCATCGTTCCAGTGAAGAAGCTCTTCCTGGTGTCCAACCTTAACTTCCTGTGGCTCAGTAAAATCTCCCCTGGTGCAGCAATTAGAAGTAATGAACTTATTTGTCTGGTCAGCTTTCGTTCTATCTTGTTGGATGTGTTAATTTTTTTAATGAGTAGGCTAAGAAGTATAAGTAGGTATTTAAGTACCAGTTCTTAGCAACTCTGTACTGTTTTATTCAGAACATAATAAGTTGACAGTCTCTTGAAAGTTTCTAACTGAAAACATTCTCAGATTGTCAACTTTAAACCCACTGTAGTCCAGGTTCAATTTTATAGATAATTTATTTTGATATTTTAAATCTGAATCTAGTTCCTCAAAGCTCCTTTATTGTAGTATGTTTTTAGCTTTTTTTTTGTGAAGTCAAAAGAAGGCCTTCCTAAAATTTGTATTCTTTGCCTGGTACCATTTTTTGTAGCACAATACATAGTATTGTTGGATAATTTAAAAAGAGATTTGTAATTTTAAACAAGCTTTTCATCCACTTCCTCCCCTTTTTTTAGACTTGGGATTTCTTCGGTGGGTTTTGTTGTTGTTGTTGTTGTTGTTGCTTGTTCGTTAATATGAGTGACTGCTTAGATGGCTCACATTATAGTTCATTAATATTCATGTGGTATAAATGTCTTGCATAGTAATGTCACAATCCAGGTTTAAATTCTGGATAGATGTCGTTGAAAGCCGGTACAGGATTCAGCTTATGTGTTGGACTGCATGCTGTTAGTGTAATTGAAGCAATGTAATAGTTTTATTTATGATTATTTTGCTTGAGCCTGTGTATTCATAAATAATGTATTTGAACACTTGTTTGGATCAGAGAAGTTTACCTCCTAGATATGAGATTGTAAGCCTCCTAACTGTACTTGAATGAAGTTAGGTATTTGTAATTTGAAAACTTTAAGTAAAACATAAATTTCAGCTTCAGCAGTTTCCTGGTGTTACTTAGGGGAGCTTTGAACAAGTTATGACAAGGAATAAGTTTGAAGAGAAATATTTTTGAAGAAACTAGTAGTTGGATATTCCATTATTCTTCAACTACTTCTGAGTTCACACTTTCCATTTCTGTGGCAATGAGTAGCTTATTGATGTAGTTATGCCTTTCAATGTACTTTGTGGTGCATATGTTGCATTCAGTAGTAGTGATTTGTTATAATCTGATATACATTATAAACTGTAATGTATATTACAGCTGTAATTTGATACACATTACAAACATATTCCATTAAAATGCAGTTCCACTGTTCAAGCTCATTTATTTCTTTCTTCACAATAACCTGGAAGTGACTAGAAAGCGATTTAAATTCTGGCCTGAAGCAGAATGAGGTATCACCAGTACACCAGGTATTGTGTAAATCTGAATGCCAGTTACACAATCAGAATTGTGTAAACGCCAGTGGGTATGAACTGCACCAAACACTTGTTACTGCTGTTGTGGCTAATTGTGCTCACCTGCTGGTTGCTGGGAGAACAAGGATCTCTAGGAAGATGGTGTAATTTAAGGAAATGTAAGTGGCGTTCCTAGAAAATAGCGTTCTGCTTTCTCTTCCTTTAGGAGGGAAAATTGCTAACTGTGACTTGTGGCTGCATGTCTCTGTACAACACTGAAGAGTGTCCTTTATATCAGTCAATTAGTGTTTAATACAACTAATGCTGTCTTATCTGTCACTTTTACAGGAATTCCTTATAAGCAGCTGATTGTAGGTGTCCCCAAGGAGATATTTGAGAATGAAAAGAGAGTAGCACTGTCACCGGCTGGAGTTCAAGCACTGATTAAGCAAGGCTTCAATGTTGTTGTGGAATCTGGTGCTGGAGAAGCTTCCAAATTTTCTGATGACCAGTACAGAGAAGTTGGAGCAAAGATCCAGGGGACGAAGGAAGTTCTGGCTTCTGATTTGATTGTGAAAGTAATTGCTTTATTAGTATATTTCCTGTTACATTGTTTTTGGAGAAATGTATACATATTTTTTTTCTGATAATCTGTAGAAAGTTCAGTAAATAATGTCCTTTAAATTAGTGTTTTCCATTTTGAGTTCTAATTCAAGTTTTGTATTTTTTTTAAATAGCTCAGGTGTGCACCTACACTAAAAAATATAGTAAATGACAGTGCTGAAACAAATATGAATAATTTCTTAGCAAGTTTTTAACTACCTAAGAGTTGTTGTGTTTTCTAAAGTGAAATAAACTAGTTCTGGCATCTAATCAGAAGAGAT
The DNA here is from genome assembly GCA_013400315.1 of Bombycilla garrulus. Classification (NCBI taxonomy): domain Eukaryota; kingdom Metazoa; phylum Chordata; class Aves; order Passeriformes; family Bombycillidae; genus Bombycilla; species Bombycilla garrulus. The sequence goes on from VXBU01015313.1 coordinate 8,407, forward strand.
CCCTGCGCTAAGAACTCTTTTATTCAAAATTGGTAGCATATAACACTAGTTACACTTTAAATAGAGTGGTTTGGGATTTTGAAAATATAATTCTGTAATTTTTCTGAATACAACAGCAAAAGTGTGTTTAAAAATTTGTGAAATCAGCTAAAAGCAATCTTACTTGAGAGGTCTTAGGTTATCCAGTGTCTTGAAGGGAAAAAAAAAGGACCTTTTCTATATTGAGGCTTTCTTTACTTGCTCTGTTTAAAATTATCCCATCAGCATTGAACATAGAATTTCTGTGAGCTGCTTTGTAGGCAACCCTTTTAAGTAGGTTTCCCTTTGGAGAAAAGTGAGAAACTCGGAAGTGAATAGAGGTGAAGATCAGTATCTGCTGGACATCTGGCATGAAATGCTCTGTGTGTAGTCATGCACTGCAACCTAACTAGTGATTCTTGGTCTATAGAGCCTAATTATCATATCTGTTGAGTAATCATTTTGCTTAAAAATGGTGGATTTGAGAGTAGCTGTCTGTTATAAAAGCAAGTGACTGCTAGTCATCAGATCTTTCTGAAGCTGTGTGCTGACAATTTTTGCCCTGTCACCAATCCACCTAGGGACAATTCCATGATGTGGACTGCATCTGAATAGTGCAGTTACTCAGTTCAGTTGTGTAAATTGTCTTTGATATATTTTCTTTCTTCTGTATTTTTTTGGATGGGAAGGGGCTGACTGCAACCTGGGAGAAAGGAAGGGAAATATGTTCCGATTTCTTTCCCCTGATTAACTTGGAAACTTCTGTCTTTTTTTCAGGTGAGAGCTCCTATATATAACTCAATTCTAGGTGTACATGAAGCAGATCTTTTCAGGACAGCAGCTACCCTGATTAGTTTTATCTACCCAGCACAAAATCCAGACCTCCTGAAGAAACTTGCAGAAAAAAAAGCTACTGTCTTGGCTATGGATCAGGTTCCACGGGTCACCATTGCTCAGGGATATGATGCGCTTAGCTCCATGGCCAACATTGCTGGGTATGATTATTTTTTTTTAGCTTCAGTAAGTATAGTTGGTTTAAAATAATGGATTTTGATATTAGTTATATCTAAAATGATTCTACATCTCTATTTTCAAGCAGAGCTGTTTCAAGCACGGTGGTGTTAAAGTTTCTTAGGGTTAGCTTTACAGCACATCAGAGCAATGCTTTTAAAGTAAACAAAACTGAACACAATCCTTCTCATTCGTTGACTGTTTTGTCTAGTACCTTTTTGCTCTGAACTAGGTTATCTTGAACACAGACTGTCTGTCATGGGGATCTAGTGTTGTTAGGAGCTAACTAACCCAGACAACACTCAGTGGGAATGCAATTCCAATGGCAGTTACAAACAAAAGATCAAATAATGTCAGACCATCTCCACGCTTTGCAACTAGTATTTTACGTATTGCAGTGAATGAAAATGTTATTGTACAACATTTCTTTTATTGCCTTCTTTTATTTTTTTTTAAGTTACTATTTTTTTTTACTTTTTACTTAGATGTCAGAGGCATAATAAACTGTTCTGAAGGCTGCCAGATTTTGTGCACACAGACAGTGTACATCCACCCACATGCTAGCTTATTTCTCATGTTTTCATTGGTGTGATTTTACTAAAATACAGAAATTCATAATGTATTTGAAGGTGTATTCCAAATTTGAGCTAATTATATGGCATACAGACCTGTATATCTCTTTGCTAGAAATAGAAAAAAAGAGTGGAATGGAACTGTTGAACCACAATACTGTCAGTAAAAATGCAAGAAAATGGGCCCTGTCGTTAAGAAAAGACAGAATTATGCATTCATCTTTATTTTCAGGTAGCTCTACTGTTGTTAAATTGTCCAGCTACCCATTCTTGGATGGGGCAAATGAAGGAACAAGGTTAAGCTATTTGCCCTAAACCATATAGCTCCGTGAAGTTTGGGTCAGTGTACCTTTCTTGAATGTGCCCTTGCTGGCCTAAGTGAACCAACTGCAGAGTTACTCTGGGTTTTGCAATTACTTGTTCATGCTCCCTTCTGTGACAAGCCTCAGGTTACAGCCTTGGAAGGTAGTTTTAAGGACCACAGAGTTAACTTATGGCAAGTTTGGCATTTATTTTTCTGGTAAAATTTTATTTGTGACAGTGAATAGTTGTAGACATCCAGTACACTGGATTCCAAAAATTGTGTCTGAAAATGCATTCCGTGATTTAAAAAAAAGAAAAAGGGAAGAAATATGAACAAAGATTATTAAGCTTGTGTCCAGTGGTAAAATACTAAGCTTGCTTTATCCTGCACTTGCTCTGGTCATATGTTCATCTTTTAAATTGATATAATGAATGGAATTTTACTGAATCTGAGAAAACACTAATATGTGTTAATCCTTAATTGACAGTTACAAGGCTGTGGTCCTGGCAGCAAATCACTTTGGTCGATTTTTCACGGGTCAAATTACAGCTGCTGGTAAAGTTCCTCCAGCAAAGGTATGTGCAATTAAACACACAGTGTGGCAAAAGAATATGTGAATTTCTGAGCAGAGGTAGCTGTTGCTGAAACTATGTTAAAAGACTTTTTTCCTGCCTTTGGGCTGCTTTTAGAAATCGCTATAATTGTTCTCATACCACTTTTTGTTCACATCTGTTGTGGTTTTGTTTTGGGAATAATAAAATAATTTGAGTTTTATTAAAGTGTGCTTGGTTTTAAACATCAGATTAGCTATATGGGGTTAGATTTTTTTTTCAAAATAGGAGAAGGTAAGGAAGCAGTTAAAATTCAGAGATATTGGTATTTCTGGTGCATTAGGATTGCAATGGAAAATTTTGCTTGATTGGAATTACAGGTGGATTGGGTTGAAGAGAAATCAAAGTGGAATTAGGAAGGAAAAAAAGAAGATAAATCAGGGAGAAAACCTGTGTTCACTTAGATAAAGTATTAGCTACAGAAGAGTTGGCTCTTAGGTGTGTGTAATTAGGAGTTACAGCTTTTAAACTGCTAGATATATGGGGCAACTCTGCCAAAATAAATTTGGTTTTATCCTAAGGTATCTTGTTTAAATGGCTGGTTAATGAGATTTTTCATTCTAGGTGCTGATCATTGGAGGAGGGGTTGCTGGCCTCGCTTCTGCAGGAGCAGCAAAATCAATGGGTGCAGTGGTTCGTGGATTTGATACTAGGTAAGGATGTGAAAACTGTAATTGAAATTTCTTTAAGATTAAGTTGTTCATGGCTGTATTACAGTGAAATAATTTGTACTGCACTGAGTCATGATTCACTTCCTACTATTTTTATGCTATCATTAGTCCTTCATTTTTATTAATTTTAAAATCTGTCTAAAACTTTTCCATTTTCATTTTAATTCCCTTAAGCAGTCTAGAGACTTTTATTTTGAGATGCGAGAACATTTCTGTTTAATTCTCTGCATGTTGTGACTGTTCACCTAACACTGAAATTTAGTTTCATTATTTAATGTGGTGTCATATGATGCAAAATAAATTACAGAATATTAGCAAGCCACAACTCCAAACACCCACCCCCTGGCAATTTTCCCTGTGAAAATAAGACTTAATAGTACTTCCCATCTCACAGTTTAAAGACAAGGTCGCAGGTGCTGTGCTTATCTCCCATTTTAAGCACCTTAGTTTGGGCTGTAGATTTACCAAGTTATGACAACAGAAACGCATGAGGAGAGTTAATCAGTGAAGTCTTAGCTTTGAGGCTTTTCTTGAGCAACTCTGCTGAATACAGAAAGCTTTCATTATGGTCTCCTTAATACTAGAATAAGTTTTACTTTTCTTGTCTGAAGATTGCTACTAAAACTGGTAAAGGCCTGATGTATTTTTAAGGTTTTCTCTTGCCTACAATTTTCTTTTTCTAGAGCTGCAGCCCTGGAACAGTTCAAGTCTCTTGGTGCTGAGCCTTTGGAAGTAGACTTAAAGGAATCTGGAGAGGGACAAGGTGGTTATGCTAAAGAAATGTCCAAAGAATTTATTGAAGCTGAAATGAAACTCTTTGCCAAACAGTGCCAAGATGTTGACATTATAATCACTACAGCACTTATTCCAGGTATGTTTTATGTGAAAAATGCTAGTTTTAATTTTTCTAGGTAATTTGTCATATTTTGCAGTTGCATCTGCACGAAAACAGAGGCGTTGGTGAATTATGTCTGTGTGAGCATATACATTTACACTTCTGTGATAAAGGCCTGGTTTTGAAGTGTGTGCTTTGTTCTTTTAAACAACTTTTGTTTTCGTAGACTATTAGTAGGAGTCAACTATTATAATATTTTTCTTACTAAAAAATGAGTAGATAGTAGTAAACAAGAATATTTAATTCTCTTGCATAGCTATTGCATCACTGCTAGTTCTGCTACACAACTTGTGCACAGGAACAAGCCTGATTGAAATGGTACTGTCCTTTGCAAATGAAACATAGTAAGGTAGAGCTTAGATTTTCGTGCTTTGTGTTGCACAAGGTCTGTATTACTTGAAAATTTTGCTTACAAAATTAAAGCTTATATATAGAGCAAAGAGGAGAAATCGTCTCCCAAGTTCGACAGATATGAAGCTGTATTTGTGTTTTAACTTGCTATGCTTTGTATTGTCAGGCAAAAAAGCTCCAATCCTGTTTAAGAAGGATATGATTGAATCAATGAAGGAAGGTTCAGTTGTTGTGGATTTAGCTGCAGAAGCAGGGGGAAATATTGAGACTACAAAGCCTGGAGAAATGCATGTTCATAAGGTGAGCATTTTGATCTGCAGTTCATTCTCAGTTTACCTGAACTTCCACTGTGTCTTGTAAACAGTATGCTGAAAATGAGCAGCTGACTTTTCAAGTGTCTTTCAGCTACTTTGGGCTGAAGTAATCATTTAGATTTGCATTTGGTCACTATTTATATACATCAATTTGAATATTTTTAAAGAAACTAACACCTTTGTATTGTGTTAATTTAGTTTTTAATGGATATTACAGAATTCTTACTCTTAAACTTCCAAGTCCAGTGTTAGTCTCTTCTGAGTTGAAGGTGGGATTTGGATCTATTTCTTGGTCTATCCAAAAAACATAGGACTAGCAATAGGTTCTTTGACTTGCTTTTCACCTCCCATGACTGCAGGTTAACATTCCCTGTCATAGATGAAGCTAAGCAGGTTCAGACTCAGTGTTTACTTCAGTGCAAAGTCCCTGCTTACTCAGTACTACTTCAGCTTCAGGACGGTGCTGGCTTTGCCTGTCTTTATCTTCAGCAACATGAGTGTGTCTCCCATAGAGTATACAAAGCACTTGAAACCCAAAGTAGATGTAGCATAAATTGGTTCATTAAAATAAGCAGTTTTGGTCTGGACTGAACTACTTTGGTTTTGCTCCAGTGTTCATTTGCTCAGTTTAGAACTAGTCTTTCTGCTTTTTGAGTTTTGTTTTTGGTACTTACAGGAAGTCTGCTAAGAATTACAGAAATCTGTGGTGAGATTTATGGTAGCAGATTTCCTACGCCGTAATTTGGTAATGCAAAGATATAATACCTTTATTTGGGAAACCTGTAGGACAGTGCTGCCATGGTTGTCATAGACATAAGCAGAATTCTGTTTGTATACATCAAAGAATCACATGTTGTATTTGTCTTTGTGGCTTTCTAGGGCTTTTGATGTCATTGCTTATAACCTGAAACTAGAGAATGTAGAAGAGAAGTAATCACATACTTGCATGAAGAGTTTATATGGAACCCTTTTAGTCAGAGGAGTATTACCCCTGGATTTAGTGTACTGGCTCTGTGCTATGGAAAATAGCAGCAGTGCAGAACTGTTAGGATTGTGCCAGAGCATTGCATTAGGAAGGTGGAGTTTTGGAAGCATGCGTGAATCTTAGCTGCAAGTTGTGGAAGCAGTGTTTTAACAAAAGCTTGCTTTTGACCACCTAAGACTGTGTGCCAGCCTCAGTTTCCCATTCCTTCCTTAAGCCTGATATTCTTTAGTTTTCATTTGTTCTTTAAGCAGTGAGGATATATTAGGTTTCATTTTTATGTACATACGAACTCAGACATAACTTACACAGCTCTGAGGGAGCTCCCTTCACTCTACTGGCATACAGAAACTTGTCTCCAGTGCTTGCCTTCCAGAAAGACTGAGAAGATGCCAAGCATTACGCAGATTGATCTGTTACCTGATTGCTTAAAGAAGCTAGGTTTGAGAGAAAGTAGGATTTGGAGAAGACAAGCTCTTCCACCAGTATGTCCTCCTTTCTGTGAAGTCTGTTGCTAATAGAATTTAAGGTGTTGGATTTTATCATGTTGGATTCTGTAGCTACTGTGAGTGATCTCTCCCTGACTTACTAGTGTCAGAGCTGCAGGTAGCTGATTTTGTAGGGGTTATAAACAGACAAGTGAAACATTTTGGATACATATTTCCATAAGGATATACTGGAAGACATGATGCTTTTTCAGAGATTGTACAAATCCTTATTATTTTACTTGGATTTTTTTTCAGGGTGTTACACACATTGGGTACACAGATCTGCCTAGCAGAATGGCTACTCAGGCCAGTACACTCTATTCTAATAATATTATCAAACTTCTGAAGGCTATTAGTCCTGACAAAGAGAACTTCTACTTTGATCCAAAAGATGACTTCGACTATGGGACTCTGGATCATGTTATTAGAGGAACTGTAGTAATGAAGGTAAGCCAGTAAATACTCCCTTCTTAATTTGTGAGTCAGACCTAACATTTATCATTTCTGTCTCTTCAAAATGCATTCAGAGATTCTACATGTCAACAGACTGCAGAGGTGGCTTGGAGGAGTTTGTGGGTAATTCAGCTGAAAATTTCTCTGTCTCTTCAGTCTTGTCTGCTTGTCAAGGTTAAACCTTGAAAAACTAATGAAAAAGAGGAAAAAGATGAAGTTTGCATGTTTCATGTGATAAAAACATAGCTACTTAAAACATATTTGAGGCTTTGAGACCAAAACATTCTTCCAGCAAAACATTCTTCCTTTTTTTTTGAAAAAAAGTGTTCCTTATATAGTAAGAGAAAAAATGGTGAGACTCGAACATGCAGAATACTTTAAGCTTTATCAGAAAATAATAAAATAAAAACTCAGGGCATAGACTTCAGCTCTCCCAGACCATTGAAGTGGTGTGCACAGCTCAGTGCTGATAGCTCCATAGAGGTCTGAAGAATAACAAGAAATATGGGATATCATCCTTGGTTCCTGCCTGAGATCTAGAAAGGCTGTGATTACAGTTCACATCTGTAGCAGGTTTTATTTCCAAGACTTTATTTTATTTTGCATAGATGTTTTCAACTTAAGGAACTTTATCTCTTTGCCTCTTTTTTGTTTCTAGTCTGAGGTCTTGTGCCATGTCTTCACCAGGTGCTCTTGGACGCTAATATCAAATCTTGTCTGAAGAATGTGTAAACCAGTATGATTAATTTGCTCATGCCTTGGAAACTTCTGTTGATGCAGAAAAGGAGCCTGTTCCTAGGCATGGCTGTGGGATGTTAGTACTTACCTAAATTGCAGGGTTAAGAAGAAAAGGCCTCTCTAATTACTAAGCATCTGCCATGTTAGGCATAACTTTAAATATCTCTTGTCAGGATGGTAAAGTGATTTTCCCAGCACCTCCACCAAATAACATTCCTCAAGGAGCACCAGTGAAGCAGAAGACTGTAGCAGAGCTGGAAGCAGAAAAAGCAGCTACTATTACCCCTTTCAGAAAAACCATGACTACTTCATCTGTATACACAGCAGGTAGGCAACTTCCATAGCTGGAGAATCAGTGTAGAGTGCTTCTCATTTGGCTAATACTTTTGAATGATCCATCATTTAACTCATTCAATTGAATAACTACTTGGGAGAGCAGTTGATTGGCTGGTGTATCCTGATGCAAAATCAGTGTAGTGTAAGAATTGCTTGAGAGAGAAAATAAATCTTCTGAACTTTTACCAAAAGTATTTGACCTTTCAGCCTGTGCTGGTTCATTCTCTGTGCATATATGTGTGTTTGGCTCTACTTAGATATTAGTATAATGCTTAAAATTCTGAAGGACTTGTGCCAGGGACTGTGCCTATACTTTGCAGCAGAATCAGTTCAATATCTTTGCTTTCTTCAGATTTTACTGTATTGTGTAAGACTTAAATCACCACAGTCTACTGAAGTATTGGAAATAGGACATTTGCTTTGGCAAATAAGTGTTGGCTCTTCATTTAGTTTGTTACTCTCAGTGCATCAGAACTTCTGCATAAATAATTAATGAATTCAGTAATCCTAATTTTAATCCCTGTTCTTCATACATATGCTTTGACACATCCAAGTAATTTCTCAACATAATTGTGACTTCTATATCTTTTTCTATAGAACAGGATAGTGATAGGATTCAGTGTTGGTGTAGAAACCTATCTTTGCTGCACTGTGTGCATGCATAACAAATATGTATGGAATATATTTATGGCTTTATTTTCTGTTATAAAAGAAACACTAGCACTGAAAGAACTTTGTGTATTTGACAAAATACTCTCCCTGATTTTGAAACTAGTCCATGCAGAGAACTCCATTTTGCTTTCGTGTCAGTACTAGGCTCCTGTTTTATACAGTTTAAATGCAAGAAGCCATTGAAAAGTTAGAGAGTTTTTCTGTGCTTTCCTTCTAGGTTTAGCTGGTATGTTAGGATTGGGCATTGTAGCACCTAATGCTGCTTTCACACAAATGGTGACGACGCTTGGCCTCTCTGGAATTGTGGGGTACCACACAGTGTGGGGTGTGACTCCTGCTCTGCACTCCCCACTCATGTCTGTGACTAATGCTATCTCAGGTAAGTGGCTGTCACACAGCTGCTTGTTTTCTACTTATAGTAGGCACAACTCCTTTTACCTGAATTAGTACTGCTGTGCATATTTGAGTTTACTTTCACAAATAGCAAGGACACCTGAAACATTGTATTTCTGAGAGTATGATTTTTTCAAAAGAAGGGCAAATGTGATGCTGTATCCTTTTAATTTTATTAAGTAATATTTTTACACTTGACCTGTCTGCTTCAAAGTGTGGAGTGCTGCTATTTCCTTTTATAGACCACATCTCTCCAAATGATTGCCCTGAAAATAACTTATCTTTCCTAATTTTTACATTCTTCTATTCATCTCCTCAAACTATGTGTTTTGAGAGCGGGAGGGAAAAGAAAATGAATCCTAAAGTACCCATAAGATACGTAATTCTTATAAATAAGATTTTATGTATCTGTTTGGCTATACATGGCAGGTCAAAAGTGATCTACTTTGGTTGTTAAAAGCAAAGTTTCTTTTATTGAACAAGTGCTTGGCTAACTCTGTGCTTGAGGCACTGTTCTTCAAAACTACATTCATATCCTATTTTTTTCTTTTGAAACTTGTTTTTATTGCTGAAAAAGATGGTGGTAGTCTTTGTTTAAGCATTAATGTGTGAAGTAGAGGTCAAAATTTGACTTGATTGGTATTTGTCCAACAGCTGAAAGTCCAACGTATAGCCTATAGGTATAGAGCCTTTTAAGGTTACACATTACTATTTCCAGTAATATTTTTTTCTGTTTTATATAGGTCTGACTGCAGTTGGTGGGCTGGTACTGATGGGAGGACACTATCTCCCTGAAAACATTTCCCAAAGCCTAGCAGTGCTTTCAGCCTTTATATCTTCAGTCAATATTGCAGGTATGCATGTTAGGTTTTCTCCTGAGGATAACTTCAAGTACTAGAATAATTTTAAAATTTCGTCTAGCTCTTTAATTGTATAATTCCAGAAGTACTAGTATAAGAATAGAGTCTGAGAGCATTTATTAGTAAAAACCCATCAGCCCTGCAATTTTCACAGTAGTTATTGTAGGTATTTTGCCTATGCAGTGGAGTAACCTTTTTTAGGAAATATTTAAATGTGCATTTTCCTTTCATAATATTCTTTTGGGTGATTATTATAAACAATATATTTTCCTGTATAACTCAAGAGAGTTGTTGTAGAAGATTTGTACTTGTATTAATTTTCCTACTTGAAATACGTATTAGTGGCATAGAACAAAATTCTATTTCCTTGAGCTTCAGAAGTCCCCGCTTCAATAATAAAAAAAGACAAGAAAGTGATCAATGTGGCCTAGAAATACTGCTTTTGCTAAAGTAGGTGGGGAAAAGTCATAAAGTAAGCTGTATCCTACAGTCAGTGTAGAGTACAGAGCCGGAGCAAGTCCTCCTTTTCTCCTTTATTTCTTCCAAAGGCTGGAAGAGACAGCTAGATCTATCCCTGATTATACCTTTGTTTACTGGTGATTTGCTAGCTTACTAGCTTTATTGGGTGCTGAATTGTGTGGTAATATGGTATTACTACATATTTCTCTTATAACTTGGCATGTGCTTGATTTCAGATTTTATTTTTTTAAGATTGCTCCTTTGCTTTTTCCAGGTGGCTTTTTAGTTACACAGAGAATGCTGGATATGTTCAAACGTCCCACAGACCCTCCTGAGTACAACTACTTGTACCTGCTCCCTGGTGGTGTGTTTGTAGGAGGCTATGCAGCTGCTCTCAGCGGTGGCTATAGCGTTGAACAAGTAAGGCTCTTAGCCCAGTGCTCAGTGTTATGTTTCTTCATGCCTGTTCTGTTGAGGAGTAAATAACAAATAATCCAAGGTCTTTCCATCAGCTGCATGTTCCCACAAGGCCAATCTGAAGCTGAACTGTAGTCTTGCAGTCCCATAGCTAGCATACTTTAAAAGCTCTGTTGTTGTTTGGTTTTGTGTTAACATAGCAGGTGCTTTTATTTATTGGACTGTTTTCCTAAATTACAGTCTAAATAATACAGTAACTATAGAAACCAGTCTTTGTTTTAAATGTTTTTGGAAGTTCAATTTGGCATGATACTTAAAAAAGGATGGGATCAGTTTTCAGTGCAGAGTGATGCACAGGGATTTTACCTATCGCACCTTATATAGTAAACTTTTGTGTGCATTTGTTTAAATAGTAAGAAAAAACAATGTGTGTTGCTTTGTGCATTTGGAAAAAGTGAATCCAAACATACTGTTATGGCAGGGGCTTGTAATGTATTTGTGTTTTTTCAATTATCTGGACATACATAGCTCAGTTCATGTAAGTTTGTTTATACCTTTTGCAAACAATAGCTATAGAATGTCACATACATAATCCTTAATGTGGGAAAAGACCTCTCAGATCATCAAGTCCAAATGTCAGCTTTGTACCACCACCATGGTCACCACTAGACCAAGTCCTCAAGTACCACATCCACAATTCTGTTTGAACACTTCCAGGGATGGTGACTCCACCACTTTCCTGGGCAGCCTGTTCCAAAGTTTGGCCATGCTTTCCATGAAAAAAACAAAGGGTCCTAATATCTGATATAACCTTACTCATGAGCAACCTGATGCCATTTCCTCTTGTCCTCTCACTTGTTACCTGGGAAATGAGAGGAATTCCCACCTGGCTATAACCTCATTTTGAGGAGTTGGAGAGAGTGATAAAAGTCTCCACCGAACTTCCTTTTCCCCAGACTGAACACCCCCAACTTCTTCCTCATCAGACTTGTGCTCCAGACACTTCACCAGCTCTGTTGCCCTTCTCTGGACTTGCTCTAGTGTTTTTATTAGATTGAGGGTTCCAAAACTGGACATAGGATTCAAAGTGTAGCTTCTCCAGTGCTGACTACAGGGGAATGATCGCAGTTTTACTCCTTCCACACTATTGCTGGTAGTTCAGAACTATCTAAACTATTTCTTAGTTCAAATTTGCCATAAACAAATTCTGGATCTATTCCTGTAACGAACAGGACCATATACCTTTGGGTTTGTGATAAAGGAGAGGTTGCTTCTGAACTGATGAGGAAAATTGGTTTGGCTCTAGTTAATATTCATTCTGCAGATAAAAAAAGGTCATCTAGTGAGGGAAAAGCTTTATAGATATAACATTTTAATTGGCCAAAAACACATTCTATACGACAGTTTCTTGACTTCAATTACGAATTGTGACTTAAACACATTCTGGAGAAATCAGCCCTTTTGTGTAATAATCAGACATATTTTTATAGCAATACAATTTGTCACTACTTCATACTTATGGTTTTCTTATTTTAAAAGATGATGTATCTAGGCTCAGGTCTGTGCTGTGTTGGTGCCCTGGCTGGTTTGTCTACTCAAGGAACAGCTCGTCTTGGAAATGCTTTGGGTATGATTGGTGTTGCAGGAGGTTTAGCCGCAACTCTTGGAGGTCTTAATCCCTCGCCTGAATTATTGGCACAGATGTCAGGTGCAATGGCACTTGGTGGGACTATAGGTATGTGTATGATGGACTAACCATCTATGTTCCATGCATGCATAAGTGCAACCTGTACATACATAAAATACTGTATAGCTTGTGGGTGAATTGACTAACTGACATTTGTGGCTGGTGCAAAATTATTTTGGAAATGTGTGAACAAAATATCATAGCTTCCAAGGCTTTTATTAATGCTTCAGAATGTGATAAAAAATGGGCTGACTAGTGGAAAAGTGGGAGCACATCATCTCTGGCAGGGAAACTGTGTGTCGAGAGGTAAATGATCTTGCCCAACTTCATACTGCTGTTCAGGTCCTGACCGAATACTGCCAAATTCCCTCTTTCACACTGTGCCTTTGTCACAGAAAACAATTAATTTCTCAATATTTAGTGAAGCTTTTTAACAGATGATATGCCTTAATCTTTATATTTGTCATGATGTCCCCCTTGCACAAAATACACATGTGCAGCCTTCAGTTCATTTGCCATAGCAATTTCTAGTTGAAACAAGCTTGTGTGTGTGTAATCATTGCATACTGAACCATCCTGTACTAATTCCCAGCTGAACATGTGGGTTGTATTTTCTAAGACTTCCCTTCTGTCTTCAACTCCCAATAGGTCTGACAATCGCTAAACGCATCCAGATTACAGATCTGCCTCAGCTAGTGGCTGCTTTCCACAGTTTGGTTGGTTTGGCTGCTGTGCTCACCTGTGTAGCAGAGTACATGATTGAATATCCTCACTTTGCCACCGATCCTGCTGCAAACCTCACCAAGATTGTGGCATATCTTGGCACATACATTGGTGGAGTGACTTTCAGTGGCTCTCTTGTTGCATATGGAAAACTGCAAGGTGAGATCTTCTATTCAGAATTAAGTATTTGTTAAAGCGTTTTTTTCTTCCCCCAGGATTTAGCTTTACTTTTAGACTGCTGTGTAATTGGAAAGAAACATTGTATTTTGCACCAGGTAAAAGTTTATATGTTTAATTTTTACAAGTGTACTTTTTGGTTCCTAATTCTGTTTAATTTGTGTATAGCTTTAGTTACGAAAGGTTGTCTTCAAGTGCTTGGGCATATTACTACTATTCACCTTGTCTAGAAGTAAGTGTTGCTTTGGTGTTAAGACACTACCTGGTGCTTTTTCTTGAATTGATTTTATTGAACTTTTATGATCACAACTTTATTTCTGAGCAGAAATTTTAATTGAAACTCCTGTTGCTGGATTCAGTGAACACTAGTAACACTTCTAGGATTTTGTTCTTAACACTGCAATCTTTGTTAAGGAAGGCAGCTTGCAGTATTGAGGCTGCCTCACTTTAAACCATTCAGTTCCCTGTCTATTTACCTACTGTGCAAACTCCATGCTCCATGCCTCTTGCTGTTTTAGCAAATATGCTTTCTAAGTTAAATAATCACTAATTCCTGATTCTTATGCATGTGAAGGTTTCTTTATTTTTGGTTTTGTAAGCACACAGCTTTTGAGAAGCTGAGGTAATTCTTGTACTAAGAATTTCTGTCTAAGAACTTCCTATTACTAATCCTGTTGTTAACTTTGCAATAGTTCCTTTGGGAAACGTCTTTTTTCTTTCTTCAGTGTTTGTGAGACCAGCCATTGAAGGAGGAAATATGGCAGGCATGGAAAGCTGTCTTCTCTAATAATCTTTTGAAGGATTTTTTAGTAGTATGTATTTCTGATGTATCTCTGCTAAGTAGTTATTAATTTATTTCTTCTTGGGTTATTTTTTCTCTCTCCATTATACTCCCCCTCAGTGATTTGTGCGCATGTCCCTGGTAAATTTCACTGCCTGTTTGAGCCTGCTCTTCTCTTTCTGTTTACTTGGTTCTCCCTTGTATTTTCATATCATCATGATATGAAATATGAGGCTTGTCTATACCATGGAACTACTGATACTATGGTATGGAAATCCCCTGCTTGAGACCATCAGTTCATTTCTTCCCTTCAATTCAGCTAAATTTAAATGAGATGCTGTTATTTCTGATGTAAGTAATTACTGGGAAACTTGTATTGTTTCAGTCCTTTGTCATATGGTTTGAAAAAAACAAAACCCTAGTATGAATTAAATGTAACTGTCTTTTCAAACTGAATCACACAAATACTGAAACCCCTTTTACCCTCAAGTTTCTGCAGATGCTAAAAGCTGTGGGAGTTCTGTGTAACTGAATGTAGTTGTGAAATTAATGCATTTGAAAGCCAGAGTGTTTTGTACTTGGTGTTATCTGTGTAGTCATATTTTTCTAAGTGCACGGTTTTTGAGAGACTGAAATATTCCTTGTGTAGAAGTTCTAGCTAAAAGCTTCATTCTACTGTGTGTCATATTTAACATAAAAAGACCTGGAGAGGGAAAATAAATAAATGAAAAATGAAGTGAAAGGACATAATTGAAGAAAAAATAAAAAGTCTTTTTAAAAGGAAAAGAGATTTTTCTGGCTACTCTGGAACACTTCAGTGAAATTAGGAAGTAAACAGAGTGTAAACAAGAGTATTTGACAATCTAGAGGATGTTGCAATTCTGAGTCAGCGGAAGATCTCATCTTCAACTAACTTGTTTTATCTTCTGCCCCTCCCATTTCTCTTTGTTAATTTTTCTTTTGCTGAGTTATTCAGTTTTCTCTGAAGGTAAGAAGCAGACTTTACAGAATGTATATGTTCATGTCTGAAAATGCGTTTGATTGCAGGTATCCTGAATTCTGCACCTCTGCTCTTGCCTGGTCGACATGCGTTGAATGCAGGATTGCTGGCTGCCAGCATTGGTGGAATGGTTCCCTATATGATTGATCCTTCTTATACCACAGGAATTACCTGCCTGGGTTCTGTGTCAGCACTCTCAGCTATAATGGTAAGTTGAGGAATTGTAGACGGTGAAACAGGTTACAGAAGGAGATTATTCTGCATTTTGCAAGTTTTCTTTTTACGGATTTTATTTTAGCAACCTGAGTCGCATTGGGCATGGTGCCTGCCTGTGTGGTAACTTGCAATAGCAACTGACTTTTCCAGATCTAGCTGTAAACCAGAACTGTTCCAGAGAACATATATATTTTTATAATTACTTTTTGCAGCTATTGATTAATGAAGCTTTTTATATTTGAGAATACTTTTTGGAAAGTTAATCCCTAAAATACTTAAAAGACCTCTGGATCTGCAGATAACTTCTTAAGATTACTTCCATGTGTAACTTCCCCCATTCACTTGCACCAGCATCACCACTGTTGCAAAATTTACCTTGAATATTGCCATTCTGTAAACTGAGTCTTGCAAAGACTGCTCAATATGAATGCCTTAATGGTATGAGCAGTTTCATGGAGCTGGTAGGATAATTTTGCAAGTAAAAAAATACGTGACTAAGCAGAGCATGAGTATGATGGGGTACCTTTCTGTCCTCTCTGAAAAGGCAGATTTGATAAGTCCAGTCCTCAGGCCACAGCCTGAATACTTATGCTGAAAATACTTGAATACATTCTAAGTAACTTGATAGTTGCCTAGAAAGGTTGTGGATGCCCCATTCCTGGAAGTGTCCAAGGCCGAGTTGGATGGGACCCTGAGCAACATGATTTAGTGGCTAACGTCCTTGCCCAAGGCAGGGATGTTGGAACTGGCTGGTCTGAAGGTCCTTTCCAACATAAACCATTCTATGATTCTATATTTGTTTTTCAGTGCTGCAGGCTGAGTGTCCTCTCTGGGTGTTCTCCTTAGTCATTGCTGACACTGAAGTATTTTCTTTCCTTCTCCAGGGTGTCACTTTAACAGCAGCTATTGGAGGTGCTGACATGCCTGTAGTTATTACTGTCCTGAACAGTTACTCTGGATGGGCTTTGTGTGCTGAGGGCTTTCTCCTGAACAACAACTTGCTGACCATTGTTGGTGCACTCATCGGCTCCTCTGGGGCCATCCTCTCTTACATCATGTGTGTGGTAAGAAGTCAACAGAAACTGTGCTTGTTTGCTGAGTTATGAAAAAACTTCTTTTGACCATGTTTTTTAGGGAGATAAGCCGTTGGATCTCAAACAGTTAGATGTTTATAGACTAGAAACTTCTTGGTTAAAACTGTTGGACTAGATGTCAGTCATTTTTCTTTGGTTTGTTGAGAGACTTATCTCAAAACTGAGGAAAGCCCTTGCATTGACTTAAGCATTAAGGGTTTGAATCTGGGCTCAAAGCGGTATGGTTAATTGTGCTCAGCTATTCATTTTTTAGTCATACAGCTTCTGAAATGTGGTTAAATTTAAGCTGGATTTAATATGTAGCAAGAGATACTTTAAGTAGTGCGTTCATTTAAAAAGCTGTTGGTTAGCCACTGATTTACAGTTTGGTTTTTGGAGCACAGAAAGGTGTGTTCTTTTCTTCAGAGCAGCTACTTTGGAGTACCACGGGGTGGCAGCAGGCCTGCACGAGTTCAGGGCTGGTGAGCCTGTGTGTCAGCAAGCCTGAGCTTCAGCTTGGTGTGAGAGTTGTGTTGCATTATTAGGAACGACCTCGTTTTCTCTGGAACCTTTGTATAAAAGTCTTGTATTCAGAGATGGAGAGGTAATGATTTAAAGAAAACTGTTTGCAGTGCAACAGCTGCCAGCCTCTTCATTCTGTCTTGTGTAATTCTTCATGTGTTCTTGTGTGATTGCTTCCACTGTTCTCCTGTCTAATGTTTTCCTCTTGTCAGCTCTGGCGATCATCTTTTACTTCATCTCCACTGATAAATAGTTTTGTAACCATGGTAGGAATGTTCAGTGTAATTCTTTTTCATCATTCTTGAGGAAGAATTTCAGAAAAGCTTAAAAAAGTGTTCTTGTGGAACTACATGAAAGTGAGCTCAAGTGAACAATTCCAGGTATGAGTTTCAAAGAATCTTGTTCTTTCTTGAACACTTTCTGTCTCCTTATCAAAAGGAAATCAAATTATGTAGCTCATATATTTGTATACATTCAGGAATTTAGTCCATATTAGTGGAAAAATATTGCTTATGGGTAACACAGGTATGAAAACTCTGTTCTTTATGGATCAAATTCCTGTAAACCTTAGGGAAAATGTGAACTGTTTGGTATGTATTTACCAGTAATCTATCTATACCTTCATTTTTATTTTACTGTTTCCTTCCTTTCTTAATATTGCTCACCTCTCTTAGCACTCACAAGAGTTTTGAAATACAGAGTTGTTTGGAGAAACCCAGATAAATAGGAAGCCTAAGGGAGTAGTTAGCAAAATAGTTAGGTAGTGACAGAGTGGCTTTCCTCTGTGTTTTTCAGATGACAGGAAGTTTTGTTTTTGAGGCAGTGTCTAGAAATCTTGTGCTGCTTTATATAAGCTTAGACAACTGAAGTTCATCAACCAGTAAAATGAAAATTATTTTGTATGATTTCTGCACAATAAGCAGAATAACATGCTCGTAGCCCAGAATTTTTATTTTCTGCTTTGCTTCTGGCAATGGAAATCATTACTTTTAAAAGCACTGTTATAATCAAGGGATTCAGTGTCATTGTCTTGAAGCTGCATTTCAGGAGAAGGAAATGCTCAAGAGTTTAAATTAATTCTGTTTTTGGTGTGTCAACCTGTGCTAATAAAGCAACAGTTTTCCCTTCCTCTTTTTTTGCCCTTTATATTTAGTTTTTGTTGCTGTTGTTGTTGGTTTGGTTTGTTTGTTTGATTTTTTTTTTTCCCCCCTGCACTATAGTATAATTTCTGCCAAAATTAGTATATTTCTCAATAGTTATCTAGTACAGGTGAAAAGGTATTTGTGGAAACATGTTAATCGTTGAAACCTTATTTTTACGACATTTTTCAATTAATTTTTGTGATAAAAGTGTAGCTTAATCATTCAAAGGTGGTCCAGCTAATCTCTTAAAGCCTCAGCCAATAACTGAGTTAAGGACAGAATTTAATTTCAAAAAGCAAAAGCCTGTTCTGTTTGTTCATCCTGTGAATTGTGACTCTTCTAAGACACAAACACAATACATCTTCAGAACATTTGATTGTTAGCATGTCCTTGTCCCTCCTTTTTTTCCCCAGCAGGAATTGATGATTGCAATTATGGTATTAGAATCATTATGGAATGCAGAAGGAACTTAAGGTTGAAGAGGAACCATTAACTGGGTTGATGAGACAGAGCAAGAGAGGGGACAAATTGTGTTAGTCTAAAAACTGTATGCTGGCCACTCGTGTACTAGCTGCGTCGTTTCTGTGGGCACAGTTGAAGTACCTGCAGTTCTTAGGATTCAGGTATTTGATTTTCCCTGGACTCTAAGCTCCTGACCATTGTTGCTTGTCTATGCACAGCACAGAGGGTTTTTTGCCAGTCGTTGGATTATCAGTGAGTGATGAAGTTGCATTTATACCTTTTTATATGTGGTCTGTGGTGGTAAAGAAGGTGGAAGAGGATACAGAAGAGTTTTCACGCTGTCCCAGCTATGTTGGTTAACCCCTGGTTGGTAAGGTCTTGGCTCTTCTTCCACAAATGCCTTCCACATTTTTCTCTTGGAAGGGAAGTTCTTGACTGCAGTGGAGCCAGGCAAGGATGCTTTAATCTCATGCTTGCATTTAGCTGAGTTTCATATTTCTAATAATATTTTTTCTTTTCTTTTCCTCTTTGACTTAGTCTAATTGTTGTAATTTCCTTAGATATGTGCAGAAAATGCTCTTCTTCCTTTAAGCTTGGCATGTGCAACATCTGAAGAGTGTATTCTGCTGTCTAGGCTGTCCTACCTGACACAATTGCTGTAATGTTGAGATAGATGCCAGAGGCAGTGTGTTCTTAGGGCGTGTGAACTACTGTGTGCTGCAGTCAAAGATGTTAATTTCACTGTGTTTGTGTGCATCCCTTACAGTATCTGAAACAGTGATGACTTACCAGGAAAAACAAAAGTTCTAACATCATCATGCTAGATGATAAATTTATTTGCTAGGTGATAAATTTCAAAGAATGGCACATCCTCTGAGTCTCTAGCAAAAAACATGTGGAACTACAGGATTTGAAATGTCAGTGGAGAATGGACATCTGGAAGCATAATTTTGTGGGGACGATTCCTCCTGGTTATATGTGTGTCTCTCCAGATCCAGTCCTAAATTTTGTCATGGTTTCTCAACTAGTACAGAAGACGTATGGCTCATATGTGTAATTAAAGAAGCATCTTATCCTCTTCCTTTCCTGATTCTAAAGGTTTTTTCTTCTGCAGTTACAAGTTTTGCCTATTTCCAGTTATTGACAGATATTGCTTTGGGACTACAGTCATAAGTAGACGTGCCAAAGAAAGCATTTAGCCAATGGTTTTTCCTGGCTATGTGTCTAATGGAGCCGGATTTTCAGAGTGTGTTCTTCTCTTAAACATTCTAGTTAAAATCTCTTACTTTCCTTTGGTAGTCAGCCAGCAAGTTAATGGCCCCCTTCAGTTCTTTACAATGTGGTTTTGTGTGGCTGATTAGCTGCTTTTGTGTTTTCCCATCTTGTTGCTGTGGGAGTTTTGCTCTAGTATTACCTGTAAGAGCTTTGTGGATTCCATGCAATCATGGAGCAATGCTGTGCTTACATGATCAATTGGTTAAAAACTATGGAAAGTATCTTGCAAAAATGTGTGTGTATACCAATGTAAAAAATAATTTAGGAACTCAGTCATCAAACATGCATTCTTTCCTATTCCTTCCTTTTAAGAACAAAAAGAGACCAATATTAGCTATTTGCATAGTTTTGTTCTTTGTTTTGGAGAAGTATTGGTGCTCTCCCACTGCATGTGTAATGTAGCATGTTTGAAGCTGATGTTGGTGATTGCTGTGGTAAACTGTTTTTAAGAGCCTATTTTAAGAGTCTTTGAGTTATAAGAAGGCAAAACCAGCTTATAAAGGCTATTGTTAGGAAGCCTTTAATATTTTCAGAAAACTTTTTTTGGACGTTTTCTTTAGGGACTCTCACCTTTTTTTTTTTTTTTTTATATCATCTTTATATGATCAAAACCATCCTGTCTTTCAGGCTATGAACCGTTCCCTTGCAAATGTGATTCTTGGGGGCTATGGCACTGCATCAACAGCTGGTGGGAAACCCATGGAAATTACCGGAACTCACACAGAAATCAATGTGGACAATGCAGTTGAAATGATAAAGGAAGCTAATAGTATTATTATTACTCCAGGTAAGACTCTGTTGACTCATACAGCAAGATGTTCAGAGGATGTAATTTAAAAGAAAGGACCCCAACCAAACAGAACCACAAAACAAACCAAAAAAATGTAGCCTGAGGTTGCAGCACGGCAGGGTCCATGCAGGTCCAGCAGGTTGACTGGGTCCATGTGATTTTTTTTTTTTGTTTCCTGGTCAGTTATCATTCCCCTGTGCAGAGATGTGTGCCACTATATTTTTCTTTGTTTTCAAAGTTTGTCCTTTTCATTTATTATTTCTTATTATCTTTTGTAAATTAAGCGTACACCACAGCAGCTGTACACAAAATTAACTGAATTTCCAAGCACAACTGTAGTACCAGTGGTACCAATATATCTATCTGTTAAATCCTGAAAGACAGGATTTTGTTTACACTTCTCATGTGCTTGCTCGATTCTGCACTGATTTACAAAAAGAAGGGCAAAAAATCCCCATCCAAAATGTAGTTACTGTAAGTACTGTAATTAAAAAACCCAACCTGAAAACCAAAACCTGAATTATCTGAAACAATTACGTTGGCTGTTCATGTTGACGGTTCAGTAGCACATTCCCTGAAAGGAAAACTTAGGTTTCAAGACTTATCCTTCAACTGAATGGCATCACATTAAACTAATTTTAGTATTGGAATGTGAAGAATGCTAAAATACAAAGTAATTTTTCATTTTGCTTCAGCTTTAATGAGACCATGGGTGAGGTAGGGTTCTAATTTGGGAAGCTACCT
The DNA here is from genome assembly GCA_013400315.1 of Bombycilla garrulus. Taxonomy (NCBI): domain Eukaryota; kingdom Metazoa; phylum Chordata; class Aves; order Passeriformes; family Bombycillidae; genus Bombycilla; species Bombycilla garrulus. The sequence goes on from VXBU01015313.1 coordinate 29,544, forward strand.
TTGTTTCTAGTGAAGCTTGCAATCATCTCGAAGTTGTTTGCCTCTTTCTCCTGTGATCAAATCTTGACAAGACCATTAGTAATACACTCTTTTTATTTTTCTCCTGGGTATAGTTGCTCTGATTAATTACCTCAGAGAAAAATATTATTTGCTGCTAAAAGCCATATCCAGCTACTGGATTTGCATGATGCAGATTAAAATTTTGTTGAGGATAATGGTTGTGAAGTAACCTGGCAATTGCCCTTTTATTAACTTTTCAAAATACCGGTCTGAAACATCCTTTTCTGATAGAGAAAGGAACATGTCTTTTTGTGAAGGTGAAATAAGTGCTTTTGTAGTTGGCCCATTAAATCACAGCACTATAAGTAGTCAGAAGATCAAAAAAGTGATTAGTTACAGTGGTCAGGCTGATGTGTGTTTTCTTTTGTTTAGTTCATTTATTTTCAATTGTGAGAGCATCTCTTTGTCTGCAACCAGACAATAAGTCTGTTGTGTACCTGTTCTGCACTAAAACAGGAAAACAGGTTAAGATTTTGAAATTCTTTCAGGTTATGGTTTGTGTGCAGCAAAAGCTCAGTACCCAATAGCTGATCTGGTGAAGATGTTGAGAGAACAAGGGAAAAACGTCAGGTAAGTGCTTTCCTTGATGAAAAGTATTGCAGGTGGTTTGGTTTTTTCATTCTATTAAAACCCCTAAAAAGTCTTAGTTTTGGTTTAATATTTTTTTCAGAATTGACAGAGGCACAGTATAGCAAAGTTAAAGAGATCTCTGGAGATTGTCTAGTTCGTCCAGCCCCCTTGCTCAGGCACGAATCAGCTGGAGAAGTTGCTTAGAATCTTGTCCAGTTGGATTTTGAATATCTTGTCTCCAGAGATGGAGACTGGCAGCCTCTTTGGGCAATTTCTTACAATGTTCAGTCGTCCTTAGGGTAAAACCAGCTTTTTCTGTGTTGCAATTCGCAACTGTTGCCACTTGCCCATTCCCTGGATATCCCTGAGAAGAATCTGGCTTTATCTTTTTTACTACCCTCCATCTGTATTTGTACACAGTGATAAGATTCCCTTGATCCTTCTCTCCTGCAGGCAGAAAAATCCCAGTTTTCAGCCTCTCCTCTTACTGCAGATACTCCAAACCATTACCAACTTAGACCTACACTTATGGAGTTCCCATAAAATTTTGCTATTGTAGGCAAGACTGCTATTAGAATTCTTTGAGTATCTCATGAAAGGATTACGGGAGTGAATGTCTCATGAATTTATTCTGCTGAGGTGCTGCTACAATACTGGCCTCAAGTCTTTTCCTCCTTCTGTTTTTCTGTAGACCTTACAGATTCTGAAAGTACTGGAAAGCAAACATTATGTCTTTCTTGCTGATTGTTTGAAATTTTGCTTGCTTTCTAATTATGATAACTTAATATTTAAAATCAATTGAGGCTCAGTTTTAATTTCAAACAAGGTATTTTGGCAGATGCTGGTTAGCCAGACTCATTCTCTGATTTCCATATGTTTATTTCAATTAGATGGTGACTTCCCTTTGGAATCAGTTGTCTAGTAATTGCTTTTCTTCTTCCACTACTTTTCCAACCTTATTGAAAAATCACATGTAAGCTTTTACAGTGTATTACAGCATTGTGTTGGATAACAGCAGAGTTCTAGGGTTTAGCAGCAATAACTTGTTAGTGTTTAACCAGAATTTTGCCTATAAAATTGCTTTATGGATGTATTTCTTTGTGCATATGTGGAAATGAGGGTGTGTGGTGGTGTATTTGCTTCCTGAAGCTGTCTTCACACCTTGCTTCTTGTTTAGCAATAGCTCTGTGTGTGTCCAGATCACATTAAGACATTTGAAGACGCCTTAGCTGTGCAATAAAAAAACCCTTTCATGGCTAATGTGATGACAGTCTTGTGTACTTCTGTCATTCCTTTCAGTGCTTCTGTTAGGGGGTTAGCTTTTTTTTGACTAGCCTTGGTGAACTAAAAAAATTTTTGCTTTTCATGTTGACTTTACAGGGGAGAAAAGTGAATGCGTCCTTGAAATAAATGGCTTATACTTGAAATGAGTCAATTTCAGGAAGGGAACACTGCAGTGGTTACCTAGTATTTTAATGAAATAAATCTGGATTTAGAGTTTGTGGTAATTCAGGCCTTTCATCACTCTGCTGAGCTCCCATGGTGTTCATTGAGTGCAGCTGTTGTCCTTTGAGTGCAGCTGTTGTCCTCTAGTTTCAGTAGGCCTGGAGTGCCTCCCTAATGCACTCGCCATCCAGATGTAGTGACACTCTCACACACGTGCTCTGGAGGGCTGCCAGCATGGACACAGGATTGCATCAGTCTCTAATGCCCATCGTGTGCTAAGAAAAATTGTGACTGTCATTTGGTCCGGTTTTTTGCTTCATGGCTCACCACTGATCCAGAGAAGCTGTTGTTTTAATTTGCTTTGCCTATAGCCATAACATTCTCTGTGAAGACCACAGATTATATAACATGATTCATAACCTTTGACTAGGATTTAAATTTAGAAATACAGGAGAGATTTTGGAAACTTTAGACTGTTTTAGTTACTCAGTTGCATAGCTAACATCATTGCTCACTTGAGATGGTCTTGCAGCATATCACATCTTTAATGCATTAGTAAAGTCACAGAGAAAGCTGGATATTAATGAGCCTTGAGTATAGCTTTCCCTTGTCATGGATGGATAAACGACAAAACTTTTTATAGGCTAAATCCCATAGCCCCCAGAATCTGTTGGCCTTGGAGAGGAAATGGCTGTTCTACAACTGGTGGTGTATTTCTGCAGTTAGAAGTAAGTAAATTGTTGAAAGTTCTTGCCTTACTAAAGTTCATCAGTCACATCTGATGTTGTTTGTAGAACCCTGGTTGTGAAATTCAGATTTTTTCTAGATATAAAATTATATTCTGTAGTAATTTTGTATATAGAAACATAATTACAGTCTAAAACTGAGAACTGTATGTTCTCATATATGCAAGGGTTGTTGATGCTCTCCATATCCACATCCAGTTAACTGGATGTTTTTACCACAGTATGACTTTCCTGAGACACTTTCTATCAATGTGTTTTGTTCTCCTGCATTGTTAGATATTCTTGATAAGAAAATTTTGGTATGGAATTGTGCTTTGTGGAGACTTTCTAAATATTTACATAGTTAATAAGTTGATTTTCTGGGAATTCATAGTTGAGAGACTTGCACATTGCCTCTTTAAGAGCCTTTCAAAAGAGTTGCTACTAAGTTAATGTTCTGGTTTGGGTTTTTTTAATCTTTTTATAGGTAGATATCTTGAAAGACTTGTATTTCTGTCATTTGATACTGGCATTGTAATTACTTTTGAACGCATGAAAACAAGAGTTTTCTAAAATTTTGAAAATATGGTAGAATTGAGTTCATGTTGTATCTGTGGTTTTTAACTTTTTTTTATTGATACCTCAGTGGTTGAACTGTAATCAAATGTGTTTAATGTTCTGATTTTTTTTCTCCACTCTTTAATTTCTTGAAAGTAATAGAACATGTGCATGAGTATCAGTTACACATTTATCTGCAAATTAATAATTAAGACTGATTACCTACAACTGTTTGTGGTATCAGTTTAAAGCCATCATCTGTTGTGGCTCTACAAGAAAATCTAGAAGAATTTAAAAGGATGAGATGTTAAGATGCTGTCTCAAGCTGCCTTAACGCACTGCAGTTTGTTAAGTTCACATGTGCAAGATGGAAATAACTGTCACTACTGAGTGGCAGCATAAAAACCATGTGTGTTGGTGCAGCTTTCTGGGGAGCTGAGTTACGTATAGCACGAAAACAGAAAGTGTGTACTTGTGTGTCAGTTCTTGATTTGTTGTAATCAATTTTAACGTGTTGATTCTGAATTATTAATGCTGCAGATGAAGGGACAGCTGGAGTCCAACAGGTCTGTTCAGCTTTATTGCTGTAGTTAGAACTTGCAAACCATGCAGTGCCTTATGGCTTCTGCAAGGAGGCAGCTGTAGCTGTGTGCTCTTGGGGGAGTGTTGTAGATGTGCTGTTGGTTCCATGTGGGTCAGCTCACCTCTGGATGACCTTATGATGCTTTGTGGAAGCTCTTGTTTTTTTTTGTTTTTTTTCTGTAGTTGGGTTCTTGGGAAGGCTGTTGCACAGTGCTAAGATCCATCTAGATGTTGCCCCTGTTGTCATAAACCATAGTGGTTGGAAATAGGGAGCCAGTATCAGCCCTTATTTAAGTATGTGTAATTTAGCTGTCTAACTCAATTTAAATTTAGCTGACTTGACTGCAGCAGAGCCACTGAGCTTGGTCCATGCTATAGGACTGGTTTTGGGAGCATATGTTTTCTTCAGCATGACAGCAGGTCTAAGCTAGCTGGGCCAGCTGTGTGTGTTGATGCTTGTTACCTAATCATCCTGTGATAAGCGTTAGACTCTGAGTCATGCTGCACTGCAACTCTTACATGGCAACATTAAAGCTGTGGAATACCTGAATGATGCACTTCTCTGTTCATCTAGTCTGTTGATGTTTTTTTCCCTTCCTGTTACCTAGAATAATGGATTGTTGTTTCTAGTGAAAGCAGAGCTGCAGAGAGGTGTCTAAATGAAGTGAATGAGATGCGAGGAGCTGTAAGTGAGGTGAAACCCTTGGGCAAATACAACATTTAAAGTGCTGAGTAAGCTAAATTAGACACCAGTCAGATGTCTTTGCCCTGCCCAGCTTTGGTATAATGACAGGAACCCTCTATTCACATGCATGAAGTAATCCTGAAACACTTCTGTAGTGGGTTAGGTGCTGCTCATGTGAGCCAGTTCTTTCAGTATTGATTACAAGAATGCTATTTAGCCAGCTATAATAAAAATAGATACTGACTTTATGAGCTGTATGGAAAGTAATTTCTATTCTGAGATTTTTTCAGTCATTTTTCAGGCTGTAATTGTTTTTGATATTACTAGCCTCATACTACTTTGACTACCTTCAGTCCTTTCTATCCCCCCCAACTCCACATTGAATGTTTTCTGTGCTGGAAGTGCTAGATATGTCTGTCAGGAGTTTCAGATATTTAGTCTAAATTTAAAATAAAATGCTGCACTTTTTGTATTAATTGAAAAAGTTCAAACCATAAACTTGTGTGCTGTGTTGCCTTTGTAAAAATAAAAGGTATATTGTAGTGGCTGGTTAAGAAAGTTGAATATCCTTGCTTCAAGCTGTTTGTCTATGAAGCGCGAGTGGAAGGTGATGTACACTTACTTCAGTATTTGACAACTGTTGGTGGTAAGCAAGCCCCACCTTATGTCGTCAGGGTCAAAATAAAAAATTCTTGTTGAATTCTTTGTTTCAGTGAAATGCCAGAAAAATGTTTCAAGTCATACACAACATAATTGTGACTATGTGTTGTGGTTTAAGATTTTTTCTTGATTTAAAAACAAACCAACCAACCTAAGGAAGTTCCTACATTACTGACGGCAAAAGAATATCAAAGAAACCTTGTAATTTTTGCACTTGAAAGCTTTTTTGCCATAAAACATGTTTCCCTTTTAAAATAATTTGTGTTAAATTTTTGGATATGAATGAGGTTCATGTTATGAACATCTGAGACAGCATATGTAACAAAATGTTCCTGCTGAAATGCACATAGCTTTGAAGAATTGCTGCTGTTGTGAGTTGGAGGAAAGATTGCTGCTTTTGTTAGATACCTTATGAGCCATCAAAGATTTTTGGTATCTATTTTGCATGGTTACCTGAATTATGAATCCTGCTTTCTGTTGGACAGGCTGATTTTACTCCAGAGGTGTGTAAAAATTACTTTGTGACATAATGAGAGCCTTAGAGAAGCTATATTTTTTAATTATTCTTTTTGACATTCTTGCACATCCAATTTTGAGTAGTACTGGCAAGCTACTGTCATATTTGGTTAACAGACTCTTACAAGCAGACTTTTGGGAGTCACTTCAATATTTGTCAAAAAAAGCTTTTGTATGAGCAGCTTTCTCAGACTTTGAGAGTACAGTATGTGGTTTCAAGCAGAGTCTGTCAGAAGTCTCTAACTACTGATGGTTCATGCCATAACTCTTCCTGCATGAAGATAATTTGTCCCTTTCTTTTCTTCTTTCCTTGCCTCTTGCCAGGAATGGTGAAGTCAAAGGTGAAATTCATTCTCTTGGCAGCTTAAGTTTTGGCTTACCAGCCCTTGAAATAAGATTGTGTGTGTGTATATAGTACTTAATAGAAACCTCACGAGTATATTGTTTTGTGTATTGCCAAAGCAGCTTTGGTCACAAAGGCACTCAAATAATTTAATTAGACACAAAAGAGAATTTTGTTGGAAAATCTATTTTTGCTGCCAGAGGAGTAATGAATTTTCTCAAGGGTACTTCAGAATAAAAGTTCTCCTGCTGTACTGCTAGTGATCAAATTTGGCATACTTATCATCTATCTGCAGTACTACACATGGCTTATGTTACTGAATGAGTGGTGTGAAACATAAGCTGTTAGTAATTTGTGCTGTATATTTGCTCTCCTTCTGATTCTGGGTATTAGCCTTTGCAGCAGGGTCCCGAATGTTTACTAGCTGAATACAATCTATTCCTGTTCTTCTTTAAAAGCATTCCTTTTAAAACTAGCTTTTATCCTACTGTTTGAGCTAGAGCTTCAAGTTGTAGTATATCTAGTATTATGTGGATTAATCATATGTCCCTAATTTTGTTGCTGGAGTTCCAATTATCTCTTTTTGTTGTATTAATGTTGCCTTGATGATGGAGTGCTCAGTTGCCCATTTAAGGATGTATTTGTACAGTCTTCAATTCACAAGTGATTTGTGTTGATTGGGCTGTGACTTGTGGTCTATCAGTGTTGTGTTATTCATTCCCATCATAGTGGAGTTGAAAATAGAAGTATATGACAATCCATCTGTCATGGCAAGTTGATCTATTAGTAATTCTCTCCTTTCTGAAGAATTCTGAATTACTTTCATTTAATTCCCAACTTGCTTGGATTTCTGTTCAGAAATTTCTCTTCCAAAGTCCAAGAATTCAAAACCACAAGTTTTTTCTTTACTGTTTTCCTTCTCTTCCAAAAGTACCTGTAGGCTTCTGAATTAAACATTTATCTTCAGCCCCATACAGTGTTAATCTGAGGCACTTCTGGTGTGCATGAGTCAGCATTGTCTTGGGTTGAAGAC